>VXAY01007101.1:296306-349588 GCA_013399855.1 Oxyruncus cristatus | reverse complement strand
CGCCACGAGATGACGTCAAGAACTCCTCTTATAAGGCCCGCACCCACAACAACCAGTCCGCACGCCTTTTATTCCCCCTCTTCCTCCCCTAAAGCTCCCGCTCTGCCTCCATGAGCGGTTTCTCCCCCTGCCCGTGGTCGCGGGGCCCGCTCGGTGCCCCCCGAGCCCGGTGAGGGCGGAAGAAGGTGTTGCCATGGCGACCGCCCCTTGTGTGTCATCGCGGCGCGCCGGAAGCGCCCCCGCGGGCGGGGCGGAAGATGGCGGCGGCGAAGCGCAGCGTCCTGTCCTCGCTGGCGGTTTATGCCGAGGACTCGGACCCGGAGTCGGACAGCGAGGCCGGCACGGCGGGGAGCGACGGGGGAGCGCCCGCGGGTGAGGGCGGGAAGCGGGCCCAGGGCAGCTGGCGAGCCGGGGCGCCAGGGTTCCCCCCCACACGCGGCCCGCCCCGGCCCGGCGCCTTCCCCATTGTGGGGGAAAGGCCCCTCTCGCCGCCACCTCCCCTTTCACCTCGTGGTTTCACCTTTTCTTCTTCAGGAGAGAAAGGAGGCCTGGTCTCCGTTGGGTACGGAGAGGACGACTTTACCCGCGTGGATGGGGACGAGGAAGGGTACGAAGAGGAGGACGATGAGAACAGCAGGCAGTCAGTAAGTACCTCCCGTGACCCCTCGCACACGCTGCAGAGGCTTTTCTTTCTCACCAAAAAAAAGCCCCCGAGTAGTGACCTATGATGGAACTTGGAATATGTGACTCCTGGTGTGGGTTTCAGTGTTTTCCAAATGCTCCTGTTCACGTTGTTTTCAAGTGCAAAGCATTTGCCTTGGAGCCCCTCAGCAGCTTGGCAAAGCTCGTGTTGCTCGTGACTGTGTTGGTGTCGTTTGACTCTTTTGTGGGAAAAAGGCTGTTACAGCCACACCAAATAGAAGTTGTTCCTTAAGCATAGTTGACATGTAAGAGAACCTTGCAAGAGGACCACACTGTCAGCTGGTGGATTAAAAAGAATAAACTTCTATGGTGTGTTAAGTTATTCTTCTGTGCATAACTCAGTCCACTCACTGCATCAGGTTACCTTGGTGTAACAGTGTCCTGTGTCCATGTGAGTGGCTTTTGTCTGTCTCAGGTGCATGGCACGTGTCTGGCATCACCTGAACACTGAGATGACTGATGTGTGGTGAGACAGGGCATGGACTCACAGCTTGGGGATGCAGCTGTAACACGCAAAAGGATCTGTAGTTCTGTCCTCTGTGGGAGAGAAACAATAAGTTTGGGGGAAGAAGGGGAAATCTGTCTGCTTTCTTTCTCACCAACCTTTTTCTTACCACTACCAGTGTTATCTTGTCCCTGTTCTAGTTCTTTCCTCTACCACATAGCAGAAAAACTCAGGGCTGTTACTACAACCTTTCCTCACTGAGCTCTACTCTGTGTGTGTTAGATCTGTCTCTGAGGAGACACTCACTGTTCCTGCCATCTGTTTGCCCAAGGAACAAAGAAATTTGTCAGTCTCTTGTTCTTGCTTTTAGTTTGGTTCTGTTGCCCCTGGGATCTGGCTTAGCAAAGCAGTGAAGCTTCTTTACTGCTTTATGGATTCTTCTTTTTACATCCAGCACTCATAGACCCTCCTTCGCTGAGGTCTCTTTAGTTCAAGGAAAGCCCTGGGTGTGATGAGCTGTGTTTGGTGAGCGCTGTCAGTGGCTTGTAAGTGGAGTAGCTTTGTTGCACACACAGTTTTTGGCACAGGTCACAGCTGTTCCATCATCTGGGAGGTGCAGGTTGCTGTTCAAGTGATGACAACCCATCAGTCACTCTGGTGTCAGCCATGGAGTTGTGGTTACACTGCAGGTTACACAGGGTACTTTCTCTCCAGCTTTGTTGCAGGCGAGCAATGCCCGTTTTTCTTTGCATTAAATATTCTCTGAGCAGAATTGAAAACTTGCTTGTCTTTGCTGTGCTCACATTGGTTATGAGTTGTCTTTAGAAAGCAGGATGAGTTGGACTCAGGTTGGGCTTAGATCTAAACTCAGTGCTTATTTTATCAACCTTAACAGTGACTGAAAAGCCTCCTTTTTTTTTTTTTCCCAAAGGTAGTTCTCAGTGATGCTGCTTTGTTTGTTAATGTGATTTCAGTGATACCCCCTGCTGGGTTAGGAGTTTTTGAGAGCTGTTTCAGTTACTTGTCCACAGCATGAATCGTTCAACCCATTATTGCTTTGATGAAAATTACTTTTACCTATATAATATAGGTGAGACTGTGGAGGGGAGAGAAACCACTTGTCATAAACACCAAGTTACTTGGTACCATAGTTCTTTTCTATTTACAGACTCACTGTAATTCAACTTTGACAGTTAAGACTGAGTTATTGTCACATGTGCATCTTTGAGAAAGAAGCTGAAGAGTAGCTGAAGTGAAGAAGTTTGATGTCTCACTTCTGTGGGAGACGCATCTTAACTCAGGCAATTAAAACTTATTGACATTATTGTGTGGTCAGTCTCTAGCCTGCCTTGGGAGAACTTTCTTGTGTACTAACACTCTGAGGTGGGCAGTTCCTTGTAAACTCTTCCTTTCAGTTGCACTTACCCTATCGTATGTTTCTTTGTTTTCCTTTTGAAGCGGAAACACCAAGTTCGTGTTTTAGGGCCAACGTTGAAATTTGTGGCAAAGTTTTGAGGAAAAAACATTCTGCTGAGCGTGAGAAACAATTTCTGCTCCTCAGACTTGTTTTGAACCCAGAGTATGTATTTGTCTAGAGAGATGGGTGCCTGTAGGATCCCCAGTGAGGGAGCTCCCCAGGGCAGTGGAACAGCAGGGGACCAAACCTGGAGCTTCATTCTCACGTGGCGTAGATTTTCACACGAGGCTGTGTTCAGTGTTTTAGTCTCTCACAGGGCAGAAATTTGCCCAGTTCTTTGGTTTATTTCTGGCTAGGAATAAAAAAACCATGGAGTCAGTTCCCTAAAACACTGCAGTTTGTCAGTGGTTCCCTTCTGTGGAGGTTCATGCCGTCTGCAGGCGAGGCCACGGGAGCTCCACGCTAACCAGGAAGATGCGGTGTCTGCTGGATCACCGGATCCTTGGAACTTGGTGCTCTCCAAGCCTGCATGTGTGGTTTGGTGGCAGGTCAGCCGTGTGTCCTGTGTGTGTTGCTGATGCTTGAGAGTATCACAGGTCTTGCAAGTGCTGCTTTTTCTGTGGGTGCTGCTAAACTGGAGCACCACCAAAAGCGCGTCTGCCAACTAGAAGGGACCAGAGTTACCAAATGACAAATGCTTTTTCCCCCAGTTCTGTTGCTTCCTATTGTCTGGTTCTGAGCATTCTGGAGCTGCATGAGTTTTGCAGGGGACATCTGCTACTGAGTGATGCTTTTGCCTACAACCCCCCCCCTCTAAAACCAAACAAACACTTCTTCCTTTGACTGTAGGTCTTGTTTTCTGGTCGTGAGTGGGTGGGGTAAAACTACCTTCCCTGGAAAGGGTCTTGGACTTCTGCCGGGCTGCTGAACACGAGCCCTTTGCTGTAAGTGCAGTTACTTGCCAGGCCTGCTCTTTAAGCTTAATCCTGTAAATTCTTGTCTTGTAGGAAGATGACGATTCAGAGACTGAAAAACCTGAGGCTGGTGACCTAAAGGTATTTGAAAGTGTGGTGGTGTGGTGGGGGGGAAGCTCAGTACGAGAGGAATAAGTCTTAACAGCATGGCTTGGTGTTTGTTTGTGATCTGTAGATAGTTCCACACTTCGCTTTTGTAGCTTTAACATGGGTTTTTTTGACTTTAGTTCTGGCTTCTGCCAGAGGTAGTTAACAGGCTGATCACAATCAAGGTCTGCACTCATGGATTTAGGCCTCTTGTGCACTAGATCTGAGGTAGGTTGTCTGACAGCAGCTCAGCTATTTTGCAGTGATCTGGGAGATGCAGCATTTACAGAATTCTCTTATGAGCAGTTTTGGTTGGAATATTTAATTTAGAACAACTTAATGAATAATTGATCTTGTGCTCTCCGAAGTCATAAAATGTGTCAAAATCAATTCAGTTGTCTCTGTCTGTAACTCTGTCATTCTGAATGAAGCAGCTTTGTAAAGGTTGTATTTAAAATTAAAAAAAAAAAAAAATGAAATAATATCCCCAGGTGATAGCTATCAAGAATAGTTGAAATCATCTTTACCTTGTTTCTACCGAGCAGCAGGTTTTTAACAGCACAGGGGAACATAGATCAGGCTAAAAGCTGGAAGCCAAAAGACCAGATCCATATGAAACTTTATATATAGAGTGCTTAAGTTTTTATGCCAGCTCAATTCAAGCATTTTTCTGGGATACTGAGTGATTAACAATTGCAAGGGCATTTATTTTATCCAGCAGCTTCCTCCAGGATGCAGACAGTCTCTAAACTCTGCTGCAAAAGCCAGAGGACTGTGCTGCAAAGTGAAATTCCGTAGAGCATTTGATTTACCACAGAGCTTTGCTAGGGTAAAATGAAGGCAAGTGAATGTGTTTAGCTGTTCTGCTTCCATTAGTTTTATAGCAGCACCTTCTTCCAGGTTCCACAATATTTTTAGGGGTTTATAGTGATACACAGTTGAAAATCTTGGCAGCTGCACTGCAGCTGGTAAAGTCTCAGTGTGTGAGATATCAGCAATGCCTTTGGCATCCATTGGACATGGACTGTATTGTTCCCTTTCTGTGGCAAGAAAAAGATTTTTTTTTTTTTTTGGAAGAGAGGAAAAGGTCATCTCTCACTTCTGTCCTTTTTCTACTTCAACAGCTTTGGCCCTTGTAAACATGCCAGCAAGATGTTTCTGTAAAAACTTGCTGGATTCAAATGTGTGCTGTGAAATTAAAATACGGGTTTTCCTGAAAAGATAGATTGGCTGTACATCACCACAACCTCTGTTGTAGGGCCCTGTAGTAAGAGCATTCATTTCTTCTCCAGAAGTGCTGTAGGACTTCAGGGCAATGCAGAATAGATCTGGCAGAGGGAGAAAGAATGAAACTGGGACTATAAGTAGCTCTTGTCTGAGTGATGATGCATTACAGAAATCTTGCCACTGAATTGAGTGGCTGCTGCTTTAATATCTTGCTGATGTTTCCTGTTGTTTTTTTCAAAAAGCCTCTTGGTTTCAGTGAGTTCTGTGTACTGCTGTCCAGGTGCATTTTGTGCTTCTGAAGAAGAGCTGCACGTGGCCACCGAGCAGCATTTCAGCTTCAGTGGGCAAGCAAAGAAACAGCCCAAAAAAAACCTAAAAAAAGGGCACTTGGTGTGTTGAGTAGACTGTGCAAGAACTGAAAATGTAAATTAAATTTAATAAATAAGTAGAAATAAATAAAAAGAATGGTAAAATGTAATTCCTGCCATCCCAGCATAGTGTGAAAGGTGAGGATTTGAGAAGAGTAGCAGGGAGGTAAATCTGAATTGAGTCTGAAACGCAGCAGTTGCAGACTTCCATGTCATCCTTAATAAATGTCTTCTTACATAAGCGAAAAAGTGAATTGTCTCCTCTGGCCTCTTGGGGTATTTTTTTTCAATTCTAGCTAAACAGGCAGCTGGCACTTGGGGAGAGGTGGCTGTAGCAGAGCAGGTGTGGGTCTGTGAGGCATTCCAGGGACACTGGTGGAGTTGCACCAGCCATGCTGTTAAGAAATTCACTTGGGATGGAGGGGGAGATGCAACATCTTTGTAAAATCAGTTTTACTTGGAGCAGTTGCAGATGTTTCCTATCCCGTTTTTCCACTAAGTGGCAGTGTTCTCCTCGGTCTTCCTCATTTCTTTCAGCTTGCAATATTTATGACAACTTGCAAGTGTTGTGGTTACTGTAAATCCAAAGTGCAGCAAAAGGTGAGACCCTTGGTTATAACTTGCTGACACTTTTGGGTAACTTTGTTTCGTTTTGCCTCAGCGGAGTGCTGTAGTTGTGGTTGCTTTTATCAGTTTCATGGAGACCTCAGAGATCTGGAAACACATTTAAATAGGTAGCCCAGGTCCTTTATGTATGGCTGGGGCTTTTCCAGGGTCTGAATCTGACTGTACACAGAAGGTAAATCCTTTAAAATGCATGAATGAGAAAAAAATTCATCAGTTAATTGTAGTCATTGCAAGCCCTGAATGCACATTCAGCTTTTTTTTTTTTTTTCCCTGGTGTTTTGCTTCTTTGTACATACTGTACATATTGTGAATGAACTTCTTCGGGATTTTATCTGGAATAATTGGCCAGGACACCTGATCCAGGTTGTGTGTAGAAATTCCCTTGTTGCTGGTACCTCCTGTGATTTTTTTTTTTTTTTCTCATCCTGCACTTGGATGGTACCAGACACAAAACCTCCTGAAGGTCCAGTTTGGTGTCAGTTGTGGGTACAGACTGAGGAGACAGAAAGTGGGGAATGATTTAAAAACTGTTTGGTAAAGTGATGGTGGGGAGAGTGGAATTTGTAGCCTGCCTCAAATAACCCCACTGGGAAGATACTTTTACCCCTCCTGCGGAGTTTCTCTCTGGTTTTTGTCTTGATTCCAGGGCGTTTGCCCTTGGATTGCCTGTTGGCCTTGGTGAAGGTGCACCTGTCTGTCTGTACAGCCCTTGTTCCTCCCCAGAGGGGAAGACAATAAAAAGGGCTGCTCAGGACTGCAGCTTTCCCGTGGGTTATTTTTTTTGCCAAGGAGCAAGTCACAAGAAGCCTTTTAAGTTCCAGCATTGTGATGTGAGGCTGCTGTTTTCTATCTGCTCTCGGTGAGATGGTGGAGAATTTCCCATACACCTGTTTTTGGGGGAAGGTGTGTACCAGGATTAGGAGAATATTTGAGCTTCATCAGTCATCTGAAAGCATTCTTCCAGAGCAGGCTTCTGGCCCTTGCAATTCACTGTTACTGAGCACCTGTGAATTATTCCCAAACGCTCCGTGCTTGCAGCAAAAAGCAGAATCCTCCTCTTGAAGCATCAAATTCAGATATGTTGAATCCTGTACCTGCATTTTGGAGTGCTGCAGGCACTCGTGGAAGACTGGAGGTTCAAACCTGGGTAGAACTTAATTGCTCTTCCAAAATTCACTTTGGATGGATGTGCTCAGGCTCTGGGACAGGACGTGTTTGTTAATGACCAGGATCCCTTTAGGGTTCCCTGCTTTTACCTGAGCAGTCACCAACTGTAAACAAGCATCTGCCTTAAAAGCACTTCAGAAACAAAGCCTTCTGCTTAGAAGAGAAAAAAACCCGTCTACAGAAGCTGTTGGCAAAGGCATGGTGTTCAAAAGACGGAATCCCACAGCCTGGATGAGATTGGTGTCTTTTCATCAGATGATGGAGCTGTGGGTACGGAGTGAAGGGTGTTGTGGAAGTGGATCTGAAGTTTGGTGTTCTGCTGGCAGTGCCGGTTTGGAATGAGGAGGGTTAACAGACTGTGCAGCCAGTGCAGGTTGTTTGGGCTCTGGCCAGCAGCTGGCTCTGGTTACAGCCCTGATGCAGTAACAAGATACAAGCCTTCAGAGCTCACTAAGTGGACCAGCCCTGCAGGAAGAAGGAAAATCAACCTTAAACAAAATACTGACCTTGTGCTCCAAGCCTCACCTGAGGGGTTCTGTGCTTCACGTTGTAGGGCTCGATGAATAGCAGGTTGCAAGTGTTGACCAAGGCCAGAGCCCAGCCCTGCAGCTTTGACTCCTGGAGCTTTCACAGAGGGAAATCATTAACTCTTGAGCCTTGATTGTGGTATCAGGACCAGCCAATGGGGGAAAGCTAAGAAATTTGCCACTCCCTTGGCAAGTGAATGCCTGACACATGGCAGCAGTTTTTCAAAGCAGGTGGCTACTTCAATGTTTTTCCATTTCTGGTTTGGTTTTAAGGGTCCCCTCTGCATCCTTGAGGCAGCCAAACTAGGATCTAGCAGAAGGCTGTCAAATTTTCTAAGCATGTCAAAGTACCACCTCTTGATAATCATCAACTCTTTATTATGCTTAGCTGTTATTGATCCAGCATACCTGTAAAGTAATTTTACTGTGTTATGATGCGTAGGTGTGTACTAATACTTAGAGGCTTTTGACTGCAGTGGTTTTATTTTATCTTGCCTGCCCATTAGCCTGTTTGTTTAAATGCCAAAATTATCTTGATTTAAAGTAGAAGTGGTAAGTGCTAAGAACCAGTAAATGGGTGTGTGTGCAGTAAGGTAATCCATGAAATTAACTCCTGTTTTGATAAGGCATATTAAATTTTTTTCTGAATTCAGCATACATTCGTCAAGCCAGGTTCTCAAAAAAAATGCTTGAGCCTACTCATTAACTCTCATCTCAGGTATAATTGTTTTGCTCCCAAGAAGGGGAAAAGTATGCTTGGGAAAGGTTGTATCATTCAAATGGCCTTTATTCTGCATAGCTGTGAGCATACCTTTTGGTAAACACTTGGAAAGCATGAACTGTGCAGGTTCCAGGGCTGGGGTCAAGGTTAGATCTCCAGTGGTTTGTTTCCTCACTCATTCCTTTGCCTGGGAGCACAGCCTGAAGGTGCCAGTGATAAGCACGGCAGTCTCAGGTTCATCTTTTGCTGTGTTTTAAATTCCTTTTAATATAATTGTGTAAAATGCCGTCTGTCCTTCCAGCTCTTCGTATTTCCCCTCGTTTTAGGTGTCACACGTGGATTTTCAGAGCTCTGTGGAGAGAACCAAGGAGTTTGCCAGTGTAGTAGAGAGTCCTTAGTGGGTAGTAAAGGTAACTCAGCTGCAAATGCTGTTCTCTGCAGTGCCAGAGTGAGTGCCCAGACATGAAACCAGCTGATACCTGGTTCCCATTTTTAACTAGGTAAACTTTAGTTATTGCCAGAGAATATCAGGGGCAGTTAAGGTTGTTTTGCATGCATTAAAAAAAAAAAAAAAAGGCATTTGGCACCTTGGATTATTTTGCTCCCTTGCCACACGTACTGCTGTCTCCAGCTCTGTCTGAGAGGGAGACACATCCCAGCATTGTTGGTCTCTGAGGCTGGAATATCTAACGTGGAGCCCCTGGCTTCCATCCAGCTCTGGAGCTGTTTGGAAGATGAGACATGTCCGTGGACATGCTTGTTCCTTCCTCCCCGCCGGGCATACATGTTGTGGCAGCGTCTTTGCTCCCTGCAGTACTAAATACCAGGGATTATTGACACAGGTGTGGCTCGCCTCTCTCCGAAGGAAGAGCCAGGCTTTTTCTGTTTGTCTTTAAACTTGAAGAAAAGTCCTTTCTGGAGCTGCTTCCCCTCGCACATTTCGCCTGATAAAGGTCTGAGTCCTTCAAGTGCAGTTCTGGGGTTGCAGTGATTTCTGTCTGCTGTGCTGAGAGGGGCGGTTCTGAGTGTGCCTGCTGGTGCATGTCACACTGAGAGTCTGAGCAGCCAGCACAGATGGAGGATTGCCTCAAATACCAACAAAGATCTGAAAATAGCTTCTTCCAGCTGCCCTGGTCTGGGTCCAGAAGGAGCAAAATCTGTAAAAACTCCGTGGGATCCATTCACTGAGGAGTGCATATCCCAGTGAGGATACTTGCTCTTAAACCTTGCCTCTACTCCCAAGCATGAAGAATTTTTAGTACTATGTACTAGGGAAGGAAGCTTGTGCAAGAAGTTGATTTTTGTCAGCTCTCCTGAGCTTTTCCTTTGCTGCTGTGAGGCATCAGATTTTTCCCAGCCCAGCTTCACCTTCTGCTCGATTCTGCCCTGCAGCAAGCTGTAAAAAAATAAAATCGTCAAAGTAGCTTGACACCTCCACCCTGTCACACGGTGGTGGTGCTGATACTTCGCCTCTGAATTCCTGCTTCCCAGCGGGAAGCAAAAGTGACTTGGAAGCAGAATTTGTGGGCTCTGAAGAGCAAGGCACCTCTACCACGGTGGCTTCAGGGGAGCCTGCTGGGAGCTGTGCTCTGGGCTGCAGCTCTTGTGCTCCCGTGGGCTGTGCAGGGAAGCAGGTGGATTTGGGAGCAGGGTCCGTCCTAAGGCAGATGTTATTGGCTCCACCTCCACGTGGAAAGCAAAAGTTCTGGCACACAGTTCCTTGACTGGAAATTACTCCCAACAAATAATCTTTGTCAAATATTGAGATAGCATATGTCAGGTGAATGGAGTCAAGTTTCAAAGAAGCTATTTAAAGGTTTTATTCTATGAATACTTCCCTTCGAAAGCATTTTCTCACTGAAATGTTTTGCCAGGTCTTGGTTGGGATTTTTTGGAGGTTTTTTTTTTTTTTTTCATTTCATTAATGAATGTGGATTTTTCAACTTAATTTAGCTTGAAAAGTAAAAGGCAGTGCCAGCTACACAAGTTCTTTATTTTGATAAGATGCTTAAGGAATGTCTCAGGACTTGACTCTTTCATGACTTGTTCTTTCTTCCCTATTTGTCTGTGACAATAGTATCTCAAAATAGGTAGATTTGTAAAGCCTGTACATAAGTGTCACTAGGGGTTGGATGTATAATGTTTTTCTGATGGTGGCTGTGCTTCTGTTGGTATCAAGATCATGGTCCCTACAGGTTTTTTTAAGTTAAATTTCTTACCCTGTCCTGGGCGCTTTGCCTGGAGCTACGTATCAGGGCTGGCAAACAGGATATGGCTGTGGGAAATGTGCTTGTTTCAAGCTTTCTCTTGGGATTCTCCTCTCTCACAATACAAGAAAAAAAACGGGGGGGGGGGGGGGAGGAGAAATAAAAGCACTGTACTCCTGTTCCCTCTGTTTCTCTTCCCCGGACTCTAAATGCACTTGACATGTGCTCTGTTTGCTGCCTTCAGCCTGGTTGCACACCAGCATCAGGCAGATCTGGTGAGCAAGACACGAAACTGTCGTTGTCGTGCACTTTTAATATTAAATGAGAAGTTTCTGGTGTCCTCTTCCCATAAGCACTTCTAATCTTTGTAGAAAAAGCAAGAACATAACTGATATCGTGTTCCTTTAAAAAGGAAAAGAAAGAAAAAGAAAGGATAATAAAAAAAGCATGTGATCCAGGGTTTGGAGTCGTCTTTCTTTTGCTGCCTGCATGTAGACATTCCACCTGCTTGCTCTGGCAAGACCATCTTCTCTGTCAGCTTAAACAACTCTTCTAACACTTTATGCTAAGTTATAGTTTTTTTCCATCATACTCAGCCAAATGAGGCTGTTGATTTGTTGGGACTACAGGAGATATTCTGAATTGTGAAGGGGGGGTGAATTACAAAAGCTTATTGCTGGTGCTTGCTCAGATGAGAGAAATCCACTGTAACAGCTGTTGCAGCAGCAGGTCCACTGGCTACTGGTGGAAAGACAGTGCTGGAAAATTCCCTGCAATAATATCTTCAAACTAATCCACTGCTTGACAACAGTGTGACTGATCTATAAATTTTGTCAGTGGCAGTTTAAATTGGTGTTAAATTACTTTATGTGCGAGCAATCAGGTGAGACAGTTGGGAGAGAGAAGAAATTCTGGAACATGAGAGCATTCTCTGAAAAAAAGAGAAAATGTTGAGGGGTTGGTGCTGTGGAAGCTTCTGAGCTAGTTGGTTTTGGCTTTTTTTTTTAATACTGACTGGAAGTCAGTGAAAAATGAAGCTGTAGGGCTCAGTTGGCTGCAAGTCTGGGAAGGCAATTAAGCAATGGCAAATCTGGCATCAACTTCCCCACTTCTTAAAATTTGCATCTGAGTTAAAGCATCAGGGCCTGGTTTTGTGTCTTTTCTGCCTTCCTGTTGCAGTTTGAAGTGCACCTGCACTGACATATGCAACTGCTTCTACCAGAAATTGATGGTTGAATTTGTGCCTTGTGGTGACAGTTAATGCCAACAGTTATGTTGGATGTGAGCGTTGTGCTGGATTTATGGATCTTGTTTCAGGAAGGACTTAGGGAGCATTGTTGTAAGTCAGTCCATTCTTTCCATTAAATAAAGCTGTTCTGGGCAAGCCTTTCCAAACTGGAATTCATCAGTCTCAGATTCATATTGTTTTTGCTTCCTTCCTTTAATCTCCGTTCCATGCTGGGAGGATTGTGTTTGGTTGTTTATATTTTCCATGGAACCTGAGCAGGCACTGGCTTTTGTGTAACTGGATGGAAACACTCTAGGACTGGAAAGATGGTCTGTGTTTCGTCCTCAGCGAGGTGAAAGCTTAAGCCAGAATGCAGCATCTTCCTTACTCATGTACAGACACACGCAATCCCCCTCAGCTTGTTCCTCTTTAACTGATTATGATACGTGAAAACCAGCAAATCTGGGTGCTTGTCAGTCAGGCTCTCGCAGGCAGCGTCGTCTTGTCCAGGGCTTGAAAAAACCATTTGTCTTGGGAAAGTGGAAACAATGAAAAGCCTTTTCCTGAACTCACACAGGAATAGCAGTATCATAACCGTTACTGGCTTTCACTGAGCTGATGTGCACAATTGTTCTTAGAAATGTGCTTTGTGTGATTTGTTGTGATTTATGTTAGTGGTCAGTTAGAAGCTTAAAAAGGTGGTGGGGGGTTCGTGTTGTTTTTTGAGGTTTGTTTAATTAATTTGTCCTTGCCCATAGCGCACACTTCAGAGTCTGCTCTTTATTAGTCTCCAGACCAGGGGAAAGGAGTCTGTCTCCTGCTTGTCTTTGTCTTTCAGTCTTCTTCCAGCTTGGCTCTGCACCACCACGGCATCCCTTGACTCCTCTCAGTGGGTCTGTTGGAGCAGGGCCCTCTGGCTTTAGGCCCTTAAACAGTTGATCTTGTGAGATCAAGGCTGCAGAGGAGATGGCAGCCAGAAAATCAACTTGCTGAGTGCATGATAAAGTACAGTACTTCTTTTTTTTTTTTTTTTTTAAACTCAAGCTATTCTTAGAGATCATCATGAAATGCTAGAAATGATTAGAGAAAAAAAAGAATTAACACAGAACACTGGGGGGTTTGTCCTGAGTTTTGTATTTCCACGACACTGGAGAGAATATTCAGCATAAATAATGTGTCCAGGCCGATTTTGTGCAAGTAGCAAGGGGCTGGCTGCAAAAGTAAATTCGGAGGTGCTTCCACACAGATTTTCAGAGGTTGGGCTTGTGAAAATTTTGCGGTATAGGTGCCGCTAATGAAATCCTAATTTATTGAAAAAATGACAAGGTTTTCAGAATTCATATGGAAATGAACCCATTAAATTTTACCTTTAGCTCTGGGATGCTTGGAGTCTCTGCTAATTTCTTATATTTACTCTGATAGAGAGATTTGACCTAAAATCCTCCCTGCTTAGAACTGTTTACCTGCTTGATTTTGTGCTCTTCGTGTGAGATACTGATACATAGTGTGGTGGGTATTGGTGATGTAATCTATAGAAGATCACAAATCTATAAAAAGATCACCTTTGCCTAAATGGATTTAGGCAGCTTCCCTATTTAAAATTCAGTTACCTTCCAAATTTTCCACTGTTTAAATGCTTTGGAATTCCTTTGCAAATCTCTCACCCGCACGTAAATATTTCTTCGCTTTCATAACCAAAAGGTAGCAACTGTGCAGTGTTTATTGTACCTGATTTTTCCACTTGGTGATTCTCCGTTTCATTCAACATAGTGCATTAGATTAGATCTGCAGAATTTTATTTATTTTTTTTTTTTTTAAATGCTGTCTTTTCTAATCAGTTCATTGTATTCAGCGTGTGTCTCAGGCTTAATTTAGCCTAAGGGAGTGCAGAGCAGTTCTTGTTGGGTTGATCGGGTTTTTTAGGCTGTCCTACGTTCTGGATCTTCAGTAGATATTTGGAGGTCTGAACAGGACTCCTTAAATCTCACATCTGCCAAAATTTGGTCAAGTTGTTGCTGCCTGCCTCAGTTTTCAACAGCAAACTGAGCAAATATGAACAAGCACCGTAGGAGGAGTCGGTCATCGCTTTGTTTTCTGAAGGCTTGAAAGGAGTGCGAGTTAATGAAGAGCTGTGTTGATGTCTTCAGCTTGTTAATGATGGAGCAGAGGGTGTAGGTGCACAGTAACTCTTCAGTAAGCAGAATTCATATCCTCTGGGCAGTGAGGTGTGGCTCTAATGTGTTGGTGAACGTGTTTGCTTTTGCTTGGTGTAGCTCTGGGCTTTCTGATGTCTTGGCTGTGGCCTGGGGATGTGGGGACCAGACTTGCTGGGGCGGCTGTGGTGGAACGAGTGTGGGCGATGGGAGCCAGGGGAAAACACGGTGGAGCCTGATGGGACTGGCCTGGTTTAGCCTGTTACAAATGGGGCAGGCTTAAAGGATGCAAATTAAAGAAGAAAGTTACTTCTGGTGAAAGCAAACTCACTGATGATTCTGGATACTCGTAAAACGTACTATTTAACACATCTGACATTTTTGGGCATCTTAGTGTGATGTACATAACAGGAGAGGTTTGGGCCATCAGAGAATCTCTCAGCATATTAATTCATGTTTCCTGAGGACTGCGTGCTTATGCTTGGTGCTAACTCCAGACATCTACAGGAGACTTGAAAATGGGCTTCTGAAAATGTCAGAAGGGCAGCACAGACCCCTGCAAACCTGTCAGTGGCCCAAATAAGAGCACAGCATTCTCGGGGATGCTCAGCACGTATCTAATGCAACTGAATTTGACTTGCCACTGGGGTGCTTAAGTTCCTGCTTGGCAGAAATATTGATGATTTGGGTGGGGGATTTTTTTTTTTTTCTTGCCTTTGTGTTCTTAGACGGTAAGAGAACAAGTGGGCAGAGGGAGATGGGAGGGATAATGGAATAATAAATACAGTGCTGGGTATGAGGAAGGATCAAGAGGTACTCAGGGATATAGCCTGTCTCTTCCTCTTCCCTCTCAGTCCACTTAAAACTTTGAAGAGATAAGAGCACAGGATGTAATTTAGTCTAGGCTGGAACACAACCAGTTCCCTCCTTTCCCTCAATAAACATTTGCTTGTTATCTCAAACCAACGCGAGAAATACTTGTAATTACCCATCTAGCAAATTCTTCCCCTAAAGGCAATAAAGCAGCTTTCTGACCACGTGTGTTTGCTGCCCCTGAGTCACTGTATGTGCCTGGACATATGTTACCTTGCATCTGCAGCTCTGTGAACTTCTCCAGCCTGGATGTTCATCTGAGTTTGTCCTCACAGCCCATTAGTTACCACGGAATTGTCCCCACTTCTTCAGTGGTGACCTGAAGCTCTCTGTGTCAATGCCACCTCGATGGTGTTGGGGCTGCCCACGTTATGTCCTACACCATGTCTGTGTAGGTTTGTGAAGAACACAGCCTACATTCCCTGGGTTCCTGTCCGGTGTTCTCACCAAACAGAGCTACTTCTTTTGGCATAAATTTTCTGCTTTGAAATGTCATGCTTCTGTTCAAGTTTTTCTGTCTGTGCTGCTGAAGAGATGTTGATGCACACATCAAGGGGTTGGAGCTGTAACGCTACAGTCCATTTCAGAGGGGCCTGGGGCCTCGCCAGCTGGCCAGGGAGAAGATGCATGTTCCTTTGTGTACTTCTTTCTTTTTCTAAAATAGCTTTAGCCTTGTATTTCTGTGATCCAAGTGTACTAATAGAGAAATAGTGCCTTTTTTTTTTTTTTTTTCTTCTTCCATGAATGGCTATAAAAAGTGCCCTGTAGCAGTTAGTGCCACACAAAGAATTTGTTTTTCTGCTTCCAGAGGGCTTTGGCTTCTCTGAAAAATAGGTGGATTTTCACAGTGCATTTGGCACAGGCTGTTCCCACATCTGGCTTGGTGACCTCGCTGCTCTCCCCTCACCTGATGCATCTCTCACCTGCCTGGAAATGGAGTAAAGGAGGGGGTTAGAGAGGGGTTACTAAGCAGCAAGGAGGCAGCATTATGTCTATGTCAGGTTGAATGAATAGCTTCAGTGTTTGGAGGCGCTGAGGAATTTTGGACACACAGTCCAGTGAGTCACAAAAGGTCTTTGGGAGGGAGGCAGGGGGGAGAGGGCAGTGTTGGGATACAGCTGGTACTGTTTCAGAAACTTTGTTTGTGCTGAACTTGATATTGCCTGTGACTCTCCTGGGGTCTCCCAGAAGCGCTACAATATTTGGATGTTGGTCTCAATATGAGGAAAACATATTGAAGAGTGTCTTATCCTGCATAAGACCTCCTGCTCAGCGCAGCCTAGTGCAAACATCTGCAACTGAAGTGTCCTTAATTTCTGTAAGGAGGGATTAGCTGTTTTGGGAAGATCTCCAGGCAGAGCACTACAAGTGAGTGGAGGTTGCCCTTGAGTTTCTGGTAGAACAGGTTGGTTATATCCCTTCTGGAAGGTAGCAGCCAAGAGAACTGACTGGGGGAAATGGGAATACAGGGTCTGCATCACCACCACGCTCCCTGGCATTTTGGTTTTGGGGGGGGGTTGTCAGCCAAAGCCCTGAGTGGCACAATTGCAGAGATGAATTCTGGCACCACACACACACATCTGGCAAACCTCTGCATCCCAGGACCCTGGAGAGGCTGATCAGGTGCTGCTCTGAAGTCGTGGTGCTCTGGCTCTGGGACAATCTCAGCTATTTCCATGTTCCTCGAGGGAACGCATCGGGCTGACCCTGCACTGGCCTGTGGTCGGCATTCCCAGGAATACAGTAGTTTTCTGTGGGCTGGATCCAGCTTGTATTTACTTAACTGTGCTCCAAAACATTGGCTTTTGGCTGGTGCCAAGGACCAGTCACCCAAAATGAAGAATCTGTGGTTTGCTCTGTTTTAAGGAAAGGCTTCAAGTACAACAGTTTTGCAAAATTCAAAAAGGAGCTGAGTGTCCAGGACTCGGTGAAACAAATTCCTTCATTAAATTTAGACTTTGGCATGGGAAGGAAATGGAGCATCCTGTCAGGCTTTGACTCTCCATGGTACAGACATTGCCTTCTTATCTAATAAACTGTGTTTCATTCTTAATTGTTGTTCTTTTTTCTCAGATTTAATGTGTAAATTTCTAAAGAAATGAGCAACATAGCTTTTTAGGTTGGGTGCTTACCTCAACTAATATATGTTTCTTCCTCCTTTCTCCCAGGAATTCTCAGAAGTGGAGAAAAGAGATCCTCAGGAGCTGGTTGGTAAGTTCACTCAGAAGTATTTATTCACATGTTTTTTTCAAACCCCTGGTCTATAGAAAGCACTTTCCCTCTGTCCTGGCAGTGCTGTAGTTTCAGATTATTGCCTGCAATGTTTTAATCTCACTGGAATACTTTCAGTGAAGTCTTCTTTTGGGAGAAAGGCACCATGCCTTAAGATATGAAAATAATTTCACGTATTACATGTTTAAAACGTGTATGTAAAGCGCAGTGTTGGTGTTTTTCTGAGATGAGCTTAAACACAATGGAGTAGCTTTGTCTAGACACCTCTGTGAGAGCCACTGGAACCAGGAATGATGACACTGTTCTGTGGCTTCAAAAACTTATCAAAAGTATCCATATTTAGATATGATCCACTTAAAGATTTATAGCTGCTGTGCTGACAGTGTACTGTATGTGTTCTAATGATTAATAAAACTTACTTGATTTTTTTTTTGACATGTCACTTATTCATTGCACCATTATTAGATTTGGACAGCCCAGGATTGTCAGCTTGAAATACAAAATCCTCTCTTGGTCTCTGTGGAGCTGTACAGAAACTGTATTTTATATTTCACCTGTGACTATCTTGAGCTAACCTTCTCTCCCTGAGGTTACTGGTACAGTTGTGTGGCACCATGTAATAATGTCATTAAAAATTAATGAGTTTGGAAATTGCTTCCTCTCTCAAATCAGCTTGTCAAGGCTCAAGCATGGCATTTCGCCTATAAAGTATGATAAATGTAAATTAAAAGGGCAGATACTCAGATGCTAAGCTGTGGCTCCTACAGCAACCATCACTCTGAAGCTTTGGAGTTAAGTCCTTTACAGTTGGCCTGCCCAGACTTTGCACCAGCCCAATTGTTATATTGGATTTTCTGCCTTTAGAGGGCAAAACTGCTTTAACCAGTCTCATCATAAAAATGCAACAGAAATCTTTCTCCAGTCTACTGATCTGCCTCAAAATGCACACTAGAAACATGGATGAGACAGCAGAATTTCGGGTGGAAAGTAAATAGGAGTATCTGAAAGCCCACTACCCTTTTAGTCTCTGCTTTACAAGTGGGTGAAGCTCTGCAGTTGTTCCCAATGCAGTGGGAAGTCCTTTCTTAGTGAAGGTGTCAGGCTCAGGTTATGGTTTTCTTAGTTTCCTCCCCCAGTGAGTGCCCCATATGCAGGAGATCAAAAGGCTGAATCTCAGTTTGTCTCATGATGGCCCAGATTTGCACACAGGCTTAAAATCTGCACAGAGGGCACTGATTAGTGTCACAAGTCTTGAGGTGAGTCTGAGACCTGGATTGAGGTCTCTCTGCACTCTTACCTTTAATATCCTTTCCCAACAGCAGCAGTGGGTAGGCTGGCTCTGTGCAGGACCGGGTTATGAGGGGTCAGATACTTGCCATGCTGGATTCTGGAGGTCTGTTGCATTAGACCATATCTTATCTGGCTGAAAAGGAGCTGTTGCAAGAGCCTCGTGGTTGGTGTAATGTGAGCACCACTCCCTTTCTGAAATCTTGGCCTTTCAGAATTATGCTTCTTTAATGGAAAAAGTGCAGAATTTTCTGACACAAAGCAGGTAACCTCTCCCATCTGGACATCTAAAGTTTTGTCTATCAGTATATGAAAGTCAAAGTTCTCCTCAGGCAGTTTTCCACGACTGATTTTTGCATTAGAAGCTTGTGGGCCTGCCCTTCTCCAAAGGTACCCTTACATTTTTCAGTGTCACCTTTATTAAAGGCTGTGGTTGTGCAGTTGCTTAAGTACAGAAGAAATGTAGGCTCCTGCCCAAAATCCTGTTTCTGTTTTACCTCCCCCAGATGCATTTTAACGTCTGTGTGCTCTGAGCTGCTCTGGGAGTGGGAGCCAGCTGAGATCCATCTTCACTGCTCTTTTTTTTTGTTGTTGTTTCTGTCTTTTTTATTTTTTTTTAATTTTTTTTTTTTTTTCCCTGTGAGGCTTCCAGCTGGATCCTCTCCCTGATCTGCTTAGTGCATGCTAGGTGAGCACTGGAGCTGGCACAAAGAAAACAGTAGGGATGAGCAGCTGGGAAGGGCATGGTTGTCTTACCTTATGCTGAAGTAATGATCACATAATCAATGCCTGAAAAGAGTGGGAGGGAAGGTTTTAGCCTCAACTGCCCCATGTTTGAGAAGGAAATACGTGTGAAGCTTATTTTGATAGATTTCCACCTCAGCATTGTCCTTTTGGGGGTTTTGTACCGCTCTGAAGAGTTCATGGTGCTGGCAGGACATTGCAATTCCTGTTTCCTGCAGCCTTGTGAAATAGTACTTTTAGGGTGCAGGTATTTTTGCCCTGAAGTTCTTTGCAGCATGGTTGTTTACCTTTTGGACTGTAAGAAGAGTTCTCTGCAGCCCTTAGAACATCTGAGCACAAACTCAGTGTTCCTAAGAGCAGAAAGTATGGCTGAGTTGCGGGTCTCTTTCTGCATTTCTCAGCCCACGGAGCAGAAAGGGAACTAGTGTCCTTCCATGGATGGGTGACTCACTGGCATGTTGTTGCCTCCAGTTTTTCCCTCTGATTTGGCTGTTCTGGTGCCAGGAAATCAGAAACCCACACACCCTGGTTTATGCCAAGCAGACGGAGTGCCAGAGAATGCAGTTTTAGAGACCAAGCACCACCGGTTTGCCTGTCTCCAGGGGAAACCCACGTCCCTCTGATCAGCCTTTCCAGGTCTTTCCTTGGGTTTTTTTTTGCATAGTGTGACATTTAGAAACAAACTGGCACCTGAACTGCCTCTAACCCCTTGTGGCTGCGTAAATCACAGCATGTAAGTGAACCTTGAAAGGGGTGGGAGTTCTTTATCCTACCTGGGATTGTTATTGCAAGAGCACTGAGGCAAGATGTTTTACCAGACCTCAGATGATCCACACCTTGGTCTGTCCTGTACTCTCTATTCTTTTGGTTTTCTCTGCACCAGGAAAACATTCTTACCCATCTGTAGGAAACAAAGCTCCTGTGTGCCCTCCATCCATGCCTCCAGCACAACCTTTTGCACGGAGAGCAGTCATTTCATTCTGGAAGGAAGGGCACAGTTTGTGCTGGGACACTTTCTCTCCTGCTATGCAGATTGTCTCTGTACTGTTGGACATAGGTCAGATAACCCATCTGTCTCAAACTGAAGCAGATTTAATGTAGCATTTCCATTTAATTATCTGCTTCACCAAGATCTGTCATGCAATTATCCTTCATTGATGACTGAGAGGCTGAATCTTTGCTAGGTACACCTTAAGTGGTGGTGTCCAGCAGCAGGATGCTTTGAGAGGCATTGGCTCCTACTTTCTAGAACCCTCATCTGAATTTTGGGATCTGCTTCATGGCCTTAGTTCTTTGTCTGGACTATAAATCTGATTGGGGGAAGATATTTACTTACTGTGAGCCAGAATCTGGGTGTGCCCGGGCTGATTAATTGTGCCAACAGCCAACTTCCTGACCTCTCCACTTGGAGATTCTCTAGGCTGGGAGCCTGCAAATCACAGACCAGTTAGAGGCTGCAGCCAGTGTCACCTGTGACTCATGTCAATTTAAAACTTTGATCTTGGCAGGAATAACAGGATGCACAAAGCAGTTGGATGTATCCTGTGAGGACACACCTTGTTGCTGGCTGTTCGTCTGCAGTTACTGCCGTGTAGATGGTGTAAAGCTGCCCTTGGGACTTTGAAAACACAACATGTTTTATACAGGAGCCTGTGGCCATATATGCAAGTTCCAGGATAATTTTGAATGATCATCCCAGTTGCCTTTTTCCTCTATGGAAAGAACTGGTGGAAAGATGCTGTGGAATCTGCTATTCTGCTGTGTGTTAGGGGAGGGAGTTTGAGGGCTGCTGGAGGGCATGGATAATTCGTACTTCCTTACTGTAAGTAAGCCCAAAGCCGTTACACTCATCCCTAAACTCATCCTTTTCTTCTTAGTGATGTGGCATCTCAGTCTGGCTGCAGTGTGATGAAAGAACTGAGTAATGCTGAATATTTGTGCTGGGTTTGTGAGGTGCACGTAGCCTCTCTGCTGACTCAGTGATCAGCTACCTACAGCTGTGGTGGGATTTCAGGAGACAAAGATGCATTACTTCTAGTTCCTTGTGGGCTGTTAAGAGATGCTTTCCCCTATCAGTATAATGTTGATAAATGATGGCTCAAACAAAGGAGGAAATGAGCACCAAAACCTGAAAGTCATGCATCAAAATATATTGCCTTGTTGGCAGCTCTTGTTCTGCCTCCAGTATTATTTCTGTTTCAAGGGAGCTTTGAATAGGTTACTCAACATTCACTTATGACTTTTAACTTTTTTTGCTGGTTAGACAGAGGTCTTGCCCAGAGTTCCTGAGTTTATGACCCCACAGTTCCCATAAATGTTTTGTTTCTCTGTGGCTCTTTTGGTCATCTGCAAAGACAGGGGAGCCTATGAGATGTCTAGTCTGGAGGTAGGCTTGATTCTTTTAAGATTCTGGGGTTTTTTTAGGTCCTTTCTTTGCCTTAAGAAGTCTGTATTTAGTGGCTGCTTTTCTTTTTTAACATTTCTGCTGATGCCGTGAATCTCTTAAGCCATTAATCAGCTTTCACCTTTCCCAGCAAGCCCAGTGTGCCGTGTATTATGAACACTTCTGTCTCTTCGCTCCCGTCTTTGAGTTCCTGAAGCTCTAATTAAACCAGCGGCTTCCCCATCCCACCAGCAGCTGTAACCTATAACAAATGTCTGCCTTGTTGTCAGGGAGCTCCCTTTGCCTGCCTTTCTGTTGGGGCTCTGGCAAGCTCTCCTTCTTCCATAGAGGCACCCTCTTAGTAAATGCCAAAGGACGCTTTTTGTTCGTTACTGGCAACTGCTGAAGAATTTAACCCTCAGCAACATCTTGATCAAACAGAACGAGTGGTCGCCTGCCAGCTTTGCATCTCCAAAGGATGTTGTCCTTAGTGCTTCACATTTTCACAAGAGACGTGGAAACTGTAGCAGTACTGATCATGTGTCGTGTTGCTTATCTGTAGCCTCGGCTCTCCTGAGTTCCAACGCCAGTGTCTGTCCTTTGGGCCCTTCTGGCCTTTATTCAGAGGAGCTGGAGCTGCAGTTCAGGCACCTTCTCCTGAGCAATGTATAGCTGAGGAGCTGATTTGGTTGATATGACCTCTGTGCTGCTGTCAGGTCTCTTATCCACTGCAGACCAACTGTGGAATGTGTTCCCTGTACAAATTATGCTTGAAAACAATCCCAGCTGCTTAAAGGTGGCCCAAATCTCTGCTCCAAGACTTGGCCAGAAAACTGCCTGGGTTTCCTGTAATAGTGGGGAAAATAGCAAGCAAAAGGGGGAAGCACGGCAGTTTCTTTTGATGGTAACTCTGTAAACTAATCTTTAGGGGGCAATCAGGTACTTTAATAGTATATCCCAACACAAACAGCTATAGCAGTCTGGCAGACTGTGCTGATCCGTTCCCAGTCCCGCAGAACGAGTTGTTCCTTCTCGCAATAGTCTGTCTCTGTAAGCAGAGATCAAAGTGCCTGTTAAGGAAACGTTAACTTAGGGATGAAATGTAATTTCTTGTGGTTAATTCCTGACAGCCCTGGGGAGGGTTGTTCCCTTCTTGAACCATTTCGGTTCATCTAGGTATGTCTTGATCTAAGTAGGACCCAAAGGGATTGCCTCCCCCAAAATGGCAAAGAGCCAGGCTGCGTAGAGTTGATCCCGTGATCCTCCACATGCATGGTCTGATCCTCTCTCCGAGAGTGCCCTGGCACAAGCTTTGGCAGAGACTCCGGGTTACCTGCCCTGTTCAGTGTGCGTGGGAGACCTGGAGTGGTGAGTGCGGGGCTGGGTATGTGGTGCGCAGTGCAGGGGTTTAGGGATCCATGCCATGACCCAGGTTTTATTCCTCTGAAGATTCTTTGCTTTTGAGGATCTTACCAACAGTTGCAGCTGGAGTGGGAAGTAGCTTAGCTTTTACATTTCCATTTGGGGGTAAAGAGACCCCTGAAAATGAAGCTTTGAGCATGGGTATGACACAGAGCCACAGCTGGAGGTAGTTATCAATAAAACAAGCGTCACATCCCTCTTGCAATGATGTGAACTTTAGTTGCTTCTTCCTCAGCGTCTTGAAAACACCACGATTACCAGTTGTCAGCATTCCCATTACCTTTGCCCATTGGTTCCCAGTGACAGAGTGGTGCCAGCAAGGACATAAAACAATTTAATGACTTGCATGGTGGAAACTCCCTTCGGTACTGCCAGAACTCATGCCCAGTTTGCTCTCTCCAGCTTCTTTTTCAGAGAGAGTGCGGAACATGTCTCCAGATGAGATCAAAATCCCTCCTGAGCCTCCTGGCAGATGTTCTAACCAGTTGCAGGTTGGTATAAGTCCACTTCTTTCTTTTTAAAGGCTTGTAGTGCAGTAGGGAGAGGAGATGTTTGGGACCTCTGCTCAGTATTTTTGCACAAGGCAAAACTCCAGCGTTAATGCTGGGTTTTACCACACTGGGTTTATGAATGCACTGTGTTAATGCTTTAGGAATACTAGAGTTGCTTAAAAAACTTTTGTCCAGTGTCTGTGGGTTACTTAAGCTGTAAAACAGCTCTTGGTCCCACAGAAGCAGTGTTTACTGTGAAGGCTGCTTTCCTCTTACCTCAGCAAATCCAGCTCTGTAGAAAAGAACAAATCATTGTTTTCCATACAAGCCCAAGAATCCCCTAAACTGGAATAGCTGAGGCAGCAATGACTGGATTCCTTTTCCACCTACATCCCTCTAGATGATAAACATTTAGAGGGAAGGCTGGTAACTTAGAGGCAACAAAACCAGACAAATGCATGTTTTCTCTGGTGCACACCCAAATAATTGCAGTGGCCAACTTTGCAGTAACCTGTTGTGTTCTTCTCCTCATGGAGTGCAGATAAAAAGAGCAGGGACTGCTGCTTCCTACCACCCATTTGAGTTTTATCTCCAGTTTTCCGCCCAGTAGAAATAAAAGTAAAGAATCGCTTCTGGAATGCTCTATAAAGTAGCTCCTAATGTGCAGTGGTGATTCAGAGTGACTCACCATCCAGATGATGCTTTCTTCTTCTCCACACAGTGTACCTGGGCACACCCATCCCTCCTCTGGTGCTGTAGGAGGATTTTACTGTTCTGACATCAATGAATTGGGGTGCGTTAGATCTGAGGAATGCACAGAGCTTGAGAGAGTAGACAGAATAAAGCAGAATTTTTCCCCTTGCACAGCAATTTACTGTGTTAAATCAAAGGGGAACTTGTCCTCTGTTAGCAGGTCAAACCACATCTTAGAGCACTTTGAGCGAGGAGATGGGATTGTTCCTCAGAGATGCAAAATGTTCTGGGCTTTTCACTGGTGACTTGCTCTTTTGTCAGATTCTTCCTCTAATAAACTGTATCTTGGAATTCTGCCAAAGGGAGTATTTCTTATGGTAAAATTGACTGAGTAGTTGCCCATCTGTGGACTTTGTGAACCATATTGCTGCTCCATGGGGAGGGGACAAAAGGGAACACCTATTCAATCACTTCTACTCCCCAAATTCACCTTTCTGCAGTTGTTCCTTCAGACCTCACAATGTGTGTGCTGGATGTGGAGACTGTGTGATTTCCTCTTGCTGGTTTTGTGACAACCCGATGAAAATTTATTTTACGAAGCTTTTTTTAATGTTGTTGAAATAGGAGTTTCATATCAGCTCTTAACAATCCTCCTTTATTCAGGCTTCAGCAAGCCCTCAGACAATAGTCAGTTCTGTGTTTGAGTTGACTGTCCAGGGAGGGAGACATGAAGTGACTTATCCAGAAGCAACAAAGGCAGATTGACTCAGCTCTCCCATCCTGAAAGAGTCAAGGCCCAGCCTCTGGTCTTGTTTTATATGAGAAATTCCTTTAATAAAGAAAAGATGATAGAAATTACTGAGGATGTTCTCCTACTAGTACCACTTAACTCCATGTTCCATCTGCAAGTTCCTGCCTTTGCTGTCAGCATCACTAGAGTAGGAATACTTCTAAGTACTTTTATCCACCTTGCTGAGGAAATAAAAAATCATGTTTGATTTGAAAGCTTTTAATCTCTTTGGAGAGTAGAATGCTTGACATTTCCAACCTAATTTAGAGTTGCCTTTTGCAGGGGCTTGGGGCTTCAGTAAGTTATACACAGGCTTTGTAACTATGTGAGTGATCTGCAAAGAGGAGCTGATTCCATCTGGCTGGTCACTTGTACCAAAGCAGGGATTTAGGAGTGCATTGTTCCCAAGAGTGTTTGGCTGCCAGTGGGCACCACCAGCAATACCTGATGATCACACTGGGTTTAGTTCTCCAGCAGAACTTGGCTCTGCTCCTCTGTTACCCGGGCAGAGCCGTGAGCTTTGCCTTCTGGGCAGTGTAGCCCAGCACACCTGAGTCTGAAGGTGGGTGTGGTGGTCTCTGCAAGTTGTGGGAGAACCTCAGTGGATTTCAGAACTGGCTTCTACTCTACAGTCATGGTTATAAAGGGAAACAGCAGACTGGGAAGGAGGAGTCTGCGCTACTGCCTTATAGGCAAATCTTTAATCACTGAAGCCTTCAGTAAATGCAAATATCAGTTCCTTTACCAATCCAGACAGTTCATGAAGCTACTTCAGACCTTAAAGGAGAAAGTGTCAATTAACCAGCCTTGGGAAGAGGTGGAACCCTTGCTCCACTCAAGGGAGGTCACTGGTTCAGTTGGCTTGTTTCCACATGTACACTTCTGGTAGTCAGCTGTTGTGCTGCTCCTCTGCTTACTGGCTCACCCTGTAATCTTTCTCCTGTAGGATAAAATCCAAAAGCTATATGAGAGGAAAGTGAAAGAGGGCATGGATATGAACTACATCATCCAGAGGAAGAAGGAGTTTCGCAACCCCAGGTGAGCCACCATCTTCTCATGTGTGACCAAAGCAGCACAGAGCAAATGCCAAGAATATCCTCTTTGTTGGACTTGTAGCAGGAAAAGGATCCTGAGCAAGAAGGACTACTGCTTACAAACAAATAGTGTCTCTCTCGTTTTTGTGACTGAAACAGGAAAACTCTTCTTTGTGTTCTGGGAGACAACAGCAAGTGTTGGTGTGATGGTTAGATTTTAAATGAGAACACTTTGAAAGGAGTATTTTAGAAGATTGTTCTGGGAGCTGGGAGATGTTTGGGGGAAGAGGGAAATACTGTGGTTAATGGGATGCCACATCCATCATAGCAGGCATACCTTCCCTGGTTCTGATTTCACTCTTGCAGTGTGAAGAGGTGACAAATTCTCTTTCTGCTGACACATCTGAAACACTTCTGTTTATTTCTGCCTCCGTGGTTCTGTTCTGAACTCTTGTTTTTCCTTTGCAGCATCTATGAAAAGCTGATCCAGTTTTGTTCCATCGATGAACTTGGTACAAATTATCCAAAGGTGAGGTGCAGTGCTTTTGGCTGGAAAGGGAGTGGGTAAGAGATAATAGAGAGGTGTAAAGTCTTACCTGAGGCTTTCTTGAGCCTGCTTGCTTAGAGGTCCTTTAAGGGAACTTCAGTTTGAGACCCTGCATTGACGTGAACGCTTTTGTGTGGCGCTGAGCCTCGGTGCCTCAACCTATGTTATAATGGTTCTGAACAAAAACTGCTGAAGTGTGTAGGTATAAAGGAAACTCCTCAAGGGGGACAGCAGCTGAGCAGCAGAAAAATGCATGACTTATCCCAGCATACTTTTGGCTTCAGAGCTGTTCCTCCATTCACAACAGAACGTGGTCCCATAAAAGAAGGTCTGATGTGATCTTTGGGATACAAGAAGAAATCAGTAATGATTCTAATCAGAGAACAGAAATGCATTAAACATTTTTTGAACTGGGTTTTCTGTCCATGTGGAAGTAGCCCTAATCTGACTTACTTTTTTTCTTTAGGACATGTTTGACCCTCATGGCTGGTCAGAGGATTCGTATTACGAGGCTCTAGGTAATTCCAGGAAGTCTGTCCTTTTTTGTCCTAGCTTAGGTCTTTGTGTTTTGTACTTAATTAACTGCACTGGAGTCCCCACTTCCTTTATAAATGAGAAGTCATCACATGCTGCTCTTTAAAGACTTCATTCTGGTTGGATGTGCCTGAATGTTATTGATGCTTCATCAGTTTGGAAAGAAAGCCTTTTCATTTAAATTGGTTCTTCAGTGTTTTCATCTCTTAAATCATTAATTTAGTGCTGCAATGCTTTGATTAAAGAGCAGTAGTTACTTTCATGGCAGTTTAATTTTCTATACAGAATTTAAAGGTTTGGATTGTTTATGATGGGAAGTGAGTGAGAGAGAGCTGTGGGGTTTTTACTGTTCTTAGTGCTTCCCATCTTCTGATCTTTCTCAGCCAAAGCCCAGAAGATTGAAATGGACAAATTGGAGAAGGCCAAGAAGGAACGCACAAAGGTAGCTGCTCAAACCCGAAAGAGATGGAGGTGCAGGGGTTTTGTTTCTTTGCCTGCTGAATTTCATTTTGTTGCTCTGCCCTTTCTGTGCTAGTACTGCTCGTTCTCCCCTGGTCCTCTCCTTTCTCCTTGCTTGTCCTTTCCCGAGCTGCACAGATCAAGTTCTTTACCCTTCCTTATAGGTCCATTCCTCTGGGTTGTTTATTCCACTGGATTTCCTGCTGTTTTGTCAGTATTTTTAAACCAGAGCTCTAAAAATGGTATTCAGTAGGCCAGATGAAGGCAAGATAATGCATAAAGAACAGCTTTTTTTTCTTAATCTCTGACATTTTGCCTGGTGGCATAGCCTAGTTCTAGCTTAATTTCCTCACCATATCTCAGTGTGAGACAATATCTGCTTTCTGTTCTCCTTCATATTGCCTTCTTGCATCTGATTTCCAGAAATATTGGGCCTGTTTTAACTTTGTGCATTCTGTGACAAGCCCAGTTCTTCTTATATATACCCCAAAGAGAACACAGACAGGCTTTGGAAGATTTTATTCCTGTCCTGTATTGCCTTTAAGCCAGTGGCTGGCATGAGCAAACTGTCTGATGTTAGAGATTGCCATCTCACCTTGCAGAAGGCTCCTTCCATATTCGGTGGAGGGGTTTTTTTGTGCAGTGCATGCTGTGTCTTGCTGCTTGTTTTGGTTTTTTGCACAGTAACCCAGGTATCTCATTACATCCTTGCCCATATCTGCAGTTTTGAGGCTGCAGTGCTGTTGTAGCTCTTGTTGCCAGGTTTCCTGCTATGATGCAGTAAATTGTGCAAGTAGGGGCTTGTCTTGCATGTTTCTTAAAGGAAAAAGGATAAGAACTTCTAACTGTATAAATACAGTGTTTAATGGCTGGGATGTATCCTGTCTGAGCTATATCAAATCCCAGTTGACAAACACATTTTTATTGCATCAGACTTAGGAGCTGGGTTGTAGGAATCCTTAATTGGCTTCAGTACACTTTGGCCTGAGGTCTGTGTCTGTCTTTCTGCATGATGGGCAGCTCAGAGGCCAATGTCCTACATCACATTAAAGCTGTTCTTAAAAAGCACAGGTGCTGTGGGTTAAAGAAAGGCTGTGTATCTTAACACTTCATTTTTTTTTTCTTTTAATCTTTTCCCCTTTCTCCTGTGTGTCTCTCCCTTCCCAGATCGAATTTGTGACTGGCACTAAAAAGGGTACAACAACAAGCGCCACTTCTACAACCACCACTACAGCCAGTACCACTGTGGGAGGTAAAGAACAGTTGGGATTGTACCAGTAATGCTGGGATTAGTGCTTCCTGGAAACCTGAAGGCTCCTTATTGATTGTGTATATAATGCAAGAGTGTGTTTTTTCTAGGGGTTGTTGGACTAGCTTTCCTCTAGTCCCTGTATTCCAGGTCTCTCCTTCTGGAATGAAAGACTAGGGCCAGGTGGGATAGTGAAGAGATTTATTAGCATGTCAAGAAACCTGCTACTGTCTGTGGTTGTAGAGTATTCTTGGGACTGATACATCTCAAGAGGTTTGGGAAGACTGAAAATCATTCTCCTGCCTACAGCCTGCATTTTAAACTGAGGGGAAGGGAGAAAAACCACTGGAGGCTGAGGAGTGTGTCCTGTGCCTGTAGCTGAGCAACTGGGATACATGTGCTGTTAAAAGTAACTGTGCTTTGGGGCAGGGATGATCCTGGCTCCTGTTTGGCTGGAGCTCAGGTGTAGAGTTCTGCTTTGACTCTCGAGGTAGAAACTAACTGCCAGTGTATCCTGAAATTAATGTGAGGGGAAGTGTCTAGTCAAGCAGTGGTATAATAAGGGTTGGCCAGTCAGGGTGTAAAGAAAGGATTGGTGACCTTTAACATAATGCTAATCCTCATTTGCTTGATTTCATCAAATTCACAGATGCCCAGAAGAGGAAGAGCAAGTGGGACTCTGCCATCCCTGTAACAACGATAGCTCAGCCCACCATCCTCACCACCACTGCCACGCTGCCAGGGGTTGTCACAGTGACAACCAGCGCGAGTGGATCCAAAACCACGGTGATATCAGCTGTGGGCACCATTGTGAAGAAGGCCAAGCAGTGACTGGTGTGCTGGGCCTGGATTTTCGGACTTGTCATTGAAGCCGTTGTTCTCGGAAGGGAGAGGAGTAGCTTTCGCCTTTGGTAAAGGATGACAAGATGCTTTGGAACAGACCACAGTTCCCCTATGGAAGACTGCGGGCAGGAGCAGGAGCAGGCATGCCAGCTGTGTGCCCACAGGAATGGACCTCTGCCCACAATGCCTCTGCCTTTGCTTGCTGTGGGAAGAACCAGCCAGTGTGTTGTGCTGGAGGAAGGTGGTATCTGGAGTCAGCTTGTAAAAGTTCACTTATTAACTACTGCATTAGGGTCTTACCTACTTGCCAGTTTGGTTTAGGGGGGGGAAAAAAAAAAAAATAAAATAAAAGGGCAAGTAGTACAGGACTATCAGTGTTACCCTCGTGTATTCCAGGTCGTGCTCCAGGCTTGCAGCCTGTGATAGGTGCTGCCCTCTGTACTCCAGCTCAGTTTTGAGGGAGTTAAAGCAGAGACAACTGGTCAGTGTCCACGTTCAGATGTGAGAGACCTGAAGCAAGCTACATCTGTGAATGTAGGCTCACCCTTTGTCCCAGCACTGCCGTCTGTACCCGTGTGCTCTCTGTGTAGCTCTTAGTGACCACGTGTGAAGTTGTTGAACTGTTGAGGAAACTGTGCTGAAACAGTCCTGTAACCGTCTCTCAAGGATGAAGATTTCTATGCAGAACCCTTAAGCTGTAGAAGTTTGATTCCTCAACTCATTTGCAAAGAGCTGTGCAAAAAAATACTTCCCTTGCCACGGAGTGAGATTGGACAGCAGATAAGCAGAGGAGAGTGTCTGATCCTAAGTGTCTGATCTTCGTACGAGCTTGTGATGTTCTGTGAATGCACACATGGCAGTTACTGCTTGCTCCACTGTTGTGATAAAGTATTTTCAGTTGAAAATTTTATTGTATAAAAATTGAAAAGTCTTTAAAAAAAAAACCCTGGCGTCATTCATGTGTCTGCATTTCTCTTAAGGTGAATTCCTACCCAGAGCCTGTTTTTTCTAGTGCACAAGCAGTGATGGGAGAGATGTTTGCCAGAACAGTACAAGTGTAAGTTTCTGAGAATTCAGTGGGGTTTTTTTTCATTTTTTTTATGTAACTTATGTCACTTTTGAGCAAGGCTTTGCATTATGGAGACTTAAGGTAGAAATATGAAGTTGGTATCCTGCTTTTAGATAATTTTAAAACATGTTAAACATTTCGTCCATCCTAGCAGTCATTTTACCTTTAAAAAAAAGCATCTGTGTATCCAGAAGTGCTCATGGGAGATAAAGCAGGGGACTGATGAAACTATAGCATGGGGAGTTGGGGAGATGGTGGAGTCACTCTTTTAAAGCAATAAAATATTCAAAGGCATGAAAATAGTAAGATTGAAACATCTCTGTTTAATTTGTTTTTTGCATCGGGCTGCTGACTTGACTCCTGCAAGTTTGGATGAAGAGGAAACTTCCTGAGCTCTGCTGAGGTGTGCTGAGCAGAGTTGCCATGAGGCACCTGGGGCAGCAGTTTCCAAACTGGCTTATGCAAGAGACCTGCAGGACTGGGCTGGGTCTGGCAGCTCCTGAGCTCCCCAGGACTCAGTGTTTGCTGTCTGCAACTTGAAATGGGCATGGTTTGTTTTGGGTTTTTTTTCTCTCTCTCTCTCTTCAGTAGGTTTGAGTGGAGATGCCAACCCTTGTGTAACAAACTTGCAGCCAGTAGCTTGCTGCTATCAGAAGTAATAGGTGGAGACGCAGGTTGGAAACTGCAGTTCAAAGGAAAAAAGCCTCTGTTCCTGAGAAACATGATCTTATAGTTTGATGGCTCGTGCTGGGCTGTGGTCAGTCAGTGCCCCAGAGAAGGTGGAGGGAGCTTCAGGTTCAAAGGAGGGATGTCCTGAGGGAAAGGATCTCTTCCTGGCCCACGAACCAGGGCCTGAAACCCTCAAGAGGGACGTTTGACCAGTTTGCTTTTGAACTCTATGGCTGTGCTTGTTGCAGGGCTCTGTGGAGCTGCTGAGAGCTGTGGGGGACCCACTGAGGGTGTCAGTACCTTGTGTTAAATAGCCCCTAAGAACAGTTTAAAGGTTCTTTATGCTGCTGCAACAGTGATTGCACAGGCTGCTCTTCTGACTCCTAAAAGCTCTCAAGGGAAGGCTAATCATACTCAAGAGAGTAAAACCAGTCTCATTCTCATCATTCCTTAGTCTGAGAACTACAGGCTCATGCTCCCTGAAAACCACGGGGCTTCTCCCTGCTGATCACCTTCCTAAGCCCAGCTGTCTCCCAGCTTGAGTAGGTTTGTCTTAGCTGAGACTCCACACTCAAAGTGTCTCCGCCTCAGAGGAGAAAGGAGCGCTGCTGTAATGAAGTCATCCCTGGCAGAGCTGGTTCTGCTCTCACTCTCCCTTCTGAAGTCTCCTCTCCCACCTCCATGCCCCGAGGTGTTGATTTTCTTTCCTATTTGCTTGTTGTGATTCAGAGATCTGCCCTCCTTTGATGCTGTTGCGGGAAGGGATTTTGCGTGCCCAGGAATTGCTTTTATTTTGTGTCTGGCTGGGTGCTGCCGAACCCAGAGAGCAGGTGGGGAGGGCAGCCCTTGCCAGCCCCACCTCAAACTGTGAAATCAGAGCACCCGAAGCTATGTTTTAGTTGGATTGGTGCTGTACTGTCTGGTTTATGGGAGTTATGTACTGAGACTAACTGAAAAAAAGAAGAGTCTTCCCAAGGCTTTGGGCCGTGCCAGGGCTTTGCTGATGACACGGCTCCAGCAGCGTGGAGGTGATTGTTTCAGCCAACACCTGCACGAGCTCCTTTCCAGCTCTGCAGCCCTGCAGGGGGGAAGTTGTAGCTCCTGTGGAGCCCCACAAGCAGATGGGCTTTGCATTGTGCCCAGAAAGTTATCAGGGGGTGGGGGGCTGCTCATCCTGTTGAGAGGGGTGAGCCCAGGGAAGCCCAGAGTTGTTACAGACTGGTTATGGTTGGAAGGGATCACTGGTGGGGTCTTCCTAGAGCACAGTGTACAGGATTGTGTCCAGATAATACTTGAATATCTCCGGACAGGGAGCGAGATGCCTCTCAGCAGGGTTCTCCACGACCGCCTAATGTTAGATGTTTAAGTAACTAAATTGCTGTTGAAGTTCAAGACCCCCTAAAAGGGCGGTCAGATTCCACCAAAGTCTCCTCTTCCCTTTGGAGAACGTTTACAGCGGCATATTTCTGCAGAGCAGTTTCCCATCTCCGAGCCTCGCCGTGCGCTGCTGTTCCTCTGACTGTTTATGTTCCACTTCCTTCCTTTTGTTCTGAGCGAGAACCGTGGACACCAATGACTTCCAATATTGAGTCTTTGTTTATTTGGAACTTGTCTTTGGCTGGGGCCAGGCTCGTGCTTTGTGTTGCCAGTAAACAGCAAAGCACTGGGATTTCACAGGGAAAGGTTTTGCCTTTTCACGTGGAAGGCGTCTGTCTGTCTGTCTGTCCGTCCCCTGCCACGTTTGTAGGAACCAGCGTTAGAAGAGAACAAGGCTGACTTTTGCTGCAGCCACAGAAAGTGAGGCTACGGGTGTTTTTAACCTCTCTCCTCTCTGAGTAGCCTCTTGAAGTGCTTGGAGAGCAAGACAGAAGGTTGAGCCTTTGGCAGCTGATGTATCCCTGGAAGGTCCTGCTTTCCCTGGATGGATGGGTGGATGTTAGGATTGTCACAGGCTGAAGTTTTATCCTGGATCCTTTGCCAACATTTTCCTCTCGTGTTGCTTCAATGTCCCACTTACCTCTCGCCGCAGGTCTCTCCCTGCATGTTCAGCAAGGAGATTTTCCTTTGGGTACGTGTCCATGGCGAGGAACATCCATTGGAAAACTGGGGGTGTGTGGTTAACACTGTGTCAGGGGAAAGGCTGAGGGAGAGCATGTGACAGGATTTCATCTTGCGCTTTTAATTACACGGGGAATTATATTAAGCATCATTTAGTGCAATAAATTACGTGCACATTAATGTATATTAATAATACATTATTACACATTCCTTTAATTTATGCCATATAGCAGGATATTGCCACTATAGTGTATGGTGCAGCAATGGGATCAAGTATTTATTTTTCTATTAGCAGTGTGTGTTGTTACAGAATTAAAGAAGGGGATGAATGTGCTCCAGCAGCGGGATTTTGGCTGTAACTAATCAACAAAGAGCTAGAAAAAGCCCCAAAGCTGTCTCCAGGCACACTGTGGTGGCAGGATAGAAAGAAGAAAGGTTCTATACAAACTGGCATGGCATTAAAAAAAAAAAGAAGAAAATAATTAACCCTGATATCACTGTTAATTATCAGTGATTGGCACTCGGACTGGTAGTCTCAGCAGAGGGAGCAATAATTTAGCGTGAGCTGTAAAATTACTTCTTTTCCCTCCTAGGGCAAAAATTTCTAGGCCACGTTGCCACAGCAGAAAATCACCGATTTATAAATGTGAGGTTCACCATGTACATGGCTGTGAGCTGTGGCAGAGCCATCTGCAGCAAAATCTGCTCCTCCTGCCTCTGCAGCCCCTGGTCTCTGTTCTTAAAAACAGCCCATTCGTGTGGCAAAAGCCTGATCCAGCAGGCAGGGAGAGCAAGGTATGGAACCAAGGCAAGAGCTTGAGCTCACCAGGTGTTCTTTCCTGGTGGAAGTACCTTACCTATAAAACAGCCTTTTTTTTATTATTTTTTTGGTGGTGGAATTACCTTGATATTGGAAAACCCTGCAGACACCTACTTAAATGCAGCCCAGTTACAGCAATCTGGGAAAACTCCTGTGACGTGGGCTCAGAGATCTCTTAGGGGCTGGGGGAATGTGTCTCAAAGAAAGGTGAAAAATTAGTACTTCAGGTTCTTCTGGCAGCACCCAGGGTGTTTAACTGGGTTCCTTCTCACAACTGGAGATGTTCAAAAGGGGCTGGTCCTGCCTTGCTGCTCCAGGATGAAGGGGAGGGAGACGGTGTCAGGAAGCCCTGGGGCTGTCAGTGTTGGCAGGTGAGACCAGAGGTCCTTCACAGGAGCCTTCACAGGAGCCAACATAAACATCTTCCATCTCAGGTTGAGAACAGAGGACATCCAGAAACCAAGGACACCAAAAGTTGTGGTGGAAGCTGGCTGCTCCCAGGCTTTTCTGGTTGGTTTCAGGATTCTTGTTAGGGATCCATCACTAAAATAACTGGTTTTTTTCGGTAAAATGCTTCTTGCTTGTAGCCTAAACTGTCTTTTTCAACTCCAGTGCCTGGCAGCATTGCTTTCCTCAATGGGACGGGAGGAAAATTCCAGCAGTGGGAGGTGGGCATTGCTGCTGGACAGGACCAGGGGAAGTGAGCAGACATCTCTGCAAGCACCAGCACAAGCTCCTCTCCTGTCTTGGGAACTGAAGCCCAGGGGTTTTTTTGTCTTCAATGCTCAACAACATCTGCTGCAGCTGTGACCCCCTGAGGCAGAGCAGAACCCTCTGCCTTCAGCCCCTCCACAGTAACAATCTGCCCTTCACCAGCAGCCACTGCTGCACCTCGAGCATCAGCACATCGTGTCCGTGCTCTCAGGTCGTAGCCAGTGCCTGTTGTGGTTTAAAAAAACCCAGCAACAAACCTCCTTCATTTTCAGAACTTTTGTTTAAATCTAGGAAATAGCATCTCCAAAAGGGCTGGGCTAATGCTGAGGTTGCCAAGCCCAATGTTGGGAAATTAGGAAATACCAGACCTGAACTGCCCGGGCCATCTTCCGCTGCGCCCCTGCCTGTTTCCCATGTGCTGCAGCTTTTAATGGCACAAGCACATCCTCCTTTTTCCTGGGGCTAAGTCAGTTTACACATATTTACTTGAGCTCCCTGTTTCTTATAGTGAAAGAAATTCTGCTCCTCACTCACGTTTTGATCAGTTCTGTGTGTCAGCAGCCTCCGTGATGCGACATTGACAAAGAAAAGCACAAAAGTGCCCTGCCCGTATTTTTAATCTCCAAGGCAGGCAGGAAATATGCCATTTTTTTCATCTGGCTGTTGCTATTGTTCGTGTTGAAGCTGAGGGGATGCAGTTTGCCTTGTGAGGATTTATCAAGGAGCTGAAATGCAGCCTCTGCCCTCGCATCTGCTCTGTGGGAGGGTGAGCGGGTCTGAGCTGTAACAAACCCCCGACTCTAAAGCAAACAGGTGCTGTGGGGCAGAAAAATAACCTCACCTGAACTCCAAACCCTCCTCTGCTGTTCCTTGGGGAAGGGGTTTTGGGTTCAGCCCAAGCAGAAGGACTGGATGCAGGGGTGGGATTGCTGCTTGTTGCAGCCTTGGGTGGTGGTGGAGGCATTGGGAGCAGGTATGGATGGGTCTCATTTATGGTGCTACAAGGGGTTGCACTGACCCTCAAGCCAGATGTATTGCAGGTGGGGAGTGGGCTGCCGTGCTTGTGCCCTGGATAAAGCAGGATGCAGTTCTGTCCTCTTTGCAAGCAAGGTATCGAGGCTGGGTCGGCAGTCGTGTGGTTGTCACAGCAGGGATTTACCTGGTGTCTCAGCAAGGAGTTACCTGGGCACTGGGTGTTACACTGCCGCTCCTGCCAGCGGGAAATTTGGAGGAGAAACCCCTGGCAAAGGGGGGCCGAGGCGCTTCCTCAGCTCTGCCCTGAGCAGGCAGGTGAAGCCCAGCAGCCCCTTCCATGCACCCTTCCCATGGCAGCACCTTCCCACTGCCCGCTCAGCCCTTTTCCTGTGGGATGGTGCTTGTGCGGAGGGAGGGTCCGGGGCGGCTGCGAGGGCTGTGCCGGCCCGTGCAGGTGTGCGAGGGAGGAATGAATGCCAACCCTGCGTCACGGGCACCCCCCTCCTCCCTCCCAGCTGGGATAAAGCTCGTCCTCACCTGGGATCCAATCTCATTTATCGCAGCTCCCACCTTTCCTCCCTGCCAGCCCCTCGGGAGGGAGAGGCGGCAGCCCCGGGACCGCGAGGGGAGCGAGAACAAAGTCGATATTTGACTGGAGGGTGCAGGAATCCGCGGGGAGTTATGTGGGATCGCGGGCTCGCTGCCCTCCCCGCCGGACCGGGAGTTGACGTTTAACCGGAAAGGAAAAAGGGACATAAAATAGAGAGGAGGGAGGCGGGAAAAAAAAAAAAAAAAAAAAAAAAAAAAAAAACGTNAAAAAAAAAAAAAAAAAAAAAAAAAAGGCCAAAGCTGGAAATCAAGTTGCAGCAGTGAACCAGCACGTTTCCCCTCTGCCTTTGGAAGAATTTCTTGGCTTGGTGTGTGGGTGCCTGTTATTCGGGCTGCGGCAGAGGATTTGGACACTGAGTCAGACCCAGCGCTAATGAGGTTTGTGGAATTAATTCGTCTGTGCTCTGTGGTGTCCAGCTCGCTTGAACTTCGCTGCGTGGATTCACTTGGGGAGGGGGGGTGGAATAAGGCGCGGGGCTCCTTGCACAGGCAGGTAGGCAGGACACGGAGCGCGGGGTCAGCCCCTGCCCGCTCGTTCCCTCTGTTTTCCTCGGGGTTTGGCTGTCGGACGCCGTCTCGTGTCTCTTGTCTGGCTGGAGAGGTCAGCGCTCGTGTCCCAGCAGGGCTTCGAGGGCTGCACGGGGCAGTTTTAGTCTCCGAAGGTATTTGGGAGCGGGGCTGGGGGTGGCGGTGGGGGCACCAGGTGGGAAGGCAGAGCAGAGCCCTTCGGAGACAGGTCGTTGCGGGTTTCAAAGTTCACCCACTTCGTCCTGCCTCCGTCAGCCCAGTCCAGGGGGAAAGGCGGCTGTGCCTTGGAGCTGGAGGCTCTCACGGGTGACAGCGTGCAAGGTCAGCCGGGCCGCGGGTGCCTCCGACCCGCGGAGCCCCGGAGGTTGTTTTCAAGGATGAGCGGCTGCCTGAAACCCTCTGCGAGGCGGGAGAAAGGAGAGGGAAGTCCCTGGAGGAGAAAGCCGGGAGAGAGCGGGGGGTTCAGGGCCGGCTTTGCTGAACCGCAGGTGTCCAGGTGTCTGCGAGCTGGTGGATCTGAAACGGGCAGGAAAGAGGGAACTGGACAGAAAGATTGGTGTGAGGGAGCTGACAGGCGTGGTTTGGGGGGGTAAAGGGGGATGAGGAGCACCCGCGGAGGGGAGGGAAAGGAAAAGTGTCTTGTGGGGCCAAAGGAGAAGAGAATGTGCCAGGAGCAGCACGTGGAGGGAACGGGAGGGTCCTGGGGTAGTCCTGGCGTTTGGGCAGCCCCCCAGGCAGGGTCCTGACCTTCCTGCCTGACCCTTGGGGTTCCCCCCTGCCCAAACCCGGGGGGCAGAAGGAGCAGAGGGTGCTGCAGCCACCAGCCCTTTGCCAGCACAGGGTGGTGGTGTGTTGGTCACATACCAGTTCCCAGCAGCTCCAGATGAGTCCCAGGCTCGTTCCTGCTGTGTTTTGTCCCTCAGTGGAGGATGCGGGCAACCAGGTCTGGGGTCTGGAGCTTAATCTGAGAGCTGAGATCCCCCTTCTTGCTGGAAACAGTGAATGGAGACACCCACATGGAGCCTTCCAGCTGCAGGAGCTTTCATGGGGAAATGGATAGGGAAGGCAAACAAACCCAAAGATCAATATGATCCCATGATTAAGAGATGATTCGATTTGCAGGTCAAGTTTTTGACAGTTTTCTGGGGGTCTGGCTTGATAATTTCCAAGTTTGGGAGCACGGCCCTGGCAGCTCTGTGCCGCCACGTGTGCCAGGAAGAGAGAGAGCATGAGTTGTATCCCTGAGCCCTGAGCCCTGAGCCCACAGCCCTGCCCTGGGATAGGAACTGAGGCTGCATGAGCTGTGGCTGTCGCTGTGCTGCCCGTCCTCAGCACACGCAGGCACACAGATGTTCCTCCAGCTGCCTCCTCCCATCTACCTGGGTCAGGCCCCTGCACAGCCCACACACACCCCTCGGCAGGACAGGGGGGTTGTAGCCATGGAAAGGGCAATTCCTGCCAGAGGGAGGAAGGGCTGCACTGAGAACTCTGTCATCTCCCTCGCTTTCCCACTCCTGTGTCCCCAACCTGCTCCTGGTGTCCCCTGCACGGCAGCTGGGACCAGGTTCCCGCCATGGGCTCCTGGCTCATCATAACCTGCTCCTTGGTCCCTCTCCCCCATCTGACACTCCAGCCCTGTCCTCTGTCCCTTTGCACCAGTGGTTTTGTGTTGCCTGTTCTTTTGGGGATGAAGTGCCCAGCCCCAGCACATGTCCAAGCTCTTGGCATCTTTCTGGGGCAGGTCTGTTGGCTGTGCCAAGGTGCAGGTGAAGGCTGGGGGTGAGGGAGGAGACCAGGAGAAATGCTGGAGCAGGGGTCTGGGATGGAGGGTCTGGGATGTTTGTGTGCAGCCAGAAGCTGCTCCGCCTCGTTCCTCGGTTTTGCACAGGTGAACAGCTTTTTCTTTTTTTCGTTGCTGTCATCACGCAAATCCAACCAAATCCTGCAGCTTTCCCAAAGTGAAAGTGATGTTTTCCCCTTCCAGAGGGCACTTCTGATATGGAGGAGTGGCCTCTCCTGTGTTTTAGCACAAACATTGCAGGCTGCATTCCTGCAGCTCCCGGGTGGCAGCAGATGCTCTGTGCCACCAGTGCCCTGCCCGCTGGCACCTGCCAGCGAAATCCTTGGAGGTTGGTGGCTCACAGGGCAACAGGACTGTTAATACTGAGCAGGGTTTTATGGCCTTTTATCTCAGCACTTGAAAAGGGGTGACGGCAATTTGTGTGTCCGAGGCCCAGGGTGTGTCCGTCCATTCCTTGGTGACTTTTTCTTAACTAGTGATTAGAGGAAGATGAATTAGGTCCTTGTGAGCTGGGCAATCCAGTCCCACACTCAATCCTTTCCTTGTGGCCCTTGCCCTGGGATTTGCCGGGTGCTCAGGGGATGTTTTCACTGCCTTTTCCCTTCAAGGGCTCAAAGGACTTCCCTACCCTTTCATCTCACCTCTAATTGGCACCTCCCCGTGTCTCGTAGCTCATAGCTCGGGGCCTGGCATGGCTCGCTGGGGTGGAGCAAGGGAAAAAGGGATTTTCCTGGCTTCAAAACCCGTCTGTCTTGGTAGCAAGGGACAGGATGTTTGCCAGCAAGTGCTGCTGTGAGGACTGTCCCTGAGGGAGGTCACAGGCATGTCCAGGGATGAGCACAACTGTTGGCTTCAGAGCCAGTGCTGGGGCTTGGCCAGGGGGCGTGGGGACCACCCAAAGCCAACCCTGCAAAGGGCCCAAGCTGGGGATGGTCAGTGTGGCAGGGAGGGAAGCAGAGGGACTGCCTTGGTCAACTGGTACCTTTTACCTGTAAGAAATAAAGCACATTGGCTACAGGGCACATTGGAAAAACAGCACGTTGGCTGCAGGTCCTGACTCACAGCAAAGCTTCCCTGGGTTTCCCCCCAAGAGATGCTGCCCTGAGGCTTCTGCATGTCTCATGTTTCAGCCATGGGGCATTAATTGCTGTGATAAATCCCTCTGGGCACAGCTGACGGGGTGAACGAGATACCAATGTCCTGTCATTTGTTATCCATGTATCCAGTGACCGTCACGGAGGACCAAGTGAAAACACCAAGGGGGGTGTCCCCAGGTGTCTGTGCTGTGTTGGTTGGAGTCCTGTGTCACAACAATTTCTGCATTCAATTCATTTCCATTGGCTTCAGTGGCCAATGCAGAATGCAGAGGACAAGTGTGACCTGGTGCTGTTGAGACCAGAGTGGGTCTTTCCAGGGATTCCCCTGCACCCCAGGTCAGGCTGTTAGTAACTGAGTCACCAAGTGACTGCTCTGTGTGCTGGATCTCCCTCAGGGCACTCAGACATCTTTGCTGCACACATTTTCTCCCCCTGTTTTAAGTGGGTTTTACGTTCTTTTCATTTATTTCAGAGCCAGGGCTGACACAGCAAGAAGCTATAAGGCAATGAATTGGCATCTTATATTTTACACTTGCATCTTCCGGAAAGGAGACACTTTAAAGATGGCTTTGCTCTGGTTTGTTTTGTTTTGTTTTTCTCCTTGGCTGCTCTTACGTACCCTGCCAGGTGCCAAAGCCACCCTCTGGCACAGCAGCAGCAGAGCTTGAGTTCCAGCTTTGTCCCTTTTGTTTGCCATGTCCAAACACTGACTTCTGGATGGCACTGAAGTCACGTGTGCGTGCAGGGAGAATGGTTCACTCTGTTTAGGATTTGACCTCTGGATCCACACGAGGGGTCCTGCTGCCCTGGACAGCACAAAGGGGAGCTGCAAGGCTCTCAAGACCACAGATTCTTTCAGCAACTCCAAAACACCATGTCTGGCATTTCCCAAGGCCTCACCCTCTATTTATTGTTGGTTTGACCATCCTGGAAACTCTTAGCGTGATAGGAAATAGCTGAAGGGAGGGGTCAGTTTTGTTTCTGGGGAGGGCTGTGGACAGTCACTTTGTTTTCCATCTCTTGCCTCTCTGCAACGTAGCAATCCCTATGTTTCAGGAGGAAGAGGATGGATGTGCTGGCGCGGGCGTGTGCCAGGCTGCTCCTCCTGTCCCTGCTCTGTGCCACCGGCCTCTGCCAATGGAACAAAAGTGAGTGGAGCCATGTCAGCTCTGTCTGCCATCTCCCCTTGGAGCTGCCCCACGAGGACTGTGTGCACCCTTCCCAAGCTCCAGAAATGCTGGCCCTCATGCAGAGAAGACCTGTTGTGTGCTTTTCCTCACGTTTTCTAACTTCCCAGCGTTTGGGGCCCCTCTTTTCCTACCCCACTGCTGTTTTGTGGCCGCTTTCCACCAACCAACCAGGAAAAGCTTCCATCCCTCTGGGGGATCTGCCTTTCTCACGCCCTCCCAGAGCTCAGTTTGCGTTTCCCCATTCCTGATGCCCTGGTTTTTCCTGGCAGACAACCGCTGCGTGCTGTCCCGGGCAAAGAGCTGCACCGAGTGCATCCGAGTGGACAAGGACTGCTCCTTCTGCACTGATGAGGTGAGACACGGCAGGGCAGCCTGGGGCTCCACTTCCCACCCTGCTGATGGAGGGATCCCACCACCTTCAGTGGGAGAGGGACACGAGCAGGGTCAGCTTGTGGCTCCACCTTCTCTTCTGTGGGGAGCGCTGAAATGTGTGTTTCCTTTGGTAAGGGACAAATGGGGAGGGAGGGGAGCCCAGGGCGAACTTGCAGGGATACAGGGGTTTATCAGAAAATGTCAGTGTGCCATAAACAGTGTGTGCAAAGGATGGAGGGAGACTCTCATCCCAGACAACCCAATAACTCACTGGTGGTCACATTTTGCTGCTCCTGGGGAACGACCCCAACTCTCTGCCCTGCTCCTGCTCCCAAAAGCTCACAGTGGTCTCAGCAGAGGACCCTGCTTCCTGATCTTTGTGTTTCCCCCTTACCTGGTGGATCCGGTGCTTTCTGGGGCTCTGACGTCGGGTTTGCTCCCTTGGCAGAGCTTTGAGGAGCCGCGCTGTGACTTGCGGGAGAACCTGAAGCGTTACGGCTGCGGGGAGGGCAGCATCGTGAGCACCCGGGGCGAGATGCAGACCCAGAAGGTGGGTGCTGGGGGCACAGCCCCTGCTCGGCTTCTCCTGAGGGGGTCCTTCACATCCTTCATCCCCCTCTAGAGTCTTCATCAGGAAAAAAGTCCAGATCTCTGTTTGTGTAAGGTCTACTCAAAACCAATGCTCTGCTTTCGCCGGCTGACGGACCCGTTGGGCGCCAGCCCTGATTTCTCCGGTCTGGGGTGGCTTTTCAGGCAAAACAGATGTAAGCAAAATGCCAAGATATGGAGGAGGTGCCCGGCTGGACACGTGTGGACATGGGAGGCTGAGGGAGGGGAGCAGGATCATCCCTGCCTTTGCGCTTCCCACACACCTCCCTGTTCCTTGCCTCCTCCTCACTGCATCTGCGCAGGAGATGGAGTCCACTCCCTTCACATCGCTCTTCTTCACAGAATTCCAGTATCAACACATCCCTGAAGAGGACCCAGGTGTCCCCCCAGGGCATGTACCTGCGGCTGCGAGCTGGGGAGGAGATGAGCTTCAACATGGATGTCTTCCAGCCCTTGGAGAGCCCTGTGGATCTCTACATCCTCATGGACTTCTCCTACTCTATGTCTGATGATCTGGACAACCTCAAAAGCATGGGCCACAACCTAGGTGAGACCAGAGCTGGGAGAGGAGGGGAGCCAGCTTGATGAAGGCAGGCAGCTGCCTGAGGCTGCGAGTCCTCTGCCAGCACCAGAGAGAGGGATGCAGCTGGCAGTGGGCTGAGAGGTGTCTGTTTTAATTAGAGTTTCCTATTGCTGCTCTGTGCAGCCCTGACTGGGAATGCTGCTCCTGGCCCTGCGGGGATCATCACGTGTGCTCTCTCCTCTCAGCCCAGAGCAGGGGCTGGTGCCCCACAGAGCTGGTCTGTGCAGGGCCTTTGGCATCTTGAACCCCTTGGTGCTGGGGGTGCTATTGCAGAAGCTCCAGTTTCGCAAAGGGGGCTGCCCAAGGGGGTGTGGGTTTCTACCCCATAAAAGACAAGCCCTGGGCCCAAAGATCTTAAAAGCTGACAGTCTGTGAGTCTTACCTAAGGCCTGACCAGCAGAGAAGATGCCCAGGAGAGGACTTCATTCCCTGGAGCACTGAGCTCATAGGCACCTCTTTACTTATGTGTCTCCTCCTCCCTCCCTTCCCCTCTTCCCAGCGGAATTCCTGCAAGAACTGACCTCCAATTACACCATTGGATTCGGCAAGTTTGTGGACAAAGTCTCTTCCCCTCAGACAGACATGAGACCTGAGAAGTGAGTGAGCCCAGGGTCTGTGGGGTGGGAGCAGAAGGGAGGGCAGGTGCCTTCTGTTTCTCCGTGGCTTTCCTGATCTTCACTGTCTGCAGTGCAAGGTCCTTGTCCATCTGTCTCCCCCCTCATTGCCAATGTCCACCCTGGCCTCCCCATCCCTCAGGGATTGCTGTAGCACCATGCCTATGCCTGTGTAGCGTCCTCTTCCACTTTCAGATATTCCCTGCACGTCTTGTCTTCTCCGTCTCTTCCCTCATCCCTTCTACTTCCCAGTGCTGACGGCTTGACATCTCAACTCCATGATTTCCCCTGAGGGGAAGTCCCCTGCCTTGCACCCAGGCATCCCTTTGCTCCTGTGGTTGCAAAAACCCCGGTCCCCCCTCCTCTCCTAGGCTGCGTGAGCCCTGGAACAACGCCGACTCCCCCTTCTCCTTCAAGAACGTCATCCGCCTGACCAGCAACATCAACCACTTCAGCCAGGAGCTCCGGAAGGAGCGCATCTCTGGGAACCTGGACGCTCCTGAGGGTGGCTTTGATGCCATCCTGCAGACGGCTGTTTGCAAGGTGAGGGTGGCCAGGCTTGCAGGAGCCGTGTGGGCTCTGTTTCTAGTGAGTGGATCTTGCTGATGCCGGGTGATGAGCAGAAGGGCCACAGGCTGGAGCCTGGGTTAAATGTTCAGCTGCAGTCAGCTCTTGCCCTCCCAGCCCCATGCTCCAAATGCCAAGCTGTCTTGCATTGCCAGTTTTCCCTAAGCCTTAGAACACGTGTGAGTTCTGGTGTTTGATCCCCACCACGGGAGCTGCTTACTGGGCACTCTGCGTGTGCTCTTTGCTCCGTCCCCCTCCGTGCCTGCGGTGGTGAAACTCTGCTCCCTGGAAAACAGCCTGCTTGGGCTTGGCTGCTTTGCTGAGGGATGAGCACAGCTCCAAACATGTCCAGAAAAGCGTGGGCTTGGCCCCTGTACATACATGTGCCTGGCACGGAGCTGCTGGGTGGGAGACACCCTGTCCATTGGGGGTGCAGATGAGTGCTGGGATTCCTGGGGCCGTGTAGCTGGTTGTGTTTGCTGCCAGGTGGAGGTGGTGCCTTGCCCCGTGGGTATTCCAGCTCCTGCCAGTGCTGACCTGTAAGTGCTGTGCAGGAGCTTGGGGGGCACAGAGAAAAAGGTTGCTTCTCCCCCTGCCCGGCTGTAGGATAAGATCGGCTGGAGGAAGGACAGCACTCACCTGCTCGTGTTCTCCACCGAATCTGCCTTTCACTATGAAGCTGATGGTACCAACGTCCTGGCAGGGATCCTGGCAAGAAACGATGAGCAGTGTCACCTAGACAGCCGTGGCACCTACGTGTATGACACCAAGCAGGACTATCCTTCAGTGCCCACCCTGGTGCGTCTGTTGGGCCAACACAACATCATCCCCATCTTTGCTGTCACCAACCACTCCTACAGCTACTACGAGGTGAGGAGACCACGGCTTACCTTTCCTCCAGGTCCACTGCTCCTCTGCCTCAGCTTGGCTGTGAGGAGAAAGTGTTCTCCCAGCTCTTAGCACTTGGTTTCCAAGTGCTGAACCAACACCTCAATGTTTTGGAGGGTGCCACACTGTGTTATGGGGCTGCTCTGGGTTGTGGGATGTCTCAGGGTGTATTACTGGGTGCAGGAATCTGGGCTTCTAGAGGTCTCCCTATGTTGGTTTCTGTTGCTTGTAAAGAGCACAGAGCTGGAGAGTAATTTAGGTTGGAAGGAACTTTTGGAGGGCTTTGGCCCAAAGTAGAGCCCACTCCAGTGCTAGAGAAAGGTTCTCAAGGCCTTGGCTCATGGGGGCTCCTGTCTCTCTGCAGAAGCTGCACAAGTATTTTCCCATCTCTGAGATTGGGGTGCTCCAGGAGGACTCTTCCAACATTGTGGAGCTGATCCGTACAGCCTTCGAGGTAATGGTGCTCTCTGGGGCTTTTCACTGGCTCCAGGGAGGGCAGAGGGTGGGCACCTCCTACCCAGGAAAGCAGTAGGAGGATGTGGCCCCTCTGGAGCAGGCCACGGGGTGGTCACAGGGTGCTGCTGAAAATCAACGCTGTGTTTACCTTCTACCACCCAGCGCATCCGCTCCAAGATGGACATCAGGGCCGACTTCACTCCCAGGGCCATGAAGACAGAGTTCACCTCCTCGATGTATGAAAAGACAGAGTCTGGCTCCTTCCACATCACCCGTGGGGAAGTGGTAAGTCCTCGGATGGCCGCGGAGGGGGAAGGTGTGTGTGAGGGGCTGAGCCCTCCACATCTGGCAGGGCTGTGGTCCAGCAGAGCTGGCTCATCCCTGCCACGTATCCCTTCCTTCAGGGCAAGTTCAACATGCACGTGAAGGCGCTCGAGTACGTGGGTGGGCAGCACGTGTGCAGCCTCCCCGAGAAGGACCGGCACGGAGTTATCCAAGTGAAACCCACCTCCCTGAGCGACAGCCTCGCAGTTTCAGCCTCGGTCGTCTGCGACGTGTGTCCTTGTGAACAGGTACAGGGCCAGTGTTGCAGAGAGGTGTCCTCCTCCTGGCCAGCCTGGGGTGGGAATGTGTTGGCTGGCACATGTTGGGTCCCACTCGACCCCTCAGCGGTGCCCGGCAGAGGCTCAGCCTGGCCAAGGATCTCCATCGCTGCCTGTACCGAGCTGGGTGTGCTGCCCCACGGCAGAGCTCGGTCTTCAGGGAAAAACTTTTCCCCCAGATCTGCCCTTCTGATTCCTGAAATGGTCCCGGGAGCAGCTGAGCCCATTCAGCAATGCCTCTTCTCTCCTCTCTTCCAGCAACAGGAGCTGAACTCGCCCAAGTGCAGCTTCCACGGGAACTTCGTTTGCGGGCAGTGCATCTGCCACCCGGGCTGGTAAGGACCGTGTCCAGCTCCATACCCTTCCCAGGGGTCCTGCTGGGTCTGGGGACCCACAGGGACACAAGCTCATGCCCTGGGCTTCCTGCCCAGGACCCTGCTGTCCTCTGCTCTGCTCCCGCCTTTCTCAGCGTCATCTCCTCCCTGCCAGGCGAGGGGACACGTGCGACTGCTCCCCGGCGTCGTCCCCCAACAACGAAGCCTGCATCCGCCCCGGGGACGTGGAGCCGTGCTCGGGAAGGGGCGAGTGCCTGTGTGGGAAGTGCCAGTGCTACTCCGAGGACCTGGTGCAGCGCTTCGACGGGGCGTTCTGCGAGTACGACGTCCTGCAGTGCCCGCGCACCTCCGGCTTCCTCTGCAACGGTGAGAGCAGCCCCCCCGCCCCAGCGTCCCCCAGCTGGGGCACAGGCTGGGCCAGTGACACAGACAGGGTGTCCCCGTGCTGGTGGCACTGGCCCCGGCGGCGGGTTGAGTGACCAGTGATGTGCTGCGGGGACTCTGTGCTTGCAAACATGAGGGGGGATGCCGCGGGGTCTGCTTGCACCCCGAGGGAAGCGGGAGAGCTGTAGGCGGAGCGGTGGCAGCAGCACAGCGCTGGGCACTGGGAGACTCATCCTCTTGCACCCCGAGGGAAGCGGGAGAGCTGTAGGCGGAGCGGTGGCAGCAGCACAGCGCTGGGCACTGGGAGACTCATCCTCTTGCACCCCGAGGGAAGCGGGAGAGCTGTAGGCGGAGCGGTGGCAGCAGCACAGCGCTGGGCACTGGGAGACTCATCCTCTTGCACCCCGAGGGAAGCGGGAGAGCTGTAGGCGGAGCGGTGGCAGCAGCACAGCGCTGGGCACTGGGAGACTCATCCTCTTGCCCCCCAGATCGTGGTCGCTGCTCCAGGGGCGCGTGTGTGTGTGAGAGCGGCTGGGAGGGCCCGGGCTGTGAGTGTCCCACGAGCAACGACACCTGCATCGACAGCAGAGGGGTAGGTCCTGCCCTGCCCAGCCCACCACAGGTCCAGGCAGGGCTGTGGCGAATTGCCCCCGATGTTGGAAGCTCTGGGCCACGGGGGCTGGCACCTCGCTGACTCCCAGTGCCCTGGAACTGCTCTCGGGTGCCAGCTGACACCTCTTCCCTCCCAGGGCATTTGCAACAACCACGGGAGGTGCGAATGTGGCAGATGCATCTGTGACATGGCCTCGCTGTACACCAGCTCCACCTGTGAAATCAGCTACTCCCTGGTGAGTCCCTGAGGGTTTTCCAGCTCTCCTTCCCACACAGAGCCTTCGGGGAACAAAGGCAAAGCAGAGATGAAGGCACATCTCAGTCAGGAGCAAAATCCTGCTTTGTAGCCAAGGGTTTCCTTCACTCTCCAGTTCACCAGCAGCAACTGCTGAGTGTCTGTCTGCGTTTATCTGCACCCTGGTGAAGAGGTTTGAGCTTGGTTCCTGCCTTGTTCTGATTTGCCTCAAGCCTGGAAAAAAGCTCATTTCACAGAGTCATAGGAAGGATTCGGTTGGAAGGGACCTTAAAGCTCCCGTGGGCAAGGACACCTTCCACTAGAGCAGGTTGCTCAGGCCCACATCCAACCTGGCCTCGAACACATATGACAGTCTCGTGCCTCAGAGTTTCCCCACTGACAAACAGGGGCTAATACCACAGTAGGGAGGGAGAAAACTGGCTTTGTCATATATTGGAAAAGCCTCCAAAACCCTTGGAGAAGATCTAATTTCTGCCCAATTGTGGACTGTTGGTGTAAGAGATTTTGGAACTGGCTGGGGTGGGCTCCTGGGCTGAGAACAAGCAGCTTAAAAAAAAGGATTTATAAGTGATTCCTCTCTTTGACCTTGCCCTGGCACCGGGGTGAGGGCGCAGTGCTGCCTCTCCAGGTCTGCATTTTGGAGGCAATGCCCTCCCTTTCCCATGGGTTGTCTCCTGACTGTCCCACCCCCATGTGCCCAGGGCTTCCAGGCCGTGTGCGAGAGCATCCGGGACTGCGTTCGCTGCCAGACCTGGGGAACGGGCAGCTTGAAAGGGAACTGCAGCACCTGCCACCTCCAGATCCAGATGGTGGAAGAGCTGAAGAAAGGTAGTGTGGGAAGGAGAGCTGGGTGCAGATGTGTGGAGTCTCCTGTGCACCCTGCCCCGTGTGTATGTGTGTGTGTGTGTGTGCATGCAGGGCTGCTCCCCAAATCTTTCCTGACCCTGGGGACTTTGCAACCCTGTCCCCTCTCTCCTCAGAGGAGGGTGGCGAGTACTGCTCCTTCCAGGATGAGGATGATGACTGCACCTACCACTACTCCCTGGAGGGAGACCCCAGTGTCCTCCCCAACACCACCGTCCATGTGCAGAAGAATAAAGGTGAGCAGGAGGAAGAAGGGGGGATGTCCAGCCTGGGGTTTGGATCGGAGTGACCAGCTCCACAGCACCTCCAATCCCTGCTTGGTCCCTTTGCTGTGCCCCTGGGCAGGGGCAGCTGCAGGCAGCACCTCCCTGTCCACCTTCCTGCGTGGCAGGGATGGGTGACACTGGCTGTCGTGTGACCTGCAAGGAGTGGAGTGTGGCACCTTTTAGAGCTCAGAGCCTTTCCACTGCCAGCACGGGCAGGGATTGGCGTGAGGTGCTGCACAGCCCCTTGGGATGGCTGGATGTGAGCAGAGCTGTGATGGTTCTCCCTGAGCAGCACTTCTCATTGTGAGCTCCAAGAGAGGGGTTTCCAGGCTTGACTGGGCTGTTCTATCCCTCAGAGAGCTGTGGTCCAGCCTTTCCCCTTTGTCCCTGCCTCCCCACTGCCTCCCTGCACGCCCCACACAGGGGCTGATGCCCGGGAGTGACGTTGCTGTCCCTTGCAGAGTGCCCGCCGAGGAGCTTCTTCTGGCTCATCCCGCTGCTCATCTTCCTCATCCTGCTGCTGGGGCTGCTGCTGCTGCTCTGCTGGAAGTTCTGTGCCTGCTGCAAGGTGAGAGCTTTGGCTCCTGCCCCAGCTTGGGGAGAGGACCAGATAAAAGCCAAAAACATAACAAATTTCTAGAGCCCATCCAGCCTCCAGCACGGCCAGATTGGCAGGAGCTGGGTCCCAGTGTTATCCAGCACCTCTGGTGTTGCTGACACAAGTTGCTCTGGGATTTTTGGCTAAAATCCACTTCCAGAGCCCAGTCCACCCACTGCCTATCCACCCCTGCTGATGTGAATCCTCCCCACTGGAAAAGGCAGGGGGGGTTGCCCTTGGCCACGAAGTGATCATGTGTTTGGCCATTTGTTTTCTAGGCTTGCCTGGCCCTGCTTCCCTGCTGTGCACGAGGTACCTGCCCTGTGACCTGGGGGGAGAGAGGGATCTATGGGATTCACTGCCTGCCTGGGCTGGGGGGGTGTGGGATAAGCATCCCTCCTGCTCCTCTCTGAGCTGGGGAGGTGGATCAGGGAGAAATCACCTGGCAGGGAGCCTGAGCCAAGGAGCCCTGGAGCTTCTGCTCTACTTCCCCTCCCTTCCCCACACCCTGGGGTGCCCTGCTGGGAATCCCACTGCTGGCTCTCCCTGACCAGTGTCCCTGGTAATGCCCAGCTGGTGAGGTGTGCTCTCCCCACTCATGGACACCCCTTGCCCTCTCCACCCCACTCCCCCGCTGACATCCCAAAGCTCTTGGCACGGTGGAAACCCCAAGGATTCCGCAGAACAAAGTGTCTGGCGTTGGGACGTTGGTGGCTGGCCTTGTCCCAGCGTGCCCAGGCTCTGACCCTGCCCCTGGCTCTGCAGGTCGCACCGTTGGCTTCAAGGAGGACCACTACATGCTCCGGCACAGCCTCATGTCCTCCGACCACCTGGACACGCCCATGGTGCGCAGCGGATCCCTCAAGGGTCGGGACACGGTCCGCTGGAAGATCCACAACAATGTCCACAAGCAGGGCTTTGCCTCCCCCGCTGCCACCAGCCCCAAAGACCTCAGTGAGTGCCAGGTCTGAGGGACGGGGCGCACAGGAGATGCCACGGGTGCCTTAAAGGACCCGAACCCTTGGTGGTGGCCCCCAGCTCCAGCAGCCAGAGTGTTACCTCCAAGCCCAGCTTCAAGGAGGGGTTGTTTCTTTACCTGCTTCCATCCCGGGGGAAGCTGAGCAGCACAGCCCCACATCCAGCCCTGTAGCAGGACCCTTGGACACCTCCTGACAGTCTGGTTGCATGGTAGATGAACCCTGCACGTGTCTCAGTCTCATGAGCTCAGTGACCCAGCCTTGATTTCACTGCCTCATCAGTCCAGAGCCACCACTGGCTGTTTTCTTTGCTGGATCTGGCAGAGAGTTTCCCAGTTATCCCTCCAGTTCTTAGAGGGTTTTCTCTGCTGAGGCGATGGGGTTTGGGTGCTGGTGACGCATCTGGACACCGAGCATCATGTGTATCCCTGTGCTTCCAGCTTTTGGGTGGGTTATTTCTCTGACCGAGAAGGAAGGAGTCGGAATTTCTGATTCGGGAATTTCTCTTCCCAGTTCCCTATGGGCTGTCCCTGAGGCTGGCAAGGCTTTTCACGCAGAACCTGACGAAGCCGGACACCCGGGAGTGCGAGCAGCTGCGCAAGGAAGTGGAGGAGAACGTACGAGCCTGGGCACGAGGTGGGCTTGGGGTGGCACAGGGGGTGGACAGCCCCACTGAGGGGGTGCCTGTGACGCTGGGAAGGGGGAGTGCCCCTTCCCTGTGAACCCAGGGAAGACAGCTCTTGAAAGGAAGGAGAAATTTTTCCTCTTTCTGAGAGAAAGGACAAGTTTTAAATCTCACGCAATGGCGAGATTTGAGGTTTGCTCTGGGCTCTGCGGTCTGAATCCTGTTTGGATTCAGTTTGCTGCCTCTTGCCATGTCCTGGGGAGAAACTGTGTGGTGGTCTCTGACTGGTGGGGAAGGGCAAGGGGGAAGGTCCTGGGGTGGCCAAAGGCTCTCATGTCTGCCAGCAGCAGTGTCTGCTTGCTGAGCACGTCCCTGTTCAGCAAGGGGTATGTTGTGAAAGTCCCTGTTGCTCCTTGCAGCTGAACGATGTTTTCAAGCACATCCCTGGCTGCCACAAGCTCCAGCAGACCAAGTTCAGGTGAGTCAGTGGGGGAGAGACCTCCTGCAGGGCAGGGTTCCCCCAGGGCCCTGCTGATGATGGGGTGTGAATTCTGGGATGTTGGGAAGGAGCGTGGTCTGTGAGGCATCACTGGCACAAGTCTGGAGCGCTGCTTCACCCACCCAGGGCTGCAGAGCAGAGCCCACCCAGCTGTGCAGGAGATCTCAGCTGCATCTGGCTTTGGACCAGCAGGAACAAATCCTGGTTACGTGGTGGTTAATGGGAAAATTCCCACTGGCTTCGAAAGTTTCAGCCTGGTGCAAAGCTAGGAGTGCAGGCCAGGAGGAGTTTGGGGATGCCACTGCTGAGCAGGGAGCGGCATCCCCTCCCCATGGCCTGAAAAAGATGTGATCTCCCCTGCAGGCGTGTTTCTCACTGCATTGGGAAACCCAGGGTGGGAGGGAGCAGCCAGGCAGGAGAGAACGTGCTGGGGCAGTGGGCTCTGTGGGACGGGTTGGCACCTGCAGGGCAGTGCTGCAGCTCAGACCTGCACACGGCAGTGATTCACACAGCACTTTGTCTCTCCAGATGTGTTAGTCACTCTGATCTGGGTTTTTTTTTTTATTCCCCCAGGTTACAGCCCAATTCTGGGAAAAGGTAAGAGCAACTTGCAGCCCTCTCTTGTGCAGCTTCTCCCTCTTTGTACACCCACGTGTGGGGTGGCCAAATGGCCCACACCCTCCCTGGCCCCAGAGCTGTGGCGTCTCAGCTCTTTCCTGCCTTTCTCTTCCCCCCTCCCAGGCAGGATCACACCATTGTGGACACAGTGCTCACTGCTCCTCGCTCAGCCAAGCCAGACATCATCAAAGCAGTGGAAAAACACGTTTCCCACGAGGCTTTCAACGACCTGAAGGTTGCGCCGGGTTATTACACTGTGACCTCAGACCAAGGTGGGGAGCAGAGCCCAGCGCTGCCTTCTGGCCGGGCACTGGGGGGCATTTCCCACCTCTAATCCTTACCCTTCCCCCAGATGCTCAGGGGATGGTGGAGTTCCAGGAGGCTGTGGAGCTGGTGGATGTCCGTGTCCCGCTCTTCATCAGGGAGGAGGATGATGATGAGAAGCAGCTGCAGGTGGAGGCCGTCGAGGTCCCCAACGGCATCGCAAAGATTGGGCGCAGGGTTGTCAACATCACCATCATCAAAGAACAAGGTGAAGGGTTGCGACCGTGGCACGGGGAGGGTGTTTGTGTTTGGGTGTCCTGTGTCCAGATGGGCTGATGTGGTTTGTAAGGAAGGCACAGTCTGTGCATTGGAGCATCCCCAGGTCACAGAGCAGAGGCTGGCTTGGTGACTCCCCTCTGAAGTCACCTGAGTCTAAATGGAGCATCTTTTAAAGCCTCCAAAGGAGAGTCATCATTCCTGCTGACAGAGACCCAATTATTTGACCATTACAGGTTTAGGTGCTACAGATTCCATGACAGATGCAGGGCTGACCATGTGCCTCTGCTGCCCCAGTTCATAGATTGTTGGAGTGAAGCAGAACCTCTTTGCTGTGCTTGGGGCAGGTGAATGAACCCAGCACTTTGCCTCTGCTTCCTGCCAGGCTGTTTTGAGCAGAGAGAACAAATTGGGAGTGGTGAAATCTCCACCCCGTGCAGTAACACTTCAGCACAGTTCACGCCCGGGGGTGATGGGAACTCTGTTCGTGGAAGACACCTGAGTGTTTGTAATGAGATTCATCATTTATTTGCTCTACACATTCCTTCCCTCCTTCCTCTTCCAGCCAGCAGCCTCATCACCTTCTTGCAGCCAGCCTATTCCCACAGCCGCTTCGACAAGCTGGCCAAGATCCCTGTCCTCCGGGAGATCATAGACAACGGGAAATCCCAAGTCACCTACAGGACCCGGGACCTCACCGCCAAGAATGGCAGGGTAAGGGCAGTGCTCCTGGCCTGGGCAGGCAGGAAGGAGTGGGAATGGAGGGCTGGGAAAGAGCCAGCCCATGGACTGCAGAAGAGCTATTGATCAGCCTCAAAGGGGACGTGGCTGGGAGAGGGGGGATCTGGGAGTTTGGATTGACAGGAAGCTGAACATGAGCCAGAGTGTGCTCAGGGGGACAAGAGGGCCAATGGATCCTGGCCTGGATCAGGAACAGTGTGGCAGCAGGAGCAGGGAAGTGATTCTGCCCCTGGACTCAGCACTGGTGAGGCCACCCCTGGAGTGCTGTGTCCAGTTCTGGGCCCCTCAGTTCAGGAAGGACATTGAGGTGCTGGA
>VXAY01007101.1:278268-296026 GCA_013399855.1 Oxyruncus cristatus | reverse complement strand
TGAGGCTGGACGTGGCACTGAGTGCCATAGTCTGGGAACCGCGGTGGTGTTGGATCAAGGGTTGGACTTGATGATCTCAGAGGTCCTTTCCAACCTGTCTGATTCTATGATTCTATGACCCAAGGTTTGATGTTAGCACAGGGTAGACATTGCTCTCCATCCCCTGCTCCCTGTGCCTCAGGGATCTGAAAGGATGCCTGTGCTTGAGGCAGAAGGTACCAGCTACCCCTAGAGCTGCAGGCAATGTGGGGCAAATGGAGATTGACTGGGAGATGAGGGGAAGCTCTCTGGGAGCTTCCTCATGGATGCTGTGGGTTGTAATCATAGAATTATAGAATGGTTTGGGTTGGAAGGGACCTTAAAGATCATTGTTCCAACCCTCCTGCCACGGCAGGGACACCTTCCACTAGACCAGGCTGCTCAGAGCCCCATCCAGCCTCGCCTTGAACACACCTCATCCTTCTCCTCCACACACTTTCTCCTTCTCCTCATTCCGCACCACTTCCTTCTCCTCCAGGACTATCTCTTCACAGAGGGTGAACTGGTCTTCCAGCCCGGGGAGACCCGAAAGGAGGTGCAGGTGCCCTTGCTGGAGCTGACTGAAATAGATACCCTCCTGAACAACTGCCAGCTCAAGCAGTTTGCCATCGACCTCCTCCACCCCAAGCACGGCGCCAAGATCGGCCGGTACGCCCAGACCACGGTGACCATCGCCGACCCAGGTAGGGGCCGGCAGCCAGGGGCTGGGAATGGCAGCTGAGGGGGTGGGAATGGCAGCCAGGGGCTGGGAATGGCAGCTGAGGGGGTGGGAATGGCAGCCAGGGGCTGGGAATGGCAGCCGAAGGGGTGGGAACCCCCACGCCAGCCCAGACCACGCCGAGGGTGCTGTACGGAGCTCCAGCGCTGCTCCTCGCCCAAAAAGCGGCAGCGAGGAGGTTCCTCCCTCTCCGACCGGTGGAATTGGGCCTCCCTCTAGAGGCACGATTGGGAATAGACAGTGGGTGGGAAGAAGAGGGATCACACGCCTCGCAGAAGGAAAGGGAGTGGATCCTTTATTCGTTCTCCTTGGGAATTTGAATGAAAGGCTATAAAAATAATGGAGAGATGGGACTTGCCGCGAGCCGTGCTTGGTGGTTCCTGTGGCTGGACAAGGAAAACTGTATGGGATGTCATCAAGTGGATCAAAAAAGTAAATAACATATTTATCAGAGCGTGGCAGGGCAGTGCTGGAGAGATGCACACTTCCAAGGTGGGGACTGGCACTGATGTGCTCTTTCTTCCTCGTGTCTGCAGAGCTGGTGGATGGTGTCCCCTCGATGACTGGCCTGGGCCAGGTCCCCCAGTCCCCCAAAGGCCGCCTAAATGCACCACTTAATCCCGATGCCCGCGCCCTCAGCTCCAGGGAAATCAGCTTCAACTGGTTTCCTCCACCGGGCAAACCTCTGGGGTACAAGGTAAGGGGTGAGTGGATCCTAGGGAAGAGTGGGGGTCACATCTTGTGGGTGTTCCTCACAGTTATTTGTACTGAAGGGGTCCAAGAGGACACCCAAAACAGGGAGCAAGTTCACCCCTTCTTGTCCCCGCCATCCTTGAGGGACCATTGCTGGGTGGATGTGGGATTTGCAGGAAAGGTTCCTGGTGTTCATCTTTCTTTTATCACTTCCCATGAAATGCCCAGATTTTTGTGGCCTCCCATTTCAGAGGAATGGCACAACAGCCTTCCCAGAGCAGATTTAGTAAGAGATGGGTAACTTATCACCCATTACGTGAGGATCTGAAGGAATCACAGCTTACTCTTGTTTTGCCAGGTGAAATACTGGATCCAAGGGGACCCCGAGTCAGAAGCCCATCTCATCGATGTCAAAACACCATCAGCAGAGCTGAGTAACCTCTACCCCTTCTGTGACTATGAGATGCAAGTCTGTGCCTACAACGCCCTGGGTGAGGGGGCTTACTCTGACATCATCCACTGCCGCACACTGGAGGAGGGTGAGCCACCCTATGTCCTTCTTCCCACCATGTAGGGAGCAAGTTTGTGCCTGTGCACCCAACATGGGGTCAGGACTCCAGCCCCGAGCTTCTGGTGGTCTGGGGTCAAGCACTGAGCCATCTCCCACCGCAACCCAGCCGTGATCTGGGCAACTCTGGGCATCGGCTGGCGCTCGACTTGCAGTAACCTGGACCCTTTTCTCTTGCCTTTCCAGTGCCCAGCGAGCCTGGTCGCTTGGCTTTCAACGTTGTGTCTTCCACCGTGACACAGCTGAGCTGGGCTGAGCCCGCGGAGACCAACGGGGTCATCACGGCTTACGAAGTCAGTTATGGACTTGTCAACGAGGACAACAGTAAGGGCTCATTTTCGGATGGGTCAGTCCAGCCAGGCTGAGGGGCAGGACTACATTTTGCTGCTGGGCTGGTCCCAAGCAGGAGCAGCAGAACCAGAACAGTTCCAAGCATGTTTCTGTTGAGAGCTGGGACTTCGAGGGGTCGCTTCTTGATGGAAGGAGTGCAGAAAGATCACCAGTCAGGATTTAATCCTGCAAATCCCAGAACACTCTCTGTTCCCATTCACTTCCTTAGTGTTTTATGTTGTTTTTTTCATCTCAAAAACTTAGTTCAGAGATCTAGACCTGGGGATAGGGTGCCAGGAAGGTGCTATTTGTGACACACCAGCAACAGGAGACCTCTGGTGTAGGTTGGCTTCAGCATTCAGTCTGGGAATTTCCTCGGGATGATGCCAAGCCTGTTGCGAGCAGCCCAAAGAGCTGCTGCACCTCGTCCCAGAGCTGGGCTGTGTCCTGGCACCAAACCTCAGCGAGCCAAGGGCAGGGTGCTGCGGGGTCCTCTGTGTGTTGTGAGTGACGGGCGTGCCTGTGTTTGCAGTACCCGTCGGCCCGATGAAGAAGGTGCTGGTTGAGGACCCGAAGAAGCGCATGGTGCTGATCGAAAACCTGCGGGAGTCGCAGCCCTATCGCTACACGGTGAAGGCCAGGAATGGCGCTGGCTGGGGGCCTGAGAGAGAAGCCATCATCAACCTCGCCACGCAGCCCAAGCGCCCCATGTCCAGTGAGTCCCTGCCTGGGTGGGCAGCAGGGGGGCAGGGGCAGTGGTGGGGAGCGCTCCCCATCACCCCCGGCTGCCTCCCCATCCCGAGCATCCCCTGACGTTTGCTCTGCTGCACCAGCCACCCCTGGGAATGCTGAGGGCCAGCCTTGAGCGTGGGAGAGGTGGCTCTTTGCTGCTTGTCTAACGGCCCTTCCCACCTGCCCTCCAGTCCCCATCATCCCTGATGTCCCCATCGTTGATGCAGAGGGAGGTGAGGACTACGACAGCTACCTGATGTACAGCGCGGACGTGCTGCGCTCCCCGGCCGGCAGCAAGCGCCCCAGCGTCTCTGATGATTCGGGTACGTTGCTCTGAGTTTTGCAAAGGTCGTTTTTAACGTTCATTTTCCTCAACGGCAGCTTTGCTGCGCCGCTCCTTTCCTCCTCTCAGAGATGGGGAGAATCCAAGTCATGGAGACGGTGGAGATCAGCCTTTCCAAAGCTCGGTAGCTGCATCCATGGGAACACCTGACAGGCCACAGTGTAAATAAGACCAGTGCATCCTTGTCTTAGCCATGAGGCAAAGAAAAATCTCAGTGAGGGGTGGGAGAGGAGCTTTCCACGGCCCTCCCTGCTCATCTTCCCTTCCTGTTGCCATTTGGCTGGATCATGAGTTGGTGTCAGCAAACAAGCACTGGCAAGGCACAGACCTCTGAGTTCCTTAAATGCTCAGGGTCTTAGCCAAGCCAGCAGGAGGGAACTCAGCAGTGCTGGGAAGGCACTGGCCTCTATTCCTCCATCACTTCACTCACTGAATGAGTCTGACTCCCTGGTTTTGTCCTGGGACAAGGAGAGGAAGATGGGCCATAAGGGAGAAGATGAGGCTCGTCAGTAGGATTTTCTCTGGGGGGTCTTCTCTGGGAGGGTTCTCAGGGCCTGGAACCCAAGAGCGAGTCCCCGGTCCTTTCAGAGGGCCAGGTGATGGAAACATCAAGAGCTGGACCATCCCGAGCGCACATCGAGGAGTGAGGAAACCTCTCCTGAGCAGAGGACAGTTGTTGCAGACTCTTCGTGACAGGGACAGGCTTGTGGTGGGACTTTGACAATCACCTTTTGTCACGATGGACACGGGGCTGGAAAACAGTCTGGGGGTTGAGGAGCCCCATGCCTGTCACGCTCCCACCATTCTCCATCCACCAGTCCCACGATGCTCGCACCGCCTGAACTCCTCAGCCAGCACTTGGTGGGATGGGTTGTGAAGGAACATTGTTCCCACTGGTTCCTGCCCCTGACCCTCCCCAGCAAGCAGCACGGAGGTGGTGGGGAGCCCACCCTGCCCCCTGCAGGTCGTGCCAACACCAGTGCTTGCGTTGTCCCAAAAGGCTCCAGGTGGAAATTTGTGCCGCTGCTGGGAGAAGACTTGGACCTTCGCCGCATCACCTGGAGGCTCCCACCTGAAACCATTCCCCGCCTCTCTGGCAGCAGCCGCCTCTCCTCGGACACTGAGGGTCTCCTCCACGAGGAGGACAACGACGTGGCTCCTGGCAGTGTGAGGAGGAGCGGGACTCCCCGGCCCCAAGCAGGTGAAGGACGGCTTCGTTATGGCACCGAGTGTCCTGTCTCATCCTGCTCTGAGCCGAGGGGCCGGTGGATGGGATCTACCCCAGTCCATGTCCCCACCCTCCCCTTGTGTGCCCATCCTCGTGTTGGTGTGATGCACTGTTGTGGTCTGCTTCAAAACCTTGTCCTGGTGTGTCTGCTCACAAGAGTGTCAAGGTAACCCCCATCTCGGCATGGACTTGGGAGCCTGCTAGCAAGTTGCTTCTACAAGAGGCTGGACCTTCGAGGCAGGAGCAAACTCAGATGATGGCAGTGCCACTTCCAAAGGCGGCTCTCCACCCTAATTAAGTGCCCCGAGCTTCTGGGGCAGACCTACTGGACTGTTAAACAGAAACCACTCTCTCGTGGGTAGCTGACTTCTCCTGCCCCCCTGGGAGGGGACGGGGATTTGTGGAGGACCAGAGCAATGGAGTGGAGTTTGCTTATCCGATCCAGCTGAGATGAGATCCAGAGCAAGATTTGGAGAAACCACCTCCATAAAGGGCCGTTTTCCTCCTTCAGCCTCCTTTCTAAATCTGAAATTACCAATCTGTGCTTGCGCCTAAGGAGAGATGTGAGAGAACGTGGCGACAACCACAAGGCAGTGCCCCAGCAAGGCCGAGGTCTGGCGTTACCTTGGGCACCAGGGGTTTGTCTGGTGCTGGGTGTTTTTGTTCACCTCTTTGTTTCTGCGCCGTCACATCGGGTGGCTGTGGCTTGTTCCAGATGCAGCGCCCCAGAACAACCTCCCGGCGTGGCTGAAGCTGGGACACAGCCAAGGCAGGGGGGGGAACCCTGATGCCTCCTGCTTCCTCCCCGTGGAAACTGGAGCAGCCACCCTGCCCCCAGCCACGTCCCTCATGGTGTGCCTTCTTCCACAGAGCACCTGCTGAATGGCCGGGTGGACTTCTCCTTCCCTGGCAGTGCCAGTGGCTCCCTGACCAGGACAGCCAACACCAGCTACCACCAGCTGAGCTCCCATGTGCATACGGAGCACAGGGTGATGGGGAGCTCCTCGCTAACAAGAGACTACTCCACGATGCAGATGGGGCATGGTGAGTACTGCGGCCATGGGACCCGTCCTTCCCTTCCACTCCCATGACTGTCCCGTGGGATCCGTGCCCTAAAGTCCTTTTTGGGGTGAGGACTGTGTTCACAGTTAGGAACCAGAGGTAGGAAGGTCACGTCCTCACCACTGATGTCTTGGTGCTTTGCTAAGGCCCCTCTGCTCCTAGACCAGTTTGGAAAGGGTTCCCATCCCTGACACGCTGAGTGCTCAGGAAAGGGAGCTCCATCCTTATCCTCACACCACAAAGCAGTCCAGGAGGAGCTCGTGTCTCTTCTTCTCACTCTGTCTAGCAGGGTGGTTGCCTTTCAGCTCCACACCTGTAAATCAGCTGTGCTGAGAGAAGGTTGTTAAAAGATTCCTCAAACCTGAGCTTTAAGAAGTCATCTGTGCAGGAACCAGCACCTGGGCTGAACCCACTCTGAAGTGTTTCCAATGGTGTTTTTCTCTTTCTTCTTGCACTGCTTCTGTAGATTACCCAGGGACACTCCTCCCTCCCATCCGTGAAGATGCTGGGAGGACAATCCCACGGCCCCGGGATGTGGGTTTCAGGAGCAGGGCAAAGGTGAAGGGTTACTACCCCAGCATTGGCTTTCGGGACTCTATAATCATGACTGATGGGTCCACAGGGATTTGCAAGTACATAGGTACAGCTTGTCCAGTGTCTCCTCCCAGCCACACATCCCATGACAGCCACTGTCCGTCCATGAGCTGTTGCCATCCACTGCTCACCCCAAACCTCCTCTCCATGGCTTGCTGTGTGCTGTGATCTTCCTCCTGACCCAGCCTGTGCCTCCATCGCACCACCTTTCCATTTGCAGGTGACCTCCACTGTGTTGCAACCCTCCTGGACTGATTAACACTCACCACCACTGCTGCCACCGTGCTCTGATCAACTCATTGTCCCCATCCTCTTCATTCCTAACGAGTTTGTTGTTAGGAACAAACTAACTCAGTCTTACTCCACAGGCCTTTGGAGAACTCTTGGGGAGAACGTGTGCTCCGTATGAGATGTGCCTCTGCAAGCTTCTCGGCTAAAGTCCCTGTCAGTGAGGGTTTTTGGTCCCTGGGTGTCAGCTGGGAGTCTGCTGGGCTTGCCATGAGCCTTGTGTCCCAGTGCCCTAAAGTCCTGAGGAGCCAGTGGCTCTAAGGAGACCAGACCCAGTCCTGGTCTCAGCTGCCCCTGTCACCTTGAACAGACCCTGGAGGTGGTGGGCTGCTCTGTCTATAGAACAGGGCCAGTCTTACCTGACCTACAGCTGAAGAAGTGTGTGGAAGCTGCTGGCAGGCTGGACAGGGTGCTTCGGGGTGGGTGAGGAGGGTCAAACACAGCACCCAGGCCCCTGCTCTGGTCTCTCTACCACAGGGGCATGAAGCTTACCTTGACTTGTCCCACCCAAGGTTTTCACCCCAAGGCCACGGGACATCCCTGTAGGTGTGAAGAGCCAGCCAGTGCCCCCTCATGACGGGTCAGCTTGCAGAGGTGACATCTCACCACGTTCTCCCCGAACCATCAGGACCACCCCATGCTTGCGTGTGCCACTCCCTCCTCTCCCCCAGCCCTCTTGGCTCCCGCTCCTCAAACCTCCACCCTGATGTTCCCTTTCTGTCTCAGACTCCAGGAAGCCCCTGGGCATCCCTGACACCCCCACACGCCTGGTGTTCTCTGCCCTGGGACCCACCTCGCTGAAGGTGAGCTGGCAGGAGCCGCGCTGCGAGAAGGAGGTGCAGGGCTACAGTGTGCAGTACCAGCTCCTCAGCGGAGGTCAGTGAGCAGCAGCCTGCTGGGGAGGGCAGTTTTGGGTGGTGGAGAGTCTGGTCTGGGTCTCCTCCTGGACAACTGGCTCCGGGTGACCCTGCTCAGAAGCAGGGTGGGGTTGGACCAAATGACCTCTCCAGAGGTGCTGTCCAACCTCAGCCATTCTGGGGTTCAGGGATTGGTCCCAAATCTGCTTTTCTGTGGCCTTATTTTTGTGCAGGGAATGTTTCAGCTGCCTCACAGCTCTCATTCCCGTTTCTCTGGCGGGGGGCGGGGGTGTGTGGACAATTTCTGGGATTGCTCCAACCCTCCTCCAAAAAAACCCCCTTTGACTCATTCTCCACCAGCCCAAACATCTTACTGTTGGTTTCTTCAACATATGGAACTTGAAGAAAGGACTGAAATGAAAATATTTTTACATCAGTCAGTGAAAACGTAATTCTTTTTGTCTAAAAATCCTTGAGTTTTCAAGAAGCTGTTGTTTATCTTAAGCCTTTTTTGGAAAAACCTCTCGTCCTGCACTACCCGTTGCTGGTGGCAAGGTGTGAGGGAGGTGGTCAGCGAGGGGACCCTGGATGGCTTTTCCAGGCAGTTTGTTTGGGATGGAGTTTAGGCAGAAGCCAGGGCTCTGTGTTTGTGCCTGCAACGTGGCGTTGACATCCCCTCCCCTGTGCATCCCAGGAGAGGTGAACAGAATCACCATCCCCAACCCCAGCCAGAACTCGGTGGTGGTGGAGGACCTGCTGCCCAACCACTCCTACATCTTCAAGGTGAAGGCACAGAGTGAGGAAGGCTGGGGCCCCGAGAGGGAAGGAGTCATCACCATAGAGTCCCAGGTGGACCCGCAGAGCCCGCTCAGTCCTGTGCCAGGTGAGGTGGATGTGGACAGAAGGGTGGCACTGGTGTCTCAGCTGCTGCCTACAGTGCTGGCCTGTTTCCTCTCCCCTTACCCGTCCTGAGCTCTCCTTTCTTTTCTCTCAGTTAGGAACGGGCCCTCCTTTCCCACGCACGTGCTGCCCACTAGCTGTCTAGATAGAATCACTCAACCGCAGAAATCATGCAGGTTGGGAAAGGCTTCTAAGGTCACAAAGTCCAACCTGTGAGCAATCACCACCTTGTCAACCAGACCAGAGCACTGAGCGCCACGTCCAGTCATTTCTAAAACACTTCCAGGGATGGTGACTCCACCACCTCCCTGGGCAGTACATTCCAATGTCTAACAACCCCATCTGTAAAGAAATTCCTCCTAATGCCCACCCTGAACCTTCCCCTGGGCATTGAGGCTGTGTTCTCTTGTCCTGTTGCTACTTGCCCAGGAGATAGCTGAGACCTTCCAGCTCATCTCATAAATGCTGAGTGCAGATCTCTCCCAGGCTGTGCCTTGCCCCTACCGTGATGTGACCTGTCCCTCGTGCCCTTGCAGGTACACCCTTCACACTGAGCACCCCCTGTGCTCCTGGACCACTGGTCTTCACAGCCCTCAGCCCAGACTCCCTTCACCTCAGCTGGGAGAGACCCCGCGAGCCCAACGGGCCCATCTTGGGCTACAGGATCACCTGTGAGATGCTGCATGGAGGAGGTACAGGACCAGGCTGAGGAAGTCCAGTTCCATGGGTAGAGCCCAAGATACGTCCAGCAAAAGCTGCAGCTGGCTGCATTTTTGCTAGGACCAGTGACAAAGCTGTCTGCCTACATCTGTGCAGACAAAGTGGGGACCTGAGGCTGATGCCAGGCCTGGGAGCTGCTGGCTCCTGATGCTCTGTGTCATCGCATGGTCTGGTGGAACAAATGTGGTGGGAAGTGGAAGGCCCTGTTGCCTATTGCAGCCAAAACCCAGTGGAGGTTGGTTGCTGAGGTTCCCCACTGTAGTAAAAAAGGGTTGTCTTGACCCTTAGTAGAACTGGGTGTGATCCTACAGTCTGTGGGTGGCATAAAGCTCGGGGAAAGCCAAGGCAGCACTCAGAGCTGGGGGGAGTGTTTGGAGGGACCTTCACTCTTGTCTGTCTTCACCTCTGTCTGTGTGGATTAGGGGAGCCCAGGACAATCTATGTCGAAGGAGACAACCTGGAAACCACCCTGACTGTGCCCCACCTGAGTGAGAATGTCCCATACAAGTTCAAAGTGCAAGCCAACACCACCCAAGGCTTTGGGCCAGAGAGAGAAGGCCTCATCACCATTGAATCTCAGAACAGAGGTACAGTACCGTGTCTCTGTGGAGGTGCAAAGATAAAAAACCTCTCAGAGAAGGGAACACGATTCCTGGAGCCCCTTTTCAGCTCCTCCTGAGCTGACTCCTGCTGTGTGTGAACTGTGCAGGGCTGAGGGGTTGGAAGCTCTTTGTTGTTTCCTCGCTGGCTCAAGCCTTTTCCTTCTCCCAGGTGCTTTCTCCCAGTTTGGAGGACAGCAGTACATGAGGGAAGAAGTGTACAAATTCCCCACCGAATACGCCACCAAAACCAGCATCAGCCATTCCTCTCTGGATCCCCACTTCACAGGTAAGAGACTCACTGCTGCTTTGAAATCCCCTAGAAAACAAAGGGTAATTCTGCTTGTCAAAGTTCTGAGGGGGTGCTTTTACCTCAAGTGCCAAAGACAGGGAGGAGGGTCCCTCAGGTGGGATTGTTGAAGATCTTACACCTCTTACTTTCTTACATCGTGTTCCTGCTCTGCCCCAGAGACAATTGCAGTTGTTTCCACATGTGCTGCCCAGTCACAGGGGGAAAGCTGAGTTCCAAAGTCCTTCAGCACTATCACTAGAGACCAAATCACAGCTCTTCCTGTGAGGTTTGATCTCTTTAGAGCAGTAAAAAACAGAGCAGTCTGACAAACATCTTTAATCCCATCAGCGTAGTTTCTTATGTTGTCCCACTTAAACTCCTGGGTTCACACTGCAACACGGAGTCTGGGAGGTGTTGGGAGATCCACCTGACTGACTGACATGGCAAAGTACTGAATCACTTGATCTGGAGGGGTTTTCCATCAGTTAAAATGGTATTTAAGGGCAAACTTCTGCCTGGGATCCCCAGGCAGAGCAGGTCCGTGCCCCTGTGACCCCGCACTGAGCGCGCTGTCCTTGCAGACGGAATGCTCGTGACGAGCCAGCGCGTGGAGAACACCAGCAGCACCCTCACCCAGGAGTTTGTGAGCCGGACCGTGATGTCCAGTGGGACCCTCACCAAGCAGGTGGAGAGGCAGTTCTATGAGGCCTGAGCCGGGGCAGGCTGAGCATTTGGGATCACATGGCAGAACTTTGTGGAACGACCTGAGGGCGCTTCATCCAGATGCTGCTGCCGTGCCTGGGCAGCTCCTGCTGTGGGTACAGACCCTCCCTGGCACCCCAAGCTCTGGAATTTCCTTTGGAGCCCAGTCCAGTCAGAGCTCTGGCACAGCTGGGTCATCAGGTGTGTGATGATCAAGCTCATCCTCCATTTGGGTGTCTCCATGGCTCCAGCCTCCCCAGGTAAATGGAGCAGGATCCTTTATTCTCAGGTCCTCAGTTTTGAGAGGATCTCAACTGGGAAAATCCTGATTTATAGAGGGGTCCCAGTTTCCATCTTTGCTCCAGGCTCTCTGGCAACTCACCTGCCCACTGGAGAGGGTTTATTGTTCTGTTTGGGGGTTTTTTTATGAGAGCTGCAAGGTAGGGTTTTGGGGTAACCTGTGCTTCCTTACTGCACCTATTTGTGTCTGTCCTTCACTGCTGACATTTGGTACCACTATAGCAAAGAATAACCTTTTGTCTGGGTAATGTTACTCACTGATGGCCTCTGATGCCTTTTTTATTTTTTTTGGCATACAATATTGTACAGTTTTCATAGTATATATATAAATATATATAAATGTATTTTATTATTTTATACAAAAAATGGAGACGGATGAGATCTATGCTGAATGTAGAGGCTACACTGGGACTGTGACTGCTGAGAAACACAAATAACTGGAAAAAATTTGTTAAGGGCTTGATTCAAAAGCCACCTGAACCCTGTGATGAGGCTGTTGATGAGCCTGGTGGGCTCTGCCTTGGACTTTATATCCTCCAGCACCAGAGACTCCTGCAGAACGGTGCAAGTGGCCAAACCTGCTCGCTGCAGGGCATCCACCAGCCAAGTGCTCTCCCAACCATGGCACATGGGCACAGAAGGGGCTGGGAGCTGCCCAGAGGTGAGGGATGGGGATGGCCCCAGTGATGGAGATGGGAACAGTGCTGGGATTTCTTACATGGCTGATGTGGACAGTGTGAGATTTCAGGGCAGATGACGCTGGTTATCTTTTAGAAGACTTCTCGCCCAGCAGCAACATCCATAAAGGGACCTGTGATCCACCACTAAGCACAAGGGGAAGAGCAAACCTGGGAACGGGAGGTGCACCGATCATCCTGAGACTCCTTCAGTCCCAGCTTCAGCTCTCCTTGCACAGTGCTGGGCTGAGCTGAGACCTTGCTGGGCTTCATTTCCTGGCTCTGGGCACGATGCCCAGCATCTCCCTGCCCTCTGCCAGTGAGAACAATTGAGCAGTGCGTTTCCCTGGCGTGTTCCAGCCGCACGGGAGCAGACGAGGAGCCTGCGGAGAGCCAGGAGCCTGCCCGGAACAGCAGCTGTCACTGCCCTCGGATAGAGCTTCCAACCAAAACAGCAGCTGCCTGGTCACCCTGGCAGCATCACTGGCCTGGTTTCATCTGACAATGGACCTTGGCTTTTCTTTTTTTTAATTCTTCTTCTTTTTTTTTTTTTTTCGTTCGGTTGTTGTTTTTTTGGGGGTTTTTTGGTTTCTTTTTTTTTTTCTTTTGGAATCTGAAGAACCCACCACTGACAGTTCCCTCTCCAGGCTTTTCATTACACTGGGAAGAGTTGTACACCTTTAAGCCAAAGATGTACATGGGTGAGCAAAGTCCACAGGAGTCTCCAACACTGCAGCTGGAGCTGATTCAGTTTTGAACTTGGCTCAAGAGATCCTTCACCAACCCTATGGTTTTACTGTGCCTTCAGGAAGCACTTATTTCTCCTGATCAAGAGCCAGTGGCATCAACCTGCCTGTCTCCCTGTTCCCATCTCCCCTCTGTGGTTGGGATTTCCTCTCCAGCTGACACTTCTCCTGCACAAGGACTCTGTGCCCCTTTTTCCCAGGGTAAAACACTGGAAACTGCCTAAAAAGGGAGCCCCACTTCCAAGCATTTTAACCAAAGGTTATCCCCTTGTCCAAGAGCAGAGCCTGGCCATCAGCTGCTCTCCAGGGAATCACGCCCTCCCCACGCACACCGTGGCTTGTGCACTAACCCATGGCTGTCCTTTTAAATTCCATCTGGTCCTTAGGGCTGGTGCTGTTTCAGCCTTTCCAAGGCAGATCCAGAGCAGGTCTTTGATCAGATGGCTTCCTATTGCACTTAATAAATGTTTTCTCTACAGTCTGCCTCTTCCCTTTTCTTTAAAAAAAAAAAAATGTAAAATTAAAAAAATCTCCCCCTAATAGCCTCCATCTGCAGCAGATGAAGGACGTGGCAGAGGCAGATTCCCAAACAGGAACTTCTGCCAAGTGCCAGTGCCTGCTGCTCCTCCACTGCCATCCCCTCCCACAGCTGCAGCTCCAGAGGCACTACTGGACCCCATAGCCCTGGTTAATGGCTCATTACACCAGTTCAAACTGGAGTTAAACCAGTCTCCTCTGAGGAATGGTCCCCAGTGACCTTGGATCAAGTGGGTTCAGAACTGTGCAAATGTTTTGCATTTATTGAGCAAATGATGCAGACGGACAAACCCATCCCCTGGGGAAGCAGGAAAAGCAGCTGCCTCTCAGGTGGAGGAAATTCCAGGTCAAGGATCCCAGGTGAGGTCGTTGTCCTCTAGAGGGGCAGCCCCTTGGCCCCATCCGAGGGCTTGGTGAGGTAGAAGGTGGCTGTGCCGCTGTATTTCTCCTGGAAGATAGAAGAGGAGCAGTCAGTGCTGGGGCTGTGGGGCTGGGCTGGGGGATTCCAGAGACAGGGAGAAAGGCCCTGCTGGTCAGCTCAGCATCTGTCTGACCCTGTCACCACCACTCCAACAGCAGCCACGTCAGATGCTCTTTGAGGACAGCATCCTGTCCCAGCCACTGCCTGGGGTCCTGTGGTCCATCCACAGCCTGGGGCAGGGAGGCTACCAACACACCCCTCAGCTGACCCTTCACCAGCACCTTATGGCCTGTTGTCCATGATTTTTCCAACCTCTTTTTGACCCTGATGATGCTTCATGGCCTCTGCAAACTCCCCCACCCCAGGCCTGTGCAGTGCTTCCTCAGCTCTGATCTACTCCTTACTCATCCAGTGGTCCCTGATTCTTATTTTGGAGGATTTGAGGGTCAGTTCCACACTCCCTCCATCTACCCCCTTCACTCCAGGTCACATTCCCTCTCTCCCAGCTTTGGCAGAGGCACAGCCCTTTTGGTGTCTCCTCATTTCAGACCTTCCTCTGCCCCTTCTTCATCCCAATTATTTTCAGGGCACACCGTGATCTCATAGAGCAGCAAAATGAAGCTCTGCCTCCTTCACAGTCCCCACATACTGACACCCCTATTTTGCTGGTGTTTTCAGCTACCAGTACACTCTGAGGTGCTGATTTAGAGAACACTGGTGATGGCACTGAGGTTGTTCCTGGGCTGTAACTGCCTGTGTTAAGCTCAGCATTGCCCAAGCTCAGCTCGGATCACTTCTCCCCAGATAAATTTGTTCTTCTTGAAGCTCACCCAGCACCTTTTCTCTCACTTCCTCGATGCAGAGAGGTCCTTGGGCAGGGTTCTGTGATCAGCATGGTGCTGAACTGCCTGCAAGAGCTTTGTGGCACCAACAGACTTGGGCTCTTTGTGGCCCTGGATGGGCTCCACCAACCCTAAGTACCTCAGGAGCACCACCTCAACCACCAGGTCTTTCCAAGCTGTGCCCCTGAATGTTCCCTTGGGATCTTTAAGTCAGTCCCCTGATGCTTTTCTGCTGCATACCTGGATGTGCTGCTGGGCTCTCCCTGCAGCCCCAGCCTCCAGCAGTGTCACCGTGCAGCCCCCGAAGCCTCCCCCGGTCATCCTGCTGCCATAAACCCCATCGACCTCCAGAGCTGCTGCTACCAGCTCGTCCAGCTCGGGGCAGCTCACTTCATAATCGTCCCTGGAGAGAGAAGACCCACGGTCAGCCCTGTCCTGCACCCTGCCCATAACCACTGCATCACGAGCAGCTGACATGTGTGTCTTGGTGCAGCCGCTGCCGTAGCGAACTGCAGCGATGCCGGATGCTGCAGACACCAGTGCAGCTCTGCCTCTAAGTGCATGCACATGTGAGGAAGGCTGCGAGCGTCCTCGGTGCATCCTCACCTGAGGGAGTTGTGGCTCTCCACCATCAGCCTCCCGAACATCCCGTAGTCCCTGTCCTGCAGCGCCTGTGCTGCCTGGGCCGTCCGTGCTATCTCGCCGATGACGTGCCTGGCGCGCCGATACACCTCCTCGCCCAGCCGGCTCCTGGCCGCTGTGGAGACACGGGTGTCCCTGCAGCAAAGCCACCCAGGGGTGCTGCTGGCAGCAAGCACGGCTACATCCTGCAACCACCCTGTGCCAGAGCTCCTCTAGGTGCGGCACACTCCCATCCTGGTGCGTGCACCCAGCCACCTGTCCCTGGGGCTCCCCCACGGTCTCAGCTGCTGTCAGGAGCTCCTGATGGCCCGAGGAGCTGCCAGAGCCAAGGGAGGGACTGTCCCCACCTTCCAGCTCGGCCATGGTGGCATCCCTCAGGCTGGCCTTGCCGAGTGCCGCCGCTGCCTCCTCGCAGTGCCGCCGGCGCGCGGGGTACTCGCTGCCCGTCAGCGTGTGCCGCACGTTGGAGTTGGTGATGAGCACGGCCAGCCTGGCATCGGTCAGTGGGACAGGGACAGTCTCCAGGGATCTGCAGCGAGAGCTCAGTGTGGGCCGTATGCCTGTCCCCCTGCCCGCTCCAGCCCTCAGACATCTGTGGGAGGGCATGTGACAGGCAGCTCCTCAACCGCAGAGGCAAAGTCCAGGATTTCGCTCGAGCGTTTATCTCCCTTCCCAATTATTGGTTTCGTAACAGTCCCTAACGAAAGTGGCAAAGGGACAGGCAAGTCCCTTTGAGAAAGGCTGCAGGAGGAGGAATCAAGCCAAGGAGGAATTAAAAGGCAGGCAGCCCCATCCCCACGAGATTTTGGGCTGGGTTTGGGGGTTAACCCTTCCCTGCACTCCTGCACTTATTTCATGGCCACAGGACCAGCTCGTCCCCAGCTGCCCAAGGAGGTGGGCACAGCACCGTGAGCTCAGCACTCGGCTCTGACCTGCAGTCGATGAGCAGAGCGTGGCCTTCCTTGCCCATCACGGATATGAACTGGTCCATGATCCCACAGGGCATCTCAGCAAACGTGTGCTCTGCTTTCTGGCACGCCAGCGCCTTGGCTACCAAATCACCATCATCTGTGCCATTCTGGAGACACGGAGGTTAGCAGCTTCAGGACCCTGGCCCCTTGCCCCGGAGCATGGAGAGCAAACACAGAGGTAAAGGGGTTGTTTTCCCATGGAATGGGGTTTGCAGTTGCAGGTGCTTGCTCCTGCACCACTGCATGCCATCCATGCCAGAGTGGGTCCCCAGATCCAGCTGGATGTGATAATTTAACACTGGTGTCTCGGATCTCTCGATTTTTAGGGGCATCAGGGTGGGGAGATGCTCCAAGGGGAACATCCTCTCATCCCCCTAGCCTGTGCCAGGGGTGGTCCATGGATTTTAGAGGTCTGGGCAGCTCAGGCTGGATGAGCCAGAGGAAACACGCAGCCACAGCAGTGCCAGCTCTGGCTGCAGTGGGGAGTTGTGACCCGCTCCACAGCGGCGTTTCCCCAAGGGCTGTGGGATCTTGCTGAGGGCACCCCCCTCATCCCAGCTCCCACCTGGAAACAGAGACACCAGAGATCAGGACCGGCCGCTGCCTTACCAGGGCAGAGCTGCTGGAGGAAGGTGTAAGTAGCCACCTCCAGAGCAGCCGAGCTGGAGAGGCCCCCGCCCAGGGGGATGTCACTGGCGACCACGGCGCTGAACCCCGGCACGGCACCACCTGTGGGAAGAGAAGGGAGGAGGGGGGCCGTGAGCCCCTGCAGGGCTGGGGGTGCCCCACAGCTCACGGGGAACAAGAGCAAGGAGCCCCTGTCCAACCTCCCACTTTAAAACACAGGGTGACCCACGGCACAGCGTGACCCGGGCACGTGCTCCCAAACACAGGGGGCTTTGGAACTGAGAGCACCTGTGCTGGAGCCTGGTCCTGGCAGAGCTGCAGGATTGCACCAGCGCTGGAAGAGCCCCTGGAGCGCACCCAAAACTGGATGCTGAACACCAGCCCCTGCGAGGGAGTCTCTGACCCACCCCTCAGCCCGGGCCTTACCCCGGTAGTGCTGGATGACGCCCTTGACGTAGTTGGCCCAGCGAGGCCGCCCGGGGCTCAGGGAGCTGCCGTGGTGGGGAGCTGGGAACTGCACCCTGTGCGGCTCGTCCGCCTCCGCCGAGGTGGTGAGGATGGAGATGGTCCCGTCCTGCGTGGGGGATCCCACCAGCACCGTCCCCAGCTGCAGAGCCTGGGGGTGGGGAAGGTGGGCTCAGACTCCTTGACATCCCTTGGAGCATCCCCGTGGGTGGCAAGGCACAGCGGCGGCTGCTTCAACTCACAGCTGGAGCACCCAACACGTGTTCCCCTTAACCCTGTCTCCACAGGGCCCCCCACGGTATGGTCTGGCTCGGCACAGAATTAAACTTTCTGGCTGTTTACTGCCACACAGGAACAGGCTTCCCGCTGAATGTTGTGATGCACCCCTCGGCTCAGTGCCGGGGTGCTGCTTGTCAGGCTCCAGGGGAGTGGTAACCACTACAGGCATGGGAAAGGCTTCGGGAAGTTTTCCTGCCTGCCAGGGAATTCAGCTGACCTGCTCCCACGCTCTTCGGCCTCACAGTAATTAGCTGTATGTTTGATTTAGGACTGAGCCAAGGGGAGCTCGAAGGAGCTCGGAAAGAGCAGGAAGCTCCTGCTGCTCCGAACCAAGTCCACCAACAAAACATCGCTCTCCCTGAACAGGAAATTGTTTGACGGGGTTGCAGAAAAGAGGTGGTTGGGAGGGGGGAAATCACATTCCCCCTGTAGTGAGCGACGAGCTGCTCTGCGGAGCCCCTGGTGCTCCGGATCCTGCTGCGAGCTCCGGACTCGGCCGGGGGGATCCCGCAGGGTCCTCGAATGAGGGACACATCCCCGAGGTAGGGGGCATCCTGGGGCAGGGGACCGCCCGAGGGCTTTCAGA
>VXAY01007101.1:268188-278256 GCA_013399855.1 Oxyruncus cristatus | reverse complement strand
CTTTCAGAGGGGACCGGGAAGGGTGACACGGCGGGATCCCGGGGCCGGGGATCCCGGGCCCTTACCATGGGCAGCACGAAGCCGCCGTTGTAGTCGGTGTGCTCGCCGATGAGGTTGACCCGGCCGGGGGCCCACGCCGCCAGCACCGCCGGCGCCCCGAAAGCCGCTTCGTGCGCCCGGCGGGCAGCCGCCAGCAGCGGGGACGGACCGGGACCCACCGGCCCTGCCATGGCCGCGCCGCACCGCCCACGAGCGCCCCGCACCTCCCCCGGGTCCCGCACCGCCCCCGGGATCCGCACCGCCCCTGGATCCCGCACCTCCCCCGGATCCCGCACCGCCCCCGGGATCCGCACCGCCCCCGGGATCCCGCACCTCCCCCGGATCCCGCACCGCCCCCGGGATCCGCACCGCCCCGAGCCTTTTGCACCGCCCCCGTGGTCCCGCAGCGCCCCTGAGCGCTCCTCCGCACCCTTCCCGGGGTTCTCGGAAAGGCTGATGGTGCGTGGGCCGCCCCACGGGCAACGTGAGAGCTCGCCCGTACACACCCCGTGTGTACCTACGGCGGGGCCAGCACCGAGGCTTTTTTAACACCTGTATCCAAATCCGTATCGCAGAGCCTGTCGTAATGTATGTACAGGTAAACACGTGTCTGTTTGCACAGGTGCCTCTCTTACACACGTGTGGCTTCTGCCGGTGCAACGCATGTAACATACACACGTACAGACAGGTGTCTGTGTCGCTGTCTGTGTTACACCCGTACACGTCAACGCCTGTGCTCCTGCTCTGTGCACAGGTAACACACACCTGTGTGTGAGGATCCCCCCCCGCGCCGCTCCCGGGGCGGGGCCCGTTACCGGTTCCCGTCCAGCCACCGCCGCGGGACCGTCCGGCCCGGGGGGACGAGGCCATGGCCGGGAAGGAGCCGCTGCTGAGCGCCCTTAAAGGTGAGCGTGGGCCCCCCCCGGGGCTGTTCCTGCCTCGTCCAGCAGCGCCTTCCAGGGACCGGCGCTTGGCCGCGCACCGGTACCGGTCTGACCGGACAGACGGCGGGGCCGGGCTGGGGCTCCCCGGGTCGGGCAGGGGCTCCCTGGACCAGGGACTTTGAGGAAGTTTACCCGAGTTCCTGCCCGGTGTGGCGGCCGCAGCCGGGGAGGGTCGAGCCCTGCCGGGGTGTTGGGCACCCCCGCCCTGGGGCTGTGCAGAGCTGCTCCCGTGGGTGCCCCCCTGCCCTTCCCCCGGCTGGGGCACTCACGGGTGCTGCCTTTTCCCTCGCTGAAGGTGTGGTGCTGCAGCTGCGGGAGGTCGGGGGGCCCTGCACGGACACGTCGCCGCACCTCGTGTCCCTGTGCCAGCGGCTGGAGAGCATCCTGCGTAAGGGGCTCCGACGTGAGTGACCCTTCGTGCCCGGGTTGGGGGTGGCAGTGCCCCGGGGCCCGCGGCGAGGGACCTCGCGTTCCCTTTCTCCCGCAGAACCGGCTTGGGGCTTCCGGAGACGGGATTACTGGCACTGGCTGGAGCAGCTTCCCTCGGGGACCAGCGGCAGGTGAGCACCCCCGAGCCGGGCTGGGCTGGGAACCTGAGCTGTGGGGGTGTACGCTGTGACATACTCATCCCAAAGAGCCCCGCTGCAGGGAGGATGCTCCCAGGCGCTGCCAAAGGTGCTTCCCCTCTCCCCGAGCAGGCCGACCCCTCTCTCCATGAGCATCCAGAGAGCCGGGGGCTGTGAGCGGACACGGACGGCCCAGGGCCGCGGGCGGTACTTCCTGCGCTTGGCCCTGCAAGGGAAGGTGCTGGCAGCGGCCGTGAGGGAGCTGGCACAGACCCCCGGACTCCTGGAGGTGCAGCAAGTGGTGCAGTGAAACGGGCCCACATGGGCAGTGAAATGGTGCAGTAACGGTGGCGTTTCACTGTGTTTCAGTTTTATGACTCAGAGAGCTCCATCCTCGGCAGTGAAGGTCTCCGGGGTAAGACGCTGGCGCATCCGAGGTGGGATGTAGCCTGTGTTATGGCACTGCACAGCTGCAGGGGAGGGGGAGTAGTCCACTGTGATTTTTCTAGTCCAAATTTAGTGCTGGAATCTAAATATGCTGCTGCAGCGATGGAAAAAGAGGTGTAAATATTTAAACAGGGTTTGAATCTGTCTCAGGTTGGCTTTAGTGTCATGGGATAGGGAAATGGTTCCTGAAGGGTCTTCCAGTGTTATTCCTTTGTATGTTTAAGCAGACCCAGTGGTCTGGCTCGAGGGGAGCCCGTCACGGCTGGGCCTGGGCTCAGGGGTCACACAGGCATTTTAAATGGCTGTATTGCCTTGACAGGCTGCAGCACTCCATCCATCTGCAGCCGTGCTCCTTGGGGGGGCCAAGCCAGGGTGGAAGCCTTTAATCTTTTGATTATGATAAATAACCCAGTGTTAAACCTGTACATCGATGGTTTATAAATCACCCGCGCTGCTGGTTCACGAGCAGATTGCAGACCCAGCAGAGTGATTGCAAGGCTTGTGCAGGAGAGCCTGGGCAGCTTTGCTTCGCTTCTAGGGCGAGAAATGGAGAGAGAATCACTTGTCAGCAGCATTTGCTGCAAGCCTTGGTCTGAATTTGGGGAAAACAGGTGCCAAAGCCACACCTGTGCTGGCAGTGGGAGCCTGGGATGAGCCTCCAGCAGCAGCCTGGGTGCTGTGGTGCTGGGATGCTCTCAGGGCCTCACTCCCAGGACTCATTAGTTACACGGAAAACGGCTTTATTCTGTCCTCTGCCATGTCCCTGCAAGGCTGTGGCTGCCAGAAACCCTGCAGTGACACTGCTTCTCCAATCCCATCCCTCTGCAGAGCCTTTCCTCTCGCTGCTGCTGGTGCTGACAGAGATGGATTTCTCCCTGGACCTGCAGGTGTGGTGATGAATCAGGGCGGTGGTGGCTCCCAGTGCAGGGCCCCGGCCCCTTCCTCGCCGGGACCGGTGGCACTGGCACTCCTTTGTTTACAGAATTGCAGCTTCTTGGACGAGAGCTGGCTGCTGCCGGTAAGGACTCGGCGCTCCCCGGAGCCGTCTTCCTGCCACCTGGCCCTGTCTGAGAAGTCAAATGAGGGAGATAAGGAATGGTTTGGTGGGGAGGGACTGCCACACACCTGGGGTGAATTGGCTCAGGTTCACCAGCACGAGCAGAGCCACCGAGGTGGGATCCTGCCGGGTGCCTGGGCTGTCACCAGGAGCACATCCCAGCATTCCTGGGAGTAAAACCAAGCAAGGGTAGTGCCCAGGCCTAAATTGCCGCCGTAAGTGAAGTTTTCCCGTGCTCCCTTCCCTGATTTCTTGCCCCAAAAAATCCCCCTTTCCCTGGGCTGACACAGGCTGCGCGTCAGTTGGTTTCGCTCTCGGTTTGCTCAGTGAAACATCAGTGTGTTACTGAGAACAGCGGGGATGCCTTTATGTCTTTTAAAGGTGAAGAGCATCCCTCCACCGCCCTTTTAACCCAAAAGAATCCCCAGAAAAGCTCAAGGCGGCTTTGGGGGTGCTCACGGTGTGCTCTGAGCCGTGGTGCTGCTGCAGAGCCTGGGATCCCGCTGGCTTTGGGGCATTTCTGACAGCGAGTGCCCCCGGCCGAGCTGGCTGTGTTTCGGGTCCCTGGCTAATGCGATGTGACAGTAAGTGCTGCTGCAAACAGCAGAGGCTGTGGGGAGGGGCAGCCACGCTCCCCTGGCTGTGTGGGGACGTCTGGGGTGAAGGAGGAGGGCTCTTGGCTAAGGGTTCACCTGCTGCTTTGCCCTCCCACCCATGGAGCGGGTTTGTCCCTTCAGGGTCTGGTCACAGCTGAAAGAGGGTGGGGACAAGCAGCCACTGATGGTCCCAGCTCAGCCTGGGGCACTGTGGGCCAGCCCCTCCCTGGGCTCCCAAAGCCCTGGTTTGGCATCAGTGCCAGAAATGATCCAGGGCATGGGGGTCCCAATTCTCCCCCTTGTCCTGGTTGTGCTCCTTGGATGTCCCGTGGCCATTGCCGAGGCCACTGTCACTGGCCACTCTCTTCCAGGTGTGCAGCACTTATGAGACAGTCCCATGCCGAGCGCTGGGGATGGTGCTCAGGTAGGAGCCCTTGATCCTCCTCTCCACTCACCACAACGCTCAAACCACCCAAAAAAGGGAGAGAAATACCCTGTGAGAGTCTCACCAGTATCTGCTGTCCATGAGGTGGCTTTTCCCTGCTTTTTTGCATGGGTGAAGTGTCACGGTGGATGGTACAGAAGGGTTGGGGGAGCCAGGCAGGATCCCTGGGGCTGAGCCAGGGCTCGGCCGCACCCCCAGGTATGTGGAGGGCCGAGTCTTTGTCACCGAGGTGCTCCCTGAGAGCCAGGCGGAGGTGGACGAGGTGGTGCTGGCCGGCGACATCCTGGACGAGATCAACGGCTGCTCGCTGAGATACGCCCACAGCGGGCAGGTGGGTGGGCAGGGAGGGCCAGGGGGGCTCCCCCTCCCCTGCCCCTCATCCTTCCCTTTGCTTCCCCTCTCTCCCTCCAGGCTGGCGACATCCTGCAGAAGCTGAGGGGACAGCCGCTCATCTTCCGCCTGCTCCGGTGGCGGTGGCACGACGGGCAGGTCTACGAGCCACTGCTGCCCTACCTGAAGGTCCTGAAGGGGAAGGAGCCCCACTTCCAGCTCCAGCACAGCCCCCGGCACAGGGGCGAGGGGGAGCTGCGGCAGCTGCGGGGGGGCAGGTGGGTCTGGTGCCATGGGGAGCCCCCAGGCTGGGCTGAGGGTCCTGCCAGAGGGGTATCCCTGTGCCCACACTGTCCCTGATCTCCGCTCAAGGCTGTGGGGCCAAAGCTCTCAGGCCCCCCGTGATCTTGTGGGGTTGGGGGGGGGGCTGGGAGCATCTTCCCCTGCAAAGAACAGCAGGAGGGCTGTGTGGTGTTCCTCACTGGAGCCCTTTTCTCCCCAGGCTGCTCTACAGCCTGCAGTACCTGGGCCAGACCAGCGTTGGGACGGTGAGGCTGTGGGGCACAGAGAGATGCCATGGGGTGAATCACCTCTTCTGGGTTTTTTTTTCATGATCCAATGGGTTATTCCCTCCTTCCCATTCCATTCCAGTGTGGTGGCAAAGAGGTGCTGGAGCAGGCCATCCCTGCAGTGCTGGAGGGGCAGTTGGCAGTGCAGGTGAGTGACGGGGCTGGGGCCATCCTGGGAAGGGCTCTCTGAGAGAATGCAGGGAAATAAGGTCTCTGTCATGGATATTTTTTTCCTGCCAGCTCCAGGTTTGCTTGGCCTGGCTGAATATTTGCCACCCTGCCACCCTTGTGGGTTTTTTTGCAGGTTGGAAGCATCTCTGCAGCCAGGATAGGAAAGGGCATATAGGAAAAAACACACAGGCACCTGTGGGAAAGCACTTGGAAAACTGGGGGAGGCTGAGCCTGGTTCCAGGGGTTCTTTAGGGCTCAGGTCACTTCGTTGGAGCCTTTGGTGGGTTGTCTGTGAAAAGATGGCAGTGTGAGAGCACTGGGTGGTAAAAAAAGGCAGTGCAGGGAAAACATCTTGAAACAGATGATCTTGACTGTGCTTCCATCACCTCTGCGTTTGGATGATCTCTGTGGGTGAGTGTCTTATCAAAAACAGAGCTCAGGGCAGTGCCCATCGGGGCTTCTTCCCCCTCACCCCCCCCTTCAGGAGGTTTCATTGGATGTGAAGGAGGCAGAAGTCCTGGTGCAGGAGAAAGCATCTTCCAAGGTAAGCAGATGACACCCAAGGTCTGTGTGAGTCCCAAGGATGCCGATCTGGCAGTGTGGGGTCCTGGGGCCAGGTCAAACCAGGAATGGGGCTGGCAGGGACTGCCCCCAGCACCATCCCCCTGCTGTCCCCTGCGCAGCTCCTGTGCCGCCATCCCTACCCCACCATCTCCTGCGTGGGACGCTGCACGTGGAGCAGCAGGATATTCGCCTTCTGCGTGGCGTGAGTGCTGCCTGTGGGCCCTGGGAGGGGGATACGGAGGGATGTGGGTCCTGGAAACCAAACAAGCGGGGTGCGGAGCAGCCGCGGGGTCCCCGGTGCGGTTGCAGGGCAGGGCTGGGCTGGGCTCGGGGCCGCGCGCTCTGCCGGCTAATGGACGTGTTTCCATTTTTAGCTCTTCCCCGGAGAGCCCGGACGGGAGCACGTTCGACTGCCTGGTGTTTGCATCGAGTTCTGAGCAAGAATGCGAGGAAATCGTCGGGAGAATCGGTAAGGGAAGGTTTGTGCCTTCAGATACCATCACAGCGAGACCGTGGAATACCAGGAATTGCTGTTTTCAGTCCACCACATGCAGGATCTGACTTAATTCTTTTTGTCGGGGTTACTAAGATGAAGAGATACTTTGATAGTGGGTTTTTGTTGTTTTTTTGGTTTTTTTGTTTTTTTGTTTTTTTTTTTAGGGACCGCTAGACAATGATTTTATTTTAAGAAACAGCTTCTAGGCATACCCAGATGGTTCATTGTTTCCACCAAGAACTTGGATGAAATATTGTTTTCGAGGGATGTTATTTTAAACATACTTTTCCTGCAGGAGCCCGGCCTGCTACTGCAGTTCAGCACCAAACCAAGCATTCATAAATCCCGTTGCTTGGAATGTTTTTTCATTTGCCCTAAATGCAAGCTGCGTGGTGCTTCCTGAATTCCATGGGCTACTGAGGATCCTCAGATTGCCTGTGGGGACATCTCTGCCAGCTGTCCCCTCACCAGACTATGCCCCCAAAGACCTGCCCAGGTGATGACCTGAGATCACCAAGCCTCACCTAAAGTTTGAGCTGGTGCTTAACAGTTAAGTTTACCAATTTAGATGCAAAGGAATCATTTTCCCTACAGGTTTAGCAATTAGGATAATACTTGTCTAAAACTGTACCTTGGATCATTTTAGAACTGGTTTTTAGTAGGTTAATGCTGTTAACTAGGGCCTGGGTTTGCTCTGAGCAGTGTAGGACAGGGAGGTGAGGAGGAAGCTGTGTAGGAGCGCAGGGTGAGGAGTGTCTGTGTTCCTCCAGCTGCAGGATTTAAGCACACGGAGTGGTTTGTCTGAGGAGGGAGAACCTCATGACAAGGCACCGGTGTCGCAGCCTCCCCCAGCAGCACAGGAGGGATGCAGGCCCCGACTCCTGGAGCAGGATTTGGGATGGTTTTCACACTGGTGTCACGCCATCCTGGAGGGACAATCACAGATGCCGGTAGGAACTGCTGCTCCTCTTTCCTCTGAAGTGCCGCTGCTGCCACTGCATTTAACTTCATTGGAATAAATCAAGCCAAGCTGGCTCAACTGCTTCCCTGTGCTGCTGTTCCATGACAACTCCAGCCCTACTAGTGCAGCCTGTTCTGTGAGGGCCTCGCCATCCAATATAAGTGTTAATTACCTGCCGTTCAGGTGCAGTCTGAGCACTTTCCTCCACTGCAGCCCAACCAGGAACCTGCCTGAGCCGAGCCCCAAGTGAAGGTTTGAGTATGATCCCACTGTCATCCAAAAATCCGGGAACGAGACTCTCACAGAGCGCCCACCCCTTTGCTCAGCAGCCCATCTGCTCCCAGGGTGTATAATTAGCTGTTCCCCTCGCACACCATCCCACTGTGATTATCCGGGACTGTCACGCAGCCCAATCCCACAGGAGCTCTCACACCCCCCCACCTTCAGCACCGACAGTGCTTGGGAACAAGCAGGTGGTTTTGCTTCAACTCTAAAATAAACTTCCCTGCATCCAACAGAAAGGGGGAGAAAAATCCTCTTAATGCTAGAGTTGGGTTCTGAGAAGCTTTAAAAGACTCCCAAAAAAAAGCTGCAGCCAGCCTAGACCAGTCCTCCTGGACCCCACAGCTGCTCTCACCAGCCCCATGACTCCAGCTATGGAAAAATCTCCAAAATCCTCCAAAAATGGTGAAAAATTCTCCATTCTGTTGACAGACGAGGTTAACTTCCCACGCCAGCAGTCCAGGATTAAAGGGCTCTACTGCTGACCTCAGGAGCCAAGAGGAAGCTTCTTCCAGCCCATTCAAAGCAAATGACAAAAAGACTCCTCACATGTGAATGTAAAACATTTAATTTAAAAATGTTGACACTACAATATATAAAATAGCTATTATAAATGCACATAGTGTATTCTATAGCTGCCAGGTTTACGTTTTTAGGAAACTGTAAGTTACACTGTGGTTAAGACTTGTAGTTTCACCCTCTGAAGGAAGTCCACATTTGATCACAGTGATGCATGGTCAGACTAACAGCCCCAATTGTTAAACACTTGGATCAAGTCATAACCAGTTTTATTGCAAAAGGACCCTGTACACATTTATATCAATTCTAGTACCTTACAAGTTTAGCTACCCAACAAGTCATTAACATACAGAAACATGCATGAGAAGCAAGAAAGAACACCCATCCCTTCTGCATATTAGCAACTTGTCACTCCCGAGCCCGAGGCTCAACATCACTGAGGTTTATGTGAACAGTCACTTTTAGCATTCATCCTGAGTGAAAGATGGAATGACTTAAGTACAAATGCAACATATTATAAACAATTTCTTACAAAAAAAGTCACAAATTAAAACCAAAGTATTTTACAGAATTAACTACAAAACACCATAAAAACAGCCTTCACTTAAGCCCTCTCTCCCCGTATCCTGCGAGCCAACTGGATATCTTTGGGCATGATGGTGACTCTCTTGGCATGGATGGCACACAGGTTTGTGTCTTCAAACAGACCCACCAGATATGCCTCGCTGGCCTCCTGTTTCAAGAGCACAAGAAGAAATGTCGTTAGAACCCCTCAGCGCAGCTCCCCCAGCGCCGCGGCCCGGCCGGCCCTCAGCAGTACCTGCAGCGCACCGATGGCTGCACTCTGGAACCTCAAGTCCGTTTTAAAATCTTGGGCGATTTCCCTGACCAGCCGCTGGAAGGGCAGCTTGCGGATCAGCAGCTCCGTGGATTTCTGGTAGCGACGAATCTCACGGAGCGCGACGGTCCCCGGCCTGGGTGGAGAAGGAGGGGGGGCGGGTAAGGCGGGGCCGGGGCTGCGGCAGCCGGGGCCGAGCCACGGGCCTTACCTGTAGCGGTGAGGCTTCTTGACGCCGCCGGTAGAGGGGGCGCTTTTCCGGGCCGCCTTCGTGGCCAGCTGCTTGCGCGGCGCCTTCCCCCCGGTGGACTTGCGGGCGGTCTGCTTTGTACGGGCCATTTTTCCTCACTTACCTACGGGAGACACGCAACGCGTGACAAGAGGCCCGGCTGTCTCCATCCACCCCCCGCGCCTCAAGGCCCGGAGACACAGCGGCCAATCCCCTCAAGCTCCAGATGCCGGCGAGCTACCCCCCATCCCCCGCGGCGGGCAGGCGGCCAGCGGCCTCCCCCGGGGACGGGGAGGAGGAGTCACGGTTACCCCGCCGCCCCCGCCTCGCGGCCCGGCCGCTCCCCTCCCCAGGGGGAAGCGCGACTGAGTCACGGCCGCCTCCTCCTTCCTCCCGGGGCCGCCCCGGGAGAAAGGAGGGAGGAGGGGAGGAGCGGGTGGGGGGATGGGAACTGGCCGTGACTCAGGGCACGTAGGCAAGGCCCGCTCCGCCGGCCTCACTCCGGGAGGAACGAAGGCCCCGGAAGCCCCGCAGCACCACCGCCCGCCTCGGGGACGCGCCCGCCGCCCGGCACCCACCGTTGGAGGAGAAGGAAGCGCCGCTGTCCGGTAGCGCTGCGCGCCGAAGCCGCTGATGCTGGTGGGCTCGACCCGCTCCGCAGCCGCCGCGACGCTCACTGCGCCCTCCCCGTCGCGGGGACGCAGATTTTATATGGGGGGCGCGCGCGCGGCGTGGTGGCGTCACAATGCCCGGGAGCAACGCGCCGCACCATTGGTCGGGACCCCCGCCGGCGCCGTCGCGTCATCACACACAAAGGCCGTGCTCCGGTTCCCTCGCTCTGATTGGGCACGCCGCGGGGCGCTGATTGGTTGTTAAAGTAGGCGCCCGATTGGGTGTTGCGAGGGAGGAAGGAGCCAATCGGCGGCGGGCGGGCGTTCTGAGCGCTGATTGGCCGAAACGGGGCAGGGTTTGGATCCTACCCTTTGTTGCGAAGCTCCACAATGGGAAGTCAATT
>VXAY01007101.1:222461-264831 GCA_013399855.1 Oxyruncus cristatus | reverse complement strand
TGATGCACCGGGGCGGCCGCGCCTCCCCCGGGGGGCGAGGGGACCCCCCGGTGACACCCCTGTGCGGGGATGGGGGTCCGTCCGCTGGGGTGTGAGGGGAGCGCCAGACCCTCAGCTGTCATCCCTGCCCGGGGGTGATGGGACCCCCGGAGCCTCGGGTGACAGCCCTGTGCGGGGGTGGGGATCCCTCCTCCCGGTGGGAGAGGACCCCCAACACCCTCAGCTGTCACCCGCGGACCCTCCGCTGTCACCTCTGTCCGAGGGTGGGAGTCCATGTTCCTGGTGTGAGAGGACCCCTGGACCCTCAGACCCTTGGGAGACACCCCCATCTGGGGTGGGGGTCCGTCCCCTGAGGTGTTGGGGGACCCTTGGCTGTCACCCTCAGACCCTCCGGTGTCACCCCCACGCCCTTGGCTGTCACCCTCTCCCAGAGTGGGGGTCCTTCCCCCTGTGTGCCACCTTGCGTGGTGCTGCGGTTTGGGGGTTTGGGGTCCTGGTGAACTGTCAGCAGGGCTGTCACCTCCATCCTCCACCCCCTGAGGGCTCCTGAGGGCTCCTGGGCACCTGTGGAGCGAGGTGTGAGGTGATGGGAGGTCCCCGGTGGTTGGTGAGGGAGCGCTGGAGCAGGTCCCTCTCAGGGCAGGTGTCTTTGGGAATTGCACATGTGATGAATATCCCCACTGAAAGTATTACACCGAAATCACGAGGAGTGTTTGCCCCATTCCCACTTCTCCTTACACCGCTCGGGTGTGATCCTACTGTGTGTGTGCCACCTCCATCCCTGGGGATATTCCCGCAGTGAAGGCTTATTGCTGGAATGTGTCTTCCCTAACCAAGGAGTATCATTTCATTGCGTCGTCCCAAGGGTATACAACGCCTTGGAGCTGTGTGGAGTTGGCCTGTGTGTGATAAGTTGTTTGGGTTGGAAGTTGTGGTGATGATATTCCCTTCTCCTTGTGCAGTAGGGACAACAGGGAGGATTGGGAGCGAGCGTTGTCTGTGTGACACGGGCTGGTGATGGACGTGTATGGATAGAAATAGATCAGGTGTTCCCTGCCCTTAAAAGAAGAAAAGTTTGGGACTGTTCCTCATGAACAAAATACATGTGTTGAGCTATTTGCCCTTATCATTTTAGGGTGTTGTCCGAAAATTGTCTTGCAAATACCCGTATCTCTGGCTTGTGTCGATGCCCCCACCCAAAGTGAGACGTGTGCTGTGTTAGCTTTTAATTCCCATTTTCATGAAGTTGGTGATGGACTTCTTCCCTGGGATGTATGGAATAAAAAGATCTTCGAGAAATTCGTAGACACTGATCCCTGCAACCTGTATGCTGGGATCACAAGGCTGTTTGCCATCGTTTTCCTTCAGGCTGTTTGGAATACTGGGCCTATGGCAGAGTGAGGGTCCCTGGGGTTTATCTCCGTCGTGAAGATCCTGTTGTGATCTTAGGGAGATGGCAAGTCACTGCCTCGTAGGTTATGTTATTTCTGGTGGGATCTGCAAGTTTGACAGCTTTATAGGAGAAATGGGCATGGAGGAGTCTGCTGGGAATGTTGTTGTAGAGGTGGAAGAGGGAACAGGAGCTGGCTGTAGAGGTGGAGTGACACCAGTGATGGAGAAAGAATCAATCAAAAGGGAGAGGGAAAACAGGGAGGTAAGTTAGAGAGTGTAAGCACACTGGGTAGAGGAAGATGAAGGTGATAACCTGGCTGAGCATGACCATGGAAACAAGGATATTGAGGATTAGGAAAAACAGAGGAAGAAAGAGTTCTAGATATGGGAGGAGATTGGGGCAGAGGAGCGTGCAGCAAAGCTGGTGGTGCAATTAGCTTATTTCCAGGGGGCAAAACTTGTGTTTTTCAGATGGATGCTAAAAATACTTCAGTGAAAACAGTTGCAGAGGAGCTGAATAACCATAAGTGAAGGATGGGTTTGGGGCTGCTGAGTGCTGACAGCGGGATGCACGCCATCCTTTGGAAGTCTTGGATTTGTGCGCTGGGTCACTTCATACTGTAAACCTCCCTCTGATAACATATGGGAACTTATTTGGTGGTCGTTCATGTGAACAAGTTGTATGTTGTCAAAATGTAAATATTTTCTTCCTTTTTTTTCTTTCCGTTAAATACAGTTTGTTTCCATAAAATGACGTGAAGGTTACAAGTTGTAAACTCGAGTAAGCTTAATTATCTGCATACTTTGCTGTTCCCTGGGGACAGGCAATCTGGTGCTGGGGATCTCTCGGAAAGTTTTCGGTTGTATACGTGAGGAAATGTTCCAATTTCTCTATTAGTGTCGATTTCTAAACTCTTGGTGTTACTTGCATGAGGTTTTAGTTACTTTGGACTGCAGTTCTTCTGTCAGGGAGCCTTTGTATTCGTTTGGATGTGCAGCAAAGGGAAATGTGAGGGAAAAAATAGGGCTGGTGATGCTCTCTCACACCTTTGGCACTGTTTGTTAGCGGAAGAGGAGCCTGAACGTCCATGATTTGTGTCCTTTGGTGGCAGTTGTAGCGTGCAGCTGGATACTCCTGGAGACAAGTCCCTGGTATATGCCAAACTTTGCTATTTAATTATGGATGGCGTGTTTCTCATCTGGGGATCTGGTATTCCGTGCGGAGAACCCGAGTGAGTAATGAAACACCCCACGGCTGCTGCTGTGTTCTCTCTGGGTTGCTGGATTAGGCGTCTGTTCATGGGGCTGCTTCTTGTGATCCCGCCGCTCCCGTGGCAGGATGAGGCCAGCGTCTTCCTGGGAACAGCAGGGTGAGACAGGCTCGTTCCTGGGGTACCTGGAGCCTTTGATGTGCTCTGCAGGGCTTGGATTGGGGCGAGAGGTGGATTTGGTTTGGGTAGGCTCTGTCAAACCTCAGCTGAGGGGTTGGCTCTGCACCGTTTCTCTACTCCGACTGGCACGTTATTTCTGCAGGTATCTCTGTCTTTAATGTGTGTCTACAAATGTGGGTGAGAGGCTGAGTTCAAAGAAACTGAAAGCAAGTGATCAGTCACTGGAGTTGTAGGTACTGGGTGCTCTGGTGTAGTTTTGTTTTGGTACAGTCTGTCCGTTCTTCGCTACTGCCTCGGTTGGTTTCAGTCAGACTGGATGCCTTAATTGTGAATTGTAAAGATTGTTTCCACTGCTTGGGTGTTTATTGATCTGGCAGAATTTAGATAAGTGAAAGTGGAGCAGTCCTTTGTTCACTGTGCATTCACCTGAAAGTCAGACAGTTTAATAAATCTGCAGGAAAGCAAACGTTCGGGTGGAGATAAATTAACCCATTTAATAAAAAAAACAAAGACTCCCTTCAGTCGAGTCCGTTCAGAGCACACACGCTCGGCAGTGGGGCTGAAAATATCCTGATATAGGTGATAAACTTTGAGACACAGATTTATTGGGCATAACCCGGGTCATTCCTACTCGAGGCAGTTCTCTGGAGTGTCTTAAATATGAGCAGCCATCCTGGAAGTGAACTTCAGGATTCCACATCCCCACCAGCTGTACCCTTGCTTGGGTTCTGGATGAGATGCCTGGGAGCACATCCTGTCCTCCTTTGCACTGCAGCAAGATAAGCTTTGTGATTATGCCTTTGCGGCATAAAAGGCAAAAAACTTGTCTTTCCTTTTGCACGAGGGGAGGGATTGTGGGAAATTCCTGAAGGATTAGTATCCTGTAAGTCGTGCTGGAGCTGCATCCACATGGCTGGTTGGGCTGTCATGCAGTGACTGCTGGCTTGTGCTCACCCAAGCTTTGTCTTGCAGCTATTTCAGAGCCATTTAGAGGTGCAAGGACCAGAGCACTCGAGTGAAGGATGTTATAAATGGGGATGAAAATCGGGCTGCTGCGATGCTTTGGTTATAGCTGAAATCAGAGACGCTCTTGTGTCTGCGTCGTGCCTTGTCTGGTGCTTTCTCAGCCTTAAATAGGAACTCAGATTAGGGCAGTGATGGAAAGATGGGTGAAGAACAGATAAAAACAGCAAGATCATAGGTGTGCTTGGATTCCAGTGAAGAGCTTGCATGCAAAGTCTTACTTATCTCAAAACCTTGCGTTTAAATTCTTACTCCAAACTGACAGCCCACAAAAACGCACCTGGGAGCTTTTGTAGTGGCACAGAGTAATCCTCGTCTTCTTAGCAATGGTCAGTGTCTTACCACTGGCAGGGCAAACGCAGGGTGTCTGATCTCCAGTGTGCAGAGTGAGTGTGAAAGAAAACCAGAAACCAGCTGTGTAGCCAACAGGTTCTCAGAGTTACTGCTCGCTCTTCCAGGGCCTGTAGGGTTTGTGAGCACAGTCTGTGCAGAATTGGGTGGTCCTCACAACCTCGTGGATGGGTTGAGGCTTTTAGAATTGTTTTTAGAAACCTTTTGTGCTCTTTTCAAACCGCCAGAATTCTTAAAATAACAAACTGTTGCCCTAATTCTGCTCGGGTTTTGCTGGTGATAACCCTTAGATCAATAAGCTGATGTGGACTTATGCAAAAATAGAAACTAGTCCATTTGTTTAAATTAAAAAACCAAACGACAAAACAAAACCAAACGTGAAACAAAATGAAGAAAAAAACCCCTAAACGACCCAGAAAACAAAAACCGCAGAAGGAAACCTGTGTGCTTTTAGGTTTCAGATTTGGTAATGCCCTTAGGAGAAAACACAATATATATAATATATTATTATTGTGTTATATATAATATAAGGTAATACCTTTAAGAAAGCACAGAATAGGTCAATACTTCTCAACCTGGGACTTACCAGTGTCTGCTACATCATTACCTGCAAAGTCAGCTTATCAGGGAAGTATAAGCTGGTTATTATTGCTGGTTTTTAAGTCAGTGTGAACTTACTGAATCCAAGTCCTCTGCCAGCTGTTATTAGGAAGTGTGAATAGTTGCACAGGAAGTTGGAAATATAAAGTACTGGAGTGTGAACAGGAAGAGCTGCCTTCACAATATGTGCTCACCACCAAATACATGTGCTGAAAATAACATTTTAGACTTTATGGTTCTTCAAAGGCCGAGTGTCGAAAGGCTCCAGCTCGAGAGAAGGGCTGGTGAGGGGCATTTTGGGCCCAATCTGTGGCTGTTCTGATAAATGCACGTGTTGGGGCAAGAAGGTGCTTCTGCCTCACGTGGAAGTGGGGCTGGAGCTGTGGTTTGCTTACTGCATTTCCACTTCAAAAGTGAGTACTTCTGGATATCGATCTGACCGGGAATTCACTTACAGATAACTGCTTTATAGGTGGCATATCAATATTTTGCAGCACGAAAAGCCTCACATGCTGCTGAGACGTTTTCAGAATTAGTTTTGGTCCGGCAAGGCTTGGTGTTTCAAAAATTCCAAACTCTGTGAAAGAGGGGAGGGATTCAGTCGTGCAGAGTTTTTCCAACGTCAAAATGGTAATTTAATTTTTAATTCAATAAAAATTATGATGTTGATGTTTATACGTTGCTGACATTAGCATATGGGGGGGGTTGTGGCATGGGAGACAAAATTAAAATTAATAAATGTTTTAGAGGACCTAAGACTCGATGATCCTTCTGGGTCCCTTCCATCTCAGGATATTGTATGATTCTAAAAACCTTGGATCTTAGACTTTCCTATTGTACCAATTTTTCTCATTTTTTAGGTTCAGGTATTGGTAATATTTTTTATATCACATGGCTTTATTTTAAGGAAAATTCTGTTGGAATTCAGTATTTTGTTGTCTTTAGACCTATTTTTTCCACCAGAATAAGGTTTTCATAACTTCTAGGAGGAGCTGAAACGCGCAGCCTCCTGGCTACGAAGGGTCTGACCGATGTCCTCTGGACAGTCTTCCCGCAGTGCATTCCAGCATCCCTGCCTGGCTGTGATGTTCCTGCCCCTGTGACAGCGTGGCGGGAGGGAATGAGTCAGGACATCACTTAATCACACTTATTGTGTGGCACATTAGCATGAGCTGTCACGGGGGGACTGTGTTAATGCACCAGGCTGGGAGCCGGGGCAGCACGTTCCCTTCCTGTCAAAGGAGCTGTGATTTCCGAGAGAGGAGCAACACAAAGAGGCAACGACGTCTTCAATTGCTGCATCCAGGCTCCTGAGCACCTGCTTGTCAGGGGCACTTTCACAGGATGCTGAGGTGGTGTTTTGTTCCTTCCATTAAAACTTCATCAGTCTTCTTGAAAGCATCAGAATGAGGCTGAAAGAGGTGGTGAGAAGTTACCTGGTCCATCCCTTTGCCTAACAGAATCACCTACAGCAGTTCAGCTAAGAATTTTTTTTGTTTAATCATCATTGATTTTTAATATCGTGTCAGCTTCCTCTTTATAAAAAAGTCCTTAAATTAGATTTTGGTGAAATCACGAATTATAGGAGGGAGTAAATCACAGCAGTTTCTATCTTATAAAGAATTCATATAGTCTATAAACTTCCTGTAAGGTTCAGCACATCACCTGCAAATCAGGTGCAAAGTTGTTGCTGAAAGCTGTGTGTGCATGGAGCCATCCAGCAATTCCCCCTGTGTCCTAAATTAATGAGTGGTCACGTGCCACAGGCTCTGTAGCAAGTACAATTTCCGAGCTACCTTTTTTCTCTAATTTATTGAGAGGTACTTTGTCTTTTATATCAAGGCAATCAAAAATACGAAGTCTCAGCAGGAGGGTACAAAGGGAGATGCTGAAGGCTTGTACCTTCTCAGACTCCTCCTAGTGATGACAACCAATTTAGATGCTTGTGATGATTTTCTCAGCAATCTCTTGTCTTGTGTATTTTGATCAGTGCTCGATGCAGTTAATGCCAGTTTGACATTTGAAATATCAGCTGGAATGAATGTTCCCTTGAGATGAATACCAACAATTTCTTCTCTCCTCAGCTTTGGTGCAGGCTGCCTTCTGACTCAGACCCTCACCCTGCTGTAGCGTTCATTCAGGTTTAGAAGGTGATTGTTACAACAGGGAAAGTTCTGGTGTTTATTTGAAAGAAATACTTTAAGCAATTTTAGGCCCTAAAGTGCAGTGATGGCAATAAAAGAGCCATCTCACTGAACTGCTCAATATCAGCCTCTTTCTTACATCTTATTAAAAGTCAGAGACATTTAATTGAATGGACTTGTCAGAACTCTGGTAGAAGAGAAACTTGCTCCAAATTTGGGATCAGACAAGAAAAATCTTAGACCATTCCTATCTATCTGTTGGTCAGAAATTGCAAATACATTTCAGCAGAGCATAGTGGCTTAATGAGACTGATGACACTGTCAAGTTCAGCGAAGAAATTAATGTTGGATTGCTTTTTCTCATTGTATGCCTCAAATTTCTTTTGATGAATATGCAGCCATGCCCATATGGAAAGGAAAATAGCTTTTTGAAACTATACCTGATGAACTTGGGGTTGGGACTAGATGATCTTTGAGGCCCCTTCCAACCCAGGCCATTCTGTGATACTGTGAATATCTGCAAAAATCTGAATTAAAGTCAGTATTGTTTTACTTGTTATCCTTTGTCTTCAGCATGTCACCACAGTTCAAAAAGAAGCCCTAAGTCTAAGTATGCTGCTCAGAGGTGATTTTTTTTCTCTTCTAAAATTTTCAATAGACCGTGAGTTTTCATTGATGGCACTTGACTGTCACAGCAGAAATACAAACAGCAGATGCCTCAGGACAACTGCACAGCTTTACAGCAACCAAAAAAAAAAAATTGTTTGCACAGTTAAAATAACATGAAAGTGCCACTAGATTTATTCATGTATTGATTAGTCAAAGTGGGATATGAGAAGCTGTGGTACAGCCTGGGGTTTGGCTGCTTTCCCCTTGGAGGAGAGCTGGGGTGCATCTCGATGTCAGTGTGCAGTGGTGCTTCTTTGGACACCAGAGTGTGTAGGACCTTTATTTGGAGGTGTTCCTGCTTTGTGGACTGTCTGAAGAGTCCACGGGGCTGTAGCAGACACAGATGAAGTCTGATTTGAGCGCTGAACGGAAAAGAAAATCGATTGAATGGTTGACATTGATTCCTCAAAATCAGCCAGTAAGAGTTGGCTTTTATCTTTGTGCTGGCACATGTATTATGGATGCAGGTTCGTGCTTGTTAGATAATCACTGTGTTTTGTTTCAAACTCCTAACAGAAAATGTCTGTTCACAAAGGAAAACCTTTGCAAAGGGGCTGCTGAATCTGGTTGGTGTTTAACCTGAGAAGAGGCAGATGCCATTTCATTTTCAAATGTAGCCTGGGCAAGGTGAGAGCCCTGGAGAGCTGTCATGTCTGTGGACTTTTGGTTGTCTGGTTTTGGTCCTGTGTGAGTACAGCCCTTCAGACAGCTCATGTTCTGTCTTAAAAGTGTTGTGAGTGTGGGGCTGCAGTTGATCTATGAGCTGTGTGTTAAATCATGAGGGTCTTGGCGTGGCCAGGAGAAGGAAGGCTACTGTGCTCTACTTCCAAAGCACCTCTTGTGAGACAAGATCCTGAGGCTTAGCTGCCTAAAAATGCTCATAAAAATCTGTAACTGAAACCCTGAGCTATGGAATGGCTTGTATGGAAATAATATTTTTTTGAATTAGCCATTATGAATTCTTGCATGTGGCATGTTTTGTTTTAGGGAACTAGCAGAGTGAGTAACACAAGTTTTAAAACAGCCCAGCCCTGTTCCCAGCCTTCACTGGTGTTTCTGCAGTTGCTAGCCCTGGGTAGGATTTGTTAGTGCTTGATTGATGGTGAGAGCAGTACAGTGTGAGAAAAAAAAAAAATGGGAAAAAAAGCTGGAACTTTAATTTTTACAGCACAGGGCATCAGGGAGTTATTCAGACTTTAAATTCATTGTAGCAAACCTTATGTGTGTTAACCCCAATTGAGCTCCACCTTTCTGGAGAGACCATTTCCGTGTGTCTGAGGCTACAGACACTAATGCTGGGATAAAAAAGCATTGTCTATCCCATCTAGTTAAAATAAGAGAGAAGATTTATCTAGATATAAGATGAATGGATAAGTCTGTGGATGGATGGTTTTGTGAAGCAATTAGCAGTAAAGTATTTAATTGCACATGTTGGTATCTTGTGCTAGCAATTAAAGCAGGTATAAACCTTCAGCAGTGTGCAGCTGTCAGGATGCAGTGAGCTCCAGTGTTTTCCCTGAAAAAGTTAGGCTCAACCCACGTATTACTGAAAAATAATCATTTCCATATGATCCCATTCTCATAGACTCAGCACCTTCTCAGGTGCTGTAGGGAAGGATTAATGGCAACTAAATAGTTCGTGGAGCAGAAACCAACCCAGAGAGGGATGAGGGCTATTTCAGTCAGGGTGATCCATGTTTGAAAACAGGGAGGTGTGCTTTAGGCAGAGTTTACAGAAACTAACGGTGTCAGGTTGCAAATATGCCATTTAAACCTGGAAAAATGGGCTGTGTGTTTAAAATATTGCATGAACTGCCTAAATGTTGAGTTAATTTTGAGGTCATGTCAAGTAATACATATTCATGGCCAACTAATTCTGGAAAAAGGAGAGCAAACGCAAGGAAATGTAAATGTAGGCTCAAGGCTTTATGCAGAATTTTAAGTCTTGCTGAGTGGCTTTTAAGGAAATGCCTCTGAAATGTAGTGCCATTAAGTGTTTGCTTATACCCAGGCTTGGATTGTTTTAATTAAGAAGGTGAAAGCTCTGTGTAAGCAAACACTTGTGTTTGGAAAGGATTTTATCGGTATGGCTGGGTTATATACATTTCATGGTCTGCTGACGCAACAAGTGCTTTCTAAAGAGAGCCACGCTGTCAAAAAATGACTCAAATCTTTTTTTTCGTCGGGTTTGAGTGACAGAACTTGATGGATGCCAAGCTGAAGGGATGCACAGCTCCGGGGAAGTCTGAGCAAGCACCTCTTCCCCGACACCCGCAGACAGTTGTAACTCGCAGAGCTCACGCCTTGGCTGCTCACAAATGTGATAAATGTTCATTTTATTGAGTTCACTCCCAGCTGAAAGCCTTGATTTTCTTTCCTCATCAGGACAGAGCGTTGGTGAGCTACTTAGCTGCAGCATTTCTCTCAAAACAAAGCCAGTTTTGCTATAGCTGTGGAAACCAAGCAGTGTTTTGCCTGAGCCTGGTGCAAAGCTGTCTTCCTGTGATGGGCTGGCACCACGCTGTAGTGTCTCTCTGTTTTCCCTTAGTTTTTCAGTGTAGACAAGGCACAACTGTTTGCCTGACATTTTTCTTCTAATTGAAAAATGTCCTGCTAGTTTCTGGTAGTTGCCAAAACGTGTTATTTTTAGCATGAACTTTTGCAGTCACTCAGTTAACGTCCTTATCTATGAAGCTTTGGTGGTATGTAATTCATTCGTTGCGGCTGAAATGAATTAGCTGTGTTCTTGTCCACCCCGTGATCTCCTTTGAAATCCAGAAGTGGAGTTACAGGAGGGATTAGGTTACTGTTGAATGTGACTGTTGAGCGTTTTGGTGTGTTATCCCTACTTTTCTGTAATTCAGCAGTTTGTGTTTTACCTTCTGCAATACATACTCTCCTTTTCCATTTATGTGGAAGAATCCAGCTTGACTTTGCTTGCTAAATCATTCAGATGCCTAGGAAAAGGAAAACTTGAGTTCTGCCTTCCTATTTCTATAACAAAAACTGGTGGAGCCTCGGGCTACGGATGTGAGCAGTTGTCATTTTGACCACTGAGGTACACAATGAGTTATACGAAGCCTTAAAACAAAAAAACCTCCACAACCAAACAAGCCCAACTCCATGCATCTGTAATAAGTCTCTTCAACTCGCAGTTTCTTGATTTGCCCTTAGACTGACATTATTGTCGAGCTCTAATGGAGAAGGGGAAATCTTAACAGCTTTAAAATCACACACTGCTGTCTGCTGGGTGACCTTTTTCCAGTTGATGGTTCAATTTATTTAGGTGATAAAGAAAACACCGAGGCATGTAAAGTCTGTCTTCTTGACAGATGTGAGCTTACTGAAACTTTTCCCTCATCCTTTTCTCCTTCCCCACGTTCATGGTCAGCCTTTTTGTTTTTATAAAGTGATCCATATATTTTTCTTTGAGATTTAAATGCTTTCAAGGTTTTCAGAACTGCATCTGGCTGTCGAGGGTATGGAAAAGCAGATGGACTGATGGTTGTGGAGATGTCCTGAGTGAGAGATGTTTTGTGTGAAGTGATGCATGGCTTGGTGGGAAGTGTGAGGGCTTGGTCAGGTCTGTGAGGTTATTTTTCTAAATGCCATTAAATATGGAAAAAAGGGAAATAGCCAATATTGGTGAGCCACAGGAGCTGAGAAACCTGATGTAGTGGGTGGCATCCCTGCCCATGGCAGAGGGGTTGGGACTAGATGATATTTAAGGTCCCTTCCACCCTAAGCCATCCTGTGATTCTGTGATAAAGATTAGTGGTAAAACATGCTCAGAATTTTTCCTGAAATTGCGGTTAAAACTTTCAAGGTTGCTGCTAAAAGTGTTTGTTATTGTTTGACGTTCAGCAGTGGTTGGTGTGAGACTCTGCTTCAATATGAGATTACATCTGCCAGTCAGTAAAAAATATTGTTTATTGGAAGAGACTTGTCTTAACTTCTGCTCTTACTAGAAGGACACTAAACATCTCGCAGGGATTCAGGCTGTAAACCAAGCTCCTGGTGGTCTGCAGCTGCTGCCTGGGGGATGTGGTTGACTTGTGCCACCCCTGGGAACAAGGAACTGCAACTCCTGTGAAGTTAAATTGTTCGTTTCAATTTTTCCTGTCAAATTCCAAGAAATCTTGGGTTGAGGTTTATGTTCCCTGTCAGGAAGCTTTACACTGAGGTGCCAGGATTTTATAAGGCATTGTGGGAGTGCTGGTATCAGACTTTCCAAATTATTTTGGACTGATGCTGTTCTTTAAATACAAATTTTTTTTCCCCTCTTATTCTGAAGTACTCCCTCACCCCAAGAGCAAAAACTCCCAGGCAATGTCAGAGCTGCATATCATGGGTTTTCTCTGTCAGTAATGTGTTAAACGAAAGGTACATTAGTAGGATTTTTATTGAGTATCCTGTTGGAATAAGTAGGTTTTGTCATGCACTACTGACTCATTTCAATTGGAATACCACAGTTCAGTAAAAGAAAATAATTGAGTCATGGGTTTCTTACTTAAAGTGTGTCTGATATCATCTTTTGCAATAAAATTTTATGAGGGTGAAATTAATTTAGAAAACTGATTTAATATGGACAGCTCTTTTCCTCTTGTGTTGGGGTGGCTCTTTGAGCTTGAGAAGGAAGTGGCAGTTGTGAAAAATATTTCCAAGAGACAGGCGCTATTGGATTAGAAATATCAATATCTATAGTTAGATATTTTCTCCTGGGTTTTGCCGTGCTGTCTCCTGCGCAGACAGTCTGTTGGGGAAGCACACCCCGGTTTGCTTCAGATAATTTTATCTGTGTGAGCTCAGACCGCTAATTTAAATTTTTAAGTGAAACTGGTAGGTTTTTACATATAAATATTTTTTTTTTTCTTTTTTTTCCCTTTAAGTGAATTAGGAGATCTTTCTCCATCATGGTGTCTGAACAGATCAGTGCCAACAGGAGCTTCCAGAGAAGGAAAGCTGATGAGCAGATGAGAGCAGTGACCTCTGTCAGTCAGGCTGCATTTTTCAGGAAGGATGTGAACGGGGACCATCTGAAACTTTATGGAGAGGTCCACGGCCTCATGCAGTCCTGTCTGAAGCAGCAGGACATCACTAATATAAAAATGCCAGCATTCCCTTGTACTTTTGTGCCAAAGAAATGACATCTTTGCCAGTGTGATAACTTTGCTGAGAGAAGGCAGACAGGGCTAAAATAAATGGTAATGGCAGAAGAGCATTTTCTTCCTGATACCTTGAATTTTATCAGGAAGCCTTGGTTTGAAGGAAAAAAAAACCCACAAAAAACCCAAAACACACAACTAAACAGTTTATTTGTAGATTTCTTGGTTAAATTTCCCTCTGTGGGCCCTTTTGGACAGTGCCAAGCACAAGCCTCAACTAGTGATTTCTAATATAAATGGTGCTGGTGTAAAAGCTGTGGGTGTTTGACACTGGACTGACACCAAACAGGCAGTGCTGGTACCAGCCACTCAGCAGGGCCCTTTACTGAGGTGCTGTAGCAGTTCCATGGGTGTAAACACCCACCCACACATATGTGAAACCTCCATGGCGGTGCTGTTAGATCTCACTATTGCCCTACATTTACTGACAGTGTCCCAGTCTGGATTAGCCAAACAATGGTTTTGTCTCTGGTGTTCTATGGATGAAGAAGATTCAGATTCTGTTTATGAGCCTCTGCCCTCACTTTGGCCCTTCTTCCCTTCCTGGGAGGGATTTTGGCAGAAAGGGGATTGACCAGGAGGAACAAGAAGGGCTGCAAAGCAGAGGAGCTTGTCTTGGGACCTTCATCAAAATTGCAAACAGGCAAAGGAGAGCCTGGCTTTGCATTACGGAAGGAACAGGAGTCTGGAAGAGTTGGTTTTAATCCTTTGATTTCCCTGCTCCTCGGAATTGTTTCTCTCCCTAGTCTTCCTGATCCCTCTGTTACAAAGCAGAGACTCTCTCTTGGCATCAGTGTGCATCTTCCAGTGATTTCTGGGAGCTTTGGGGAAGGCTCTTGTGAGGAATTCGGAGCTCAGCTGTCTTCGTGCATGACCAGCACATTTTCCTGACTGAGCTCACTCCCCTGGACGTGTGACTTATGTCAGGGTTGGCAGGAAGTTGCAGCCCTGGAAGTTGGATGGATGGAGGTATCCTGTCCTACTGAGCTGCTTGAGTGCACCAGTAAATCTGCAGAGAAACAAGAGATCTCTGCAGTGGCAGGTGATGAACGTGGCCAGGACACGGCTGCAGTTGTGGCGTGTAGAAATGAAACTTCTGGATTAGAGTTTCTTCTTGGTTTCACTCTTTTTATTGTTTGTTTGTGGTTTTTTGTTTGTTTGGGTGGTTTTTTTCCTTCTTTCTAGGTTAAATTTTTTTTTTCCCTTGCAGAGTAATCACTGCCCCTTCCCACATCCCACCCCGGAGGAAGTGGAATTTCAGCAGAATAGCGTTGAGCTTTTTCCAATACTTCGCAGCTCCTGTTGGTCTCTGGAAGTTCCCAAAACTACTCCAAGAACCTCTCCTCTTGTCTTCCTAGTGAAAAAAACTTTGATATCCGGTAGCATCCGTCCTGTTCAGCAGCAAGTTCAGTTCAGCCTGGGGACTTTGATCTGCATTGTTCCAGGCAGCCTTGTCCCATTTGTTTAGAATTGCATCTGTCTTTGTTTACTAAGGCTCATAAATGGTAACATTTCCTTCAGGAATGTGGGTGTTGCTGTCGATGTTCATGTAGTGTCAGAGGAAGACAGTGCTATGTGCTTTCCATGTTTTTCAAAAAATTATATTAGTTTGAAACTATTACATACTTTTTTAAAAAAAAAACCTAAATATGGAAGTAACTCCTTTATAAAACTGGGGTAATAATTCTTCTACCCCTCATGTAGGGGCGGTAGAGTTTCCTGAGAGGAGTTGAGAAATGCGAGTTATCATCGCTGGGTTTCCTCTTCCTGTGCAGACACAGCGTTTGGCTGACGCGCTGTGAAATGTGTACCAGTTATCAACATGTTTTCAGTTTCAAGGGTCGCTCAAAAATTCCTTTTCTCAGCTGTTCTGGGGGGGGAAAAAAAAGGAAAATTTATAGAGACCGTTGACACCAGAGGGATCTGTCGTGACAGTGTTCTCTGCGTTTTTTGTTTAGAGCCTTTGCAAGGAGGCTGCTGAAATATTAATGGCTTTCTGCTTTGTGAGACACCACGTTGCGGTGGCGAGAGCTGCGCATCCTTTCTGTGTTCCCAAAACACACGTGGTTTAGATGCCTTTCATATATTTTAATACAAAGTGGCTGGTTGAGTGGCCTGCGTTCTCCCAGAGGAGCCAGAACTCACTTCATGGATCAAGAAAATAGAGGGCTTTAAGGCAGTTTACCATTCAGGCTATTGTGGAGGGAGGGTGATTTGAAACGTTGTAGTGGCTTGGAAAAAAGAAAAACCTAGAGCAGTGATTGAAAGGCTTGAAATGAGTGAGTTAATGTGACAACTCTCCTTTTCCTGCAGTCTGTTGCAGAGGTGATCATGCACAGTTAATGTCTCATGTGGAGCTCTGGTACCTGTTTGCAGGACTTGCTTTGAAATTAAGAGTGAGACATCATTTACTTAATAGACAGCATTAGAGAATGACTTTCTGATGAAGCAAGTTAGGTGTTAAACACTTTTCAGGTGAACCATTTACTTATGTAATTATCTCTCATTTACATTATAATAAATGTTTCTCCAGGGAGTTTAGCCAATCATGAAATGCAATTAATTTTCAAATGCTCTTCAGCAACAATTGAGACGCTAGAGACCGAAATCCCTCGTCAGTGTGTACATTTTTAAACTTCCCTGCTAAAGGGAAGCTGTTTCAACTCAGCTGATTGTGCAGTTGTTAAATTCTAGGATTTTTAAGTGTTTTATACGTGCCTGTCACTGCAAGTCTAGAGTGCTGTGCTCGATACTCAGCTTGTGTAAGCCTGGTATCCCCACTTATTTTCCAGAGCATTGAGTAGGCTCAGCATGCTGTTCCTGAACTTAAGCCTAGGACTTTGTGAAGATGGAGGAGTTTAAATGCTCTTGGTTTCTGTCACAGATTCCAGTTACTGAGTGATATCAGCTGGAGCACGTAGCCAGCTGTTCTGTAGTTTGTCCATATATAAAGTGGGAGTAACACAGTGTCTCTAAGGTGTACGTGGAGATGTGGGGGTGGAAGCAACTAGTTGGTGATTGTGGACAGCAGTCTAAACATCCTGCTGCTTAAGGTTACTTAATTCACTTTCTAACAAAAATGTTACAGTCGCTTTTGAGCACTTAGTGTGCTAATTAGATAAAATAATCTGTGGAATCCCACCTTCTGCAGCTGTATTTGGTCCAACAGCTTAGAAAGCTTTTCAAGAATGGATGAATTTTACTGCAGCCTTCGGTTTCCAGACTAATTGCTGCTGTGGCTGGAGTAGGGATCTCCATTTGAATGGAGCTGGATTTTAAAAAGTGAACAGGAGCAGAGTGGTGTTTCTAGCTCTCACCTACACTGAGCAGACCTGTTTCTGCAGCTGACTCTGGTTTTCCTGCTGTTAAGCCTTGGGCCCCAGTGCAGATACTGTTCCAGCCACGCTGGATTGCAGGGGACAGATGGGCTGGGGTAGGGAAGGGCTTACAGCCGCTGCAGAGGCTTCCAGCCCCGGGCATCTGCAGATCTGAAGCTGTGGAACCTGCAAATCTCACGTATTTAGAGGCTGAAGAGGAGGAAGAGCTTTTATCCTTTCATGCTTGTAAAATCCAATGTAGGAAAGCTCTTGCCAGTGATACTCTCTCTTCGTAGCAAACAAATAAAACCACTTTGGTTGAATTTGTGCATTTTCCCGAGGCTTTCTCTTCAACCGGGGTAAAGAGGAAAGGAGGCTTTATTTACTGACGTTGCTTTCAGAATGAGCCTGGCATGATGATATTATCTGTAAATACATCTTTGGGCATCAGACATCTTTCCATTTATTTAGAAATACGAGGTAAAGATTGTCTGACATGGGAATGAATGCTTGGGAAAGTGCTGTACTCCGTTTTGTTGCCTCAGAGTACATACGCAGTTCAAAATGAGTCCGTATCTGCTGTTATATCACCCTGTTGCTTCCAGCAGAATACTCGCATTTTGATTTTGACCTACAAATTTTGGTACTCGCTGTTTGCACTGACCTCTATATGTAGCAGACCAGAATGCTTCTGCCTTGTTTGTGGATGTGTCTCTGACACCGAACCTGGTGGGATTGGGGTCCGACCTCCATGAGCTGTTTGGGTGTTCCCCGTAAATACAGGGCAGCCCGTGGGTTTCAGCAGCGTGGATTTTGTAAGCACCTACACACAGATCACAGTCAGATCATTATGTTGATCTAAACCATTTTGTAATCCTCTACAATCTGGGTTTAGAGACTGTTATTAGTGTCACAAATAAAAGCTTGTGACTTCTTTAGTTCTCGGGATAAAAGAAGACGTGTACTATCAGAGAATTACATATTAAAATTAAAGCAACATAAACATGTGGGAGTTTGAGGATAGTTATCCCACTTTTCAAGGCTGAGCCCTGAATTGACACTGTTGTGAGGGAGAAACTGATTAATTTTAATTTCATAGTTGGCCGTGAAGAAGCTGAGTTAAACCACGAGGATAAGACATGAGAGAGTTTTAAAAATCTTTTTTTCTCAATCACCTGAAGCTTTAAACATGACTCAAAGAAGTGTATTTATTTGGGATTTTTTTTAAACTGAATGTACAGGAAGGAAACCCCTTTTTTGCCCTGGTGGGTCACGGGTTTGGAGATAGAAATGCACAGAAAGGTACTTAAGAGCTCTGTTTTCCCACAAACTGTTTTCTAAGCTCATGAAAAACCTCTTCGAAGTGATCCCGATAGAAAGTGATTTCAGCTCTTGTTCCATTCCTGTGTGTAATGGATATCTTGCCATTACAGACACGAGCAGCTCCCAGCCTCCATCACGGGGAGCGCCAGCAGGGAGGGTGTGGGAAGCACATTTGGCATGTCCGATGGATGCAGCGCGCTTTGGCCTGGGCTCTGGGGGGTGATTGGCCGTCTCTGCTGATCCCCTGCTGCGGGTTGTGTGCCCGCAGGTACCTGAAGGAGTTCCGCACGGAGCAGTGCCCCCTGTTCGTGCAGCACAAGTGCACTCAGCACCGGCCCTACACCTGCTTCCACTGGCACTTCGTGAACCAGCGCCGCCGCCGGTCCATCCGCCGCCGCGACGGCACCTTCAACTACAGCCCCGACATCTACTGCACCAAGTATGACGAGACCACGGGAATCTGCCCAGAAGGAGATGAGTAAGTGAAGGACTGCACCCTGCTTTTCAGGCATTAGGCTTTTGGGATCAGTCCAGGTGATGATTCCAGCCAGTTCTTGTGGAGATGAGGCAAGTCAGCAGTAAAGCAGCTTTGTCACAGACGTAACATGAGATGTAAAAGCTGTAACAGCAGTCTGTGTGCTCCAGGCCTGCTAAGGTCGACTTAGATGGGAGTTTGGCTCTTGGGAATTCGCTGTCCTTGGCATCTTCAGCAAAACTCAGGTGGGAAAAACAGCTCAGTGACAAAAAAAACTTTGTTCCTGTAAGTCCCTGACTCTCAAGTAACAGCTTTTGCTCACTAGCAGGGTAACTTAGTTTTTCACAGATGGAAGGAAAAAGGAAGAGCTTTGTCCTCTCGTCTGCCCCGTGAGTTGTCTGTCCCCAGCATTTAAAAACATACCAGCTTATTTTGTCTTCTGGAACTTTAAAGAAGGCAGCAGGGAAGTGACAAGTACCCAGAATAAGGCAACATAAGGAAGAGTTTGGTTTTTTTGGGTGTTCTCTCCTCATGACTATGATAAGTTTAACTGGGGCACAGTTGCAAGTGTATCTGCTGTGCATGGGGCAGACCCCAGCATCGAAGGGGTTAACCCAGTAATATAACTTTTGCCACGTGACAGATATGGAAGAATAAATAGTGTGGCCAAACTGTGGTCAAATATGGGGAGTGTTTTATGTAGAGATGTTGTAAAAAGATGGAATTTCAGTTCCATTTCATGGTGCCAGTATAAACACACAAAAATGCTATTTATTGGGAAAACAGTATTCTTTTCTTTTTTTTTAAACCCGATTAAGTAAAGTTTTTGTAACTAGAACAGAATGGAATAGTCCCTTAGCCTGAAGCTTCAATTTCAATACTTTCTTCCTTGTTAGAAAAGATCTGGAAAGAACTGGAAACGGGATATTTGTGGGCTTTGGCTTCTAGATCACTGGTTGATATCTGGCTTGCAGTCAGTGAATGAAAGCTGTTGTCATCTCAGAACTCTTGCTGATTTATATTTTTAGCTTGACGCTGCAATATCTAAACTTTGCCTGTTCCATTTTGTTGGTTTTTTTTTTAAGTTGTCAGGATAGCTTGTTCCTTCTCTGCCTAAGAGGGGAAATAGAGCACAAGTTAAAATGATAGAGTTGTAATTCTCCTTTCTTGTCCCATGCTCTGCATAAAGGCTGCATCTGTAGGTGCATCAGCAGGAAACAGTAACAGCACCAAGTCTAGATGGGCTGCTGGGGAAATGGTATGTGAGGACCCTTCAATCCCAGCCGGTACATCAGGACACCTTGGCAGCGTCCTTGCTCTTTTCCAGTCCCTGGCAGTCACTAGACCAGAATCATAAGGATCTGCTGGCTTAATAATCCAGTTGTCTTTTTGGGAGGGAAACCACATCCTGTGTAGTGACAGGTTTGGGGGTTCTCTGTAGCATTGGAACAGCATTAGGGAAGGGGCAGAGTTAGCAAAGGTGTTGCCAGCTGCAGTGTCCTGTGTCGGCAGTGTGTCTTCTGGTGGTGTTGAATCCATCACCCGCGTGACTAAACTCTGTCTGTTCTTCCCTTCCTTCCCTCCCTCAGGTGTCCCTTCTTGCACAGAACTACTGGAGACACGGAGAGGAGGTATCACTTACGCTACTACAAAACTGGAATCTGCATCCACGAGACAGACTCCAAGGGAAACTGCACGAAGAACGGAGTCCACTGCGCGTTCGCTCATGGGCCCCATGACCTGCGCTCGCCGGTGTACGACATCAGGTGAGGGCAGGAAGTGAAGTGTTATGGAAATGAACTGTTAAATCATGTTACAACTCTGATTTTATAGCAAACAGACCCGTGTCTGCCTTCCCCTTGCCACAGAAACTCATGCTTCGGAAGGCAGCGCAGGGAAAAGAGGGAGTGGAGGTTGGGGCTCTGTATGGAAAAGGTAATTTCTGTGCCCAAATGAAGAGTGAGGTGATTGAAGAACAGTACTGCTTCAGCATGAACTGGAGTGATGATGAAAGATCCCTTCCTAGTAAGGCAAATCTACAAAACCTCCAGGGAGGATTCTCTAAAATGGGGGAAGGGATCACACTTTGGAATTTCATGGGGGGGTCAAAATAGTGCATCTGGAATTCCCAGGGAATTAAGTTGTTTTTTTTTTTTATTATAGTTGCTGTTCAGCTAAAGATACTCTGACAAAAAATGCATGCCTGAAATGCACCCACTTAGGAAATACTCTAGTATGTCAGTTTTTATGCACACTTACCTGACTCTTCATCTGCTCAGTCTGTTCCTTCATTTAACTCTGTCCCCAAAGGGAGCTTCAGGCCATGGAGGCTTTGCAGAACGGTCAGACAACATCTGAAGGAGGCATAGAGGGTCAGTCTGCGGTCGCTGCCAGCCATGCCATGATAGAGAAAATACTCAGTGAGGAGCCAAGGTGGCAGGGTGAGTGTCACTTAAGTCTGTGGGGCTGGCAAAGTCTGGTTTCTCTGGGGTGCTCGCTCCTGTCGAAAGCTTTTGTATAGTAAATACAGATTGTGGTCATCTCCCGCTGACGGTTGCTTGTTTTGCAGATACAACGTATGTGTTGGGCAATTACAAGACAGAGCAATGTAAGAAACCCCCCCGGCTCTGTCGCCAGGGTTACGCCTGTCCCTACTACCACAATAGCAAAGACAGAAGAAGAAGTCCAAGAAAACACAAATACAGGTACTGTGGTCCTGGATATTCTACTTCCCAGCCCAGTGGTGCAGTGTATTGGAAATCCGTGATGAAGTGAGCCAGGATTTTGTCCACTAGGTAGTTGTTTTTAGCATATCTCCAAGGCAGGAGATGTGATGGACTCTTATTTCTGCCTAGGAGAAGGATAACAAACTAAACAAGGAGTTTTCCTGTATATAGGAACCAGTATCTCTAATAAATAAATTGTCAATCATGTTACAGCTCTGATTTTGTAGCAAACAGACCTGTGTCTGGCTTCCCCTTGCCACATAAACTTCTGCTTTAGAAAGCAGCGCAGGGAAAAGAAAACAAAAGGAAGTTTTAATCCCCATCTAGAAAAAAACTCGCTCAACAGTGTTTTCATGGTAAAGGATTCAGAATCATCGGGCTGCTTGTTGTGTGTGCCTGGTGATGGGGATCATGAGGCACGGGGTGAGCAGGGCTGTAGCTGGACGTGCATTCCTAACCAGCTGCTAAAGGCTCTGCTTTTGAGGCACCAGGGTGTTCTGTCACTCAGCTGTCGCTGGATTTTTCAGCGTGCTGTGTCTCCCCGAACGCATTTCATCCAAATTATAGGCCCTCATTTCCTCCAGCACAACAGAGCTTTTGTTGTGGTCTCAGTGGGGCTTTTCCTCGGTTCCTTTTTTGAAAAACACAGGAGCAGACCAGAAAGGCAGGAGAGAAAATACCGTGGATGTTCTCGCTTCCCTTCCCCACCCCCAGCATTCACGGAAATTTCTTGAATTGGCACTGAAATTCTGTATTTAGAAAATTTAAACAGACAGAGGCCAAAGAAATGTTAATCCCAAGACTTTCAGGAGGAACAGGAACACTAAGGCAGTCTTCAAGCAGCAGCTGTGTGCTTTCTGCCCCTGCCTGGGCCCTTTGGGAGGGGAAAAGGTGAAAGCTTCTCCCCTCCAGATCTCCACTCACTCCTGTGTTTTCCCCACCCCCAGCTGATGTGGCTCCTCTCATGCCGGCTGTGCTGGTGCTGCTATCTGCTTCCCTCTGCCGTTGTTTGAGGGAATGGTTAAGAGCATAAAGAGCAGGGGAAGTAGGTCACGGCAGAAATTCAGATGTAGAAAAAAAGAGAACGGTTCCTGTCTGGGAGAAAGAAAACGGACTTGCCTTTTCCCCAGTGACCTGACTCAGCCTCTTTTCCACATGGCCACACTATAAACCTGGAAACATACTGCTGTAAGGGTATTATGTGTTTTAGGATTAGCCAATTAACTTCTTAGCTTTCTATGAAGGTGCAGTTCCAAAACAGAAACCAGACCCAGCGTCTCTGACACTAATCACATCAGCTGCTAATATTGTTAAGTTGTGTGTGTTGGTTCAAGTTGTATTTTGTTTCAAATAGAGAATTAAGCAATGTTTCTTTCAATGGGAAACTGGAAGAAGGGTAAGAAGATGCAGCAGCAGCTGGGTGGGGGCTGGGGAAGCAGCAGCCAAGCAAGTTGTACAGCTGAGGGTGGGCAGCCAAACCTGCCCCCTGATCGAGGAATTGTAATATCATAGGATGGTTTGGGTTGGAAGGGACCTTAATAACGTCTAGTTCCAACCCCCTGCCATGGCCAGGGTCACCTTCCACTAGCCCAGGTTACTCCAAGCCCCGTCCAACCTGGCCTTGGACACTTCCAGGGATGGGGCAGCCACAGCTTGGGCAGCCTGTGCCAGGGCCTCACCACCCTCACAGGGAAGGATTTTTTCCTTGTATCTAATCTAAATCTACCCTCTTTTAGTTTAAAGCCATTACACTCAGGCTTGTCACTCCAGGCCCTTGTCCAAAGTCCCTCTCCAGCTTCCTTGGAGCCCCTTTAGGCACTGGAAGGGACTCTTAAGGTCTCCCCAGAGCCTTCCCTTCTCCAGGCTGAACAACCCCAACTCTCCCAGCCTGTCTCCATAGCCGAGGTTCTCCAGCCCTTGGAGCATCTTTGTGGCCTCCTCTGGACTTGCTCCAGCAGGTCCAGGTCATTCCTATGTTGGGGGCCCCAGGGCTGGAAGCAGCTCCAGGTGGGGTCTCAGGGCAGCGGAGCAGAGGGGGACTGACCTCCCTCCACCTGCTCAAAGTAATCAAAGCACAGAGAACATCTGTGAGTCTGATGCATTCTCCTGCTGCCTTATTTGCACAGATCTTCACCATGTCCCAGTGTGAAACACGGAGACGAGTGGGGAGATCCCAGTAAGTGTGAAAATGGAGACTCATGCCAGTACTGCCACACTCGCACGGAACAGCAGTTCCATCCAGAGGTACAGTAACTTCCTCACTCTGTTTGGTGGTTGATAGAAAAGCCAAAACCATTCCAGTCTTACGAAGTAAATAGTGTGCCAGGTGGGAGAACATGTGGGCTGCTTGTAGTGTAGTCCTGGGATACAGAGAAACTGCATGTTGGGAGTAAGCTGAAATTCAGCTGCTTGGCAGATTTTTGTCAGGTAGACCACATGGGAGGAGGTGAGAAAAGTGGGGAAAAACTCAAGTGGAAGAGCAGTCTCATGTATGGGGCCCTTAGGAAAGCACAATGTGGGTCTGCACGTGAGCATATGGCATGTGTTTCCTTGAATAACAGCTTGTGGTTGATGATGATAGCACTAAACACCACTGAGCTCTTGGTTGTGATCATGCCCAGAGCATTCCAATATCCTCACAGAAAGTGTAATTAAGACCTTTCCATAGTCTGCTTCAGGTTACACTGTTGAAAAGCTTTCTTGGGCCCCTGTTGGCAAAGTAACCCTTGTCACCGCCTGTCAGACTGGGGGGAAAGGGAATAATCCATTTGCTACAATCACTGTCAGTGGTTTGTTGTTTTCCTTGCAAACATGTAGCTGGAACTTCCTGTGCTGTCATCTGTCAGCTCTTTCCTACCTTTTGCCATTGGCAATATCCATGGAGCTTCCAGTAAGACTGGGGGACTTTGTGGCAGCTGGTGACCTTTGAGTGAGCTGGTGCGTGGTGGGTTGGACTTTGGGCGAGCTCTAGCTGTGATGGGCATATTTTGGTGTTTCCAGAACTACAGTGGGTTTTCCCTTCTTTGAAGCAAAGCAATGAAATGGTCACCCTGAGCTCTGCGGGCCTTTGCACCTTTTATATCTGTCCCTCTCCCTTGCTGTTGAGTTTCTTCATAGAGCTTCTGTACCTGGGCTGGTGGTCACTGTTATTTTCTGTTCATGTCAGTTGTTGTGGTTTTTTTTGTTTTTTTCCCATCCTTAGATCTACAAATCCACCAAATGCAATGACATGCAGCAGTCTGGCAGCTGTCCCCGAGGACCCTTCTGTGCCTTTGCACATGTAGAACGTACGTGGACTACTTCTCTCAACTTTCATGGGTATTTGAGCTATGGAGAGCTTCTGACCAAAACAGTTTAAGATAGAGGGCTGCAAAACCAGAACTTCTGTGAAGGTTTTTCCAAACCAAAGTGCTATAAAACCATGCTAGTGTGGAAGGTGTTGGCAGAGCTGGAGGAAGTAGGTACTCTGTAGGACTTGGCCCTTAGCTCACTGCCTCTTGAAGGATCTCCCTCTGTTCCCTCTCACCTGCTCAGTTCTCTGTGTGAGTTCAGGAGGATGGAAGTGGACAAAGCTGCTTCTCTTCTGTGCATGGATGAGCTGCACCTGGATAAGCTGCAAACTGTTGTTTAAAAAGCTGAGGATAAAGTTGCTAATTACAGATAATATATTGATACATTAAAAAAAATAAAAGCTGTTTTACTATTTATGAAGCTTTACTTAGAGTTTAAATCTTTAAGTCAAGTTGAAGAAGAAAAATATGCAGCTTTTTTCCCTGCTTTTCCTTAAATCCTCTTTTGTCAGTAGCTCCCTGATTTATAGGGCATTATTTCAATCCTCACTTTAATCATCTAGTGATGCTGTTTTGGTTGTGGGATTTCTGTGTACAGGTGGGTACTAACATTCATAAATAGTGGTTAGTTCCTGTCCTATGGCTTCTACTCAGTTTCTACACTCCAATCTCACTGCTGACTTTGCAGCAATTAGAGCAGGTTACTCAGAACTCAGTACATTGGCTCTGATATACTGACTCACTACGTGGCCTTGAGAAAATCTCTTTGTTATTTGATTATCCTTTGTAAATGAGGGAATTAGTAATTGCTGCCTTTGTCAAGGAACGGGGAGAGTAAATTCCCTACAGGTTATGCAGTTCCTTTTATAGGAGGCCTTGTTGACAAGCAGTAATTATAGCTGGAGCTGTGGGCTGTAATGGCCCAAAACACAGCAGTGCAACTACACAGTGTGATCCAGCAAGCTTTAGAGAATGAAATCTTGATAAAGGAACAGTGTTTTGCAAACTCCTTGGGTATAATGTAGTATTTTTGACTAGGGATGCCTTATTCCTAACAATATTGCTGCACTTGATATTATACTGCTTAAAGGGAGAGTAACATTCTGTGGCACTTTGGTCATTCCAACCTGGTTATTTCTTGTGCTGTCTTATGGAGTTACATCTTTTAGTCCTTCCTTAGACAGCTGAACACTGAGGGCCTAATTCAATTAAAATAACAGGAGTCCATTTATTCCATCTGCTCCAGGCATGACTTTTGCTGATTATTAGCAAGAAATGTGCTGAAACCATCACTTCAAAGATACTGCAGTACAGGTGTAGTGTCAGTTCTGTAGTTTTTGTAAAGATGCTGACTCGTGTTAGATGTAAATACTACAAGTCTGCAGCATCTTTACCTTCAGAGCACTGACACTTTTTCTTTTTTGGTAATGGTTTGTACTGAGCACAGATGGAAACTTAACTCCCTCAGCTAATTATAATGCACCCATCAGCTTTGTGCCTAGCAATGAAGGGGAAGCTCTGCTTAGTTCAAGAGAGCTGAATGAATAACACACAATTCATGCAGGGAAGATAATTTTGGAGCAGCATTAATGGACTGAAGAGCAGCACAGTGTATATGTGATGGCAGTAGTAATGTAAGGAGCATTAGATGGGTGGTAGCCGTTTGCCAAATAAGGTTTCCCTTTGCTTCTATACTTGTAGAATATTTTTTCCTCTGAGGAGTATCTAGGTATTCTTGTTCCTAAATGTCTTGTGCCCCACTGCAGTTTTACAGCTTTGAGTAATGTTCCCTGTGCTTTTATCCCTTGCAGAGCCTGCCCTCAGTGAAGATCTGCAGCAATCCTCGGCCGTGTCCAGCCCCACACAGCCAGGACCAGTGATGTACATGCCATCAGCAGCTGGGGATTCTGTTCCAGTCAGCCCTTCCAGTCCACATGCCCCAGACCTTAGCAATGTACGTAGCCCCGTGGAGAAGCCTGGTCCATAATCTGGCTTTCTCTGAGTCACTGTTCTTTTCTCCCAAGAAGACAAACCTTAACTGTCCAAAAGCTCAAAGGATATGAGATTTTTCTTCCAGTTCTCAGCTCCATGCTTAGTAGAGGGATCTGTTTGTTTTTTTTTTTTTTTTGACCATACATTCAGTGGCATTAGTATTATCCTCTCACCTCTAAAGTTTCCAAGCCCTCCTTTCTGTGCAGGGTTTGTTGATGCACTTTCAGGAAAAGTGCAATACATCCGCACATGAAGCCCAACTCCTTCCTGTCTGGAGGTACATATGGGGCTTAGTTTCCAAGTCCTCTAATTAAAGGCTGTGAGCCAACAACCTCTAAAGTACGTAACTACAATTGAGTATGTTTACATATGTAATCTCAGAGGCTTAGCCTGTGCATATTGTGTGTTGCATTGTAGGATGTCCTTGGTTCCCTCCCTCTCCTAATGCTGGGGATAGCTAAACTCTGAAATATGTTTAGGTAATGCCCCAGACTGCTGGTAATACTTTATTTTAGTTGTGCATACAAGAAGGGAGATGTCTAAAGGCTGAACAGATACAGTGAGATAAAAAGCCCATGGAATGCAAGACTGCATTTTTGCTTAGGTTTTTTTTTCTGTTTGTTAAGTCTTTCCTGTTTGCACTGCTCTTGATAAGGTGTGTAACCTTTTCAAATGGCTGGTTGATGTTTTGAGGAGGTAAAATGACATGAGTTTAACTCATTTGAAACTGGTCAGAATGAGGTGAACTCATTTGTGACCTCTGTTTTATCTTATCCCCTCTCTTTCGAAAGAGAAGCTGAGTTTGATTTTACTGGTGCCAAAGCCAACATAACAGTTCATAGTTGTCCTGAATTTGATTGCACCTAGAATTCCAAACAGATCTTGAAAAGTCTGGATGTAATATTGTCTCTTGCTAAATAACACAGTAAAAACCCAAACCCCTTCATCTTAAGAACGTATCATCTAAATTCTCTGAAAGCTGCAGAGAAGATATCTCCTACTTATTAGACCGTTTAGGTCTTTTCTATCTCAGGCTCTTAGTCTTTTAAACAGTCTTTCCTAATCCTTGGGTATGTGCCAAATGGCAACACATGTCTGTCTGTGACTTCATCACTCCACAGGGCATCTGCATGTAGCTTGCAAACAAATATGGCTATGCTGGTGATCATTTTACATGATGAATTAATCAGAGAAGAAAAAGGTCCCTGTAGCCACCAGCCTCACGTGGCCTGTTCTGTTTTGTATTTGTACTGTAGGTGTGGAATAAATCAGGAACTCTGCCAACTAGCCCCACCTCCACCACAGTGAGTAGTCTCTTTGCGACTGTAGGGAAGCGTGGACAGCAGAATGTCTGGATAAAAATAAAACCAAAACATTGTAGGCTGCTCCCTTTTTTTTCTTTTCTTTTTTTTTTTTTTCCTCTTTCTTCCCCTAATGCCAGCCCAGACTGTGCCACATTTGAATCTGTGATGTCTGGAGCACAGTCATGCTTGTCAGTGCAGGTGAATAGTTTTTTGTCCCAGAGAAATGGGATATTTGCACTGATCCAGGTGGACACATTCTCTAAAGCTCATCTTACTGCTGTCTGTGGCTTCATCTACAGTGCAAAACTAGCCTTGTTGCATGTGATTGTGGTCCCTGGTATTAGTCCAAAGAATGGAACCGTTGGAAATCATTGAGTTTTTTTTAATGCAGCTGTTGATACAGCTTTAATGTCTGCATCAAAGCTTTCAGATTTCCAACTGGAAAGCAAAAAATACAATATTACACAATAGCTTAGATATGTTTGGTTGTTCTGACTGCCAAAGCACCTTTCCAGGTTCCACACTATTACCCAGAGTCAGACAGGATCCACTGTAGCCTAAGGAAAAAGAAGGGAGTTATGATCAGGTTGGAAACTTGGATCAGTCGCGTCTGAGGCTTCAAAAGGATAAATGTCACCGGTGCTGTAGGTTGGATTTTACAAGATTGCACTTTAAAATAGCGACAGTAAAACCGTAGTTGTGGGACTGTAAAAATCCAGTGGAGCTTTTCCCTGTTTTTTTTTTAATTACTGTTTACTGAAAGCTTGTGTAGCTTTGTTGACTGTCAGTGTGATCAATCTACAAACAGTGAAGTGACTTGAGCCCTTCCATGGAGTGCCTCTCCCCTTCGTGTCATTGCTCCTGGCTGGCTCTACTTTCCTGACACTTGTTCCTTCTGTTAGATTCTTTGTAGGAACAGCAGTCTCGGAAGCCCATCTAATATATGTGGGTCTCCTCCCGGTGCCATTGGAAAGCCCCACAGCTTGGAGACCATTGGTTTTCCTCCAGACTCAGTAACAGCAGCCGGCAGCTACAAGAAGGCACCGGGGTTTGAGCGAGAAGATCAGGTGGGGGCCGAGTATTTGAAGAGTTTCAAATGCCAGGTTAGTAGGGAATATTGGCTGGAAGAGCTGGGGGGATGAGGAAGAATGAGAGATTGCCCAGCCTAGCTTGATTGTGTTTTTATTTTCGATGGAACAGAAGTGGGAAAGCATTGTTCCCATGTGCATTTCCAGATCTCTGCTGTTGCTTTCAGCTTCCCTTCCAGCCCCTTTCATCTGACATCCGTTCTTGTCTGCCTTGCTGCCATCACACACCTTGTTTGTGGAAGTAGAGCTGCTGCTTGTTTTCCCAACCCCTCACAACTCCTGTCCTGTGTTGACCCTCGGTAGCTTCCCACATCACTTCTTGGTCTTTCTTTTTCCATATTTAGATCCTTGCCAAGAGTTACTGTTTCTTTTGCTGTATTGACTCTCTGTCTCATCCTTCCTTCTCTGTTCCCACTCCAGACTCTTACCTTGACCTCTGTGACTTGGTTTATCTTCTGTCTTCACCGTTCATTTCTCTGGTGTATTAAAAATGTCATGTTAGTTGTGTCTTGCCTATCTGGCCCTATCATTCTGATCCTCTGGCCCTATCATTCTGATCCTTGACTCTCTGCTGTGGCTCCTGTATTAAATTTCAATTCCTCATTCTCATTTGAAGAATCCTCTGAATCTTACCCAACCCATATCTTTTAATGACATTCCCTCTCATATCCCTTTTGGATATCCCAGTCTCACCTTGCTGCTTCCCCAGTCTTCTTCCTGGTGTCATGCCTTATTCATAGTGCTGCCTAGGCCTGGAACAGTCTCTTCCATCTCTTTGCCACACATGAGCTTTTCCACAGTCAGCTTCTTACTGTGAATTTCCTTTTTTGATGTTACAATGAATAGTTTCTCTGCACCGTCCCTTCCAACCTGAGCCCAACCCAGAGCTTCGGTCTCAGTTTTTATGTCTTACTTGGTTTATAATTGTAATAGAACAACGTCTTGATTTAGGGGGAAGGGAATAGCTACTTGCATGAGGAGGTGCCTGCAAAAATATCTCCAAGTTCTTATGAAAAAAAAAAAAATATTAAAAGGAGTAAGAATACCAGGTCTGTGTTGCCTGAGAAGAGAGAGAAGAGAAGAGCTGCTTTCAGCCTGGCTACGTTTAAGCTCTTGTCTGTGACATTAAAGAAGTCAGCCTTAATGAGCCTGTACTGCTGCCTCTGTATTGCACTGCTGTGAGAAAACAGTGGAAATATCCTGTCCAGACAAGGTCTTGCATAAAGTAGTTGAATTTAGAAGCAGACTCCATGGGGTTTGTTTTATTTATTTTTACAGCTTTGGGAAAATATGACCAAGCTTTGCAGTAGGACCAAGTCTTGAACACTGTTTAGTCTAATTAAAATGATGCAGTGACAAATCCAGATTAAGCTATATGCATGTGTGCTCTCTTATAAATGCTTCCATTGTCTGGCTTAATGGGGATGTGGCTTAGGAAACTGCAAATTGATGCAACACGTCTTTGGGGGTAAAGAGCAGACCATGCTGTGATCCTGGCACTTCTCATGGGCACAGCAGCTTGTAACAGTTGTTTTGAAACAAAAGAAAAAAGCATGTCCTCGTTCTCTGTGGCCTCTGCTGCAAAGGAGGAGTGAACCCAGAGCTGAAGGACTGAGAGAACCCCTGTCTGCTGCCAGCAGAGGCAGAGTGCCAGGGAGGCCCTGCTTTGGAGAAAATGGGCAGCAAGCCTAAGCCAAGGAGAAAGGGGATGGAGCATGAACAGGACTTCTAAAAGGAGGGCCAGAGGATGAGCATTTATATCTGAAGTTGGATCTGTGCTACAAAGATACAGTATTCACATAGCTTCTTAATTATGTGGCTTTAATTAAGCAAAACCTGTGTTAAATGACTGGAATAAATAGCTATTAAGGTATAGACAGAAGTAATCACAATTGCCTTATGCTAGGCTTCTACAGTCAAAATTAGGTGTCTCATAAGTGTCCTGATTTAATTTTATTTTAATCTGTAATTACTTACTTTCTAAAGTCTTCTGTAATTCCCTTTGGCTGCAATGGGCACCAGAGATTCTCATATACCCTGTAAATTGGACCAGTAATTAGGCATTGAACTTTGTCAACTCCTATATAAAAACGTTGGAGTCGCTCTGGCTCAGCTCTGCACTGGGCTTGTCATTTTTCCTCTGTAGAATTAGTACAAATAGTTTCTGTCTTATTAGAATGAAAAATGCACCTTCTGTCTTAATAGATTCCACATAGTTTGTGGTAAGGCTGAGCCAGCAGTTAAAACTAAAAATACTTTTCCCGAGTCCCAAAAGATTTAGCAAGCTGGAAAAATGCTGGCTGCACTGGAAGGACTTGAATGCCACGACCAGGAGGTGCTCCCGAGTCCTGACACGCAGCACAGTAGGTTTGTTCCTTGCTGGTCAGAAAACATTTAGTTTCACTCATAATTTATGGCCCTTGTTCTCTTCCCTGACTGCAACAGAGTGAGCTGGAGAATTTCAGCCTCTCCATTGAATTTTTGCCTTTCTAATGTTATTCAGAGCTAAAGGAGACTGGCTTAGCGGTGACATTTGGTTTGCTCGTGTTTTGTGAATTCAAGGCAGTGGGAATTGGGACTAACGTGGAAATGGGTTCACTTTTCTGCTTCTTAAAGGAAAAAAACGCCTTCCAGTCCGACTTAACTGCAGCAGAGCAAACTCCCTACGTTGGCAGGAAGCCTCTCAGTGGGGGCACGGCTGTGTATGTGCCTTCCCTTCAGCTGTGACGTCTGTGATAGCACATTTTGTGTTCAGAGGAGTGTCGGGCAGGGCAGGGATGTGTTGGGTAATGCAGCAGGCGTGTTATCAGACACACACAGATGCACTCACGTAACGCAGCTCCCGCTCACGAAGGAGAACAAGCCCGTGATGGGTTCAGTGCCAGTTCTGCTGTGTGTAAACACACTGCATGTTGTTCAGGGAAGCGTGAGAGAGTGGTACCCACTGCAGAAGGATCTTTGTGTCCATATCTCAACTGCCTGGCTGCCAGGCTTTGACCTCCCCATCTGCCCACAGGCGTGCAGCTGAGCAGGGAAAATGATTTAATGAAGTAAAACCAAGGGATGAGTTCTTCCGCTGCTCTTTCGCCTGTCTGGTTATGTCATCCCTCTCCAACAGTCATTTATCTTTGTCATGAGACTGTTTAAGCCAAGAAGTCAAGGTATATCACTTCAGGTCAGCGTGGTGTCTCATGTGGTGCTGTTGCACTTCTCCCTGCAGAGATGGTGCCTTGCCTGCATTTGGGATAAAAACCGTCATGTGCACTTTATGCCTGAAATATGTCTGTGTTTCAGATGGGGAGGCTGGAGAGGGAGTAAAGAAGCAGCACTGACTCTCAGTACTTTTTTTTGCTCCCTCTCTGTGCCCAGAGGCTGTGATTGATTTCCCTGTGCCGTGTCACAGCATGGGAGGAAAGGAGCAAGGTCTGCAGACAGACTGTTACACACTGACAGGCTCCTGGGGCCACTTCCTTCCCAACTGAGTTCCATCAGAATTGACTGATGTTGCATGGCAAGAGAGTTGATATCCGTTAAGGATATAGTGCTGGAAGGTCCTTAAGCTGAATTTTTAGGCTGGATAGTGGAATTCTAAATGTACGTTGGCATTGTGAACTTTTTGCAGTTTCAGACAGTCTTAACCTCACTTACGTTTTACGGCTTTGAGCTCTCATGTTAATGGATGGGGGAAGGATTTTTTATAAAATCAGTTTTGATGATGTTGTTTTGAAAGTTGATTAGTTATCACTGTATTTTACTTTGCGGTCCTAGCTGGGAGCTGGAAGGGTTTGAGAGAAAACATAATCTACAGACTTTATTTTCCCCAAACTGAAACATATTTCCATAATTTAAAAATGTAGTGTGCCTCCCACCATTTCTGGCCCTTACTGGTTTTTAGATGCTAGTAGGGCTGATGAGTTAGTTATAGCAAGGCAAAATAATTCATTTTTTATCTTGGTTCTTAGGATGTACTTTGTGGTAACAGGGGACTTAGAGCAGCACTGAAGGCAAATGTCATTGTGATAAGTCTTTGCGTAACTCTAGAGGTGATGTCTTGCTGTACAGAAAGCATAAATTACTTGGAGGGTTTTCGGTTTGCTTTCCCACTCTCCAAATTCTCTAGTGCCTTGAGCAGACAGAGAGAGGAGTGGACTGTTTCCCATTTTAAATTTTGCTAAATAATCTCTCTGCTTATCTTTTGTTTTGTTTCTTTACTGCAGCAAGCAAAAATGAAGTCCCACTCACTGGAACACCGGAGCCAGGAGCAACCTTTGTTACAGCCCAAACAGGTACGGTACTGCCAGCAGGGCTCTGCACCCAGCTCAGTGCTTCCACCACCACTGAGAAATCTCTGTGGACAGCTCTGCAGGGAGTAAATAACAGTCCAGACACCATTAGGGCTGCTCAGCTGGAAGGATTACTTTATGAGGATGGGATGATTTGCTGGAGGTGTTATTTGTGCGTAGTTAGACCTGAATGAATTCAGGATGGATTCATAGGGCTGGACCGTGCTGGAGAGAGTCTTCAAATTACAGAAAATTGAGCTGGAATGGATCTCTGGAGTCATCTAAGTTCAAGGATTTGGCAAAGGGAATTTAATATCAGGTTCTAAGTCGTGTGCTGAACTGAGTGAGTGATTGTGTGGTCCTTGGCTGTGATTGCATGCAACCTGTGGGTCACAGGAGTTAATTCTGGGGCAGCCTGAAAGATGTTTAGAATACGGGGGGAGGGACATGGAATGGAGAACAGTCGACAGAAATTAAAGAAAAGCTGTTAATCTCTCCCCACCCCCAGCCCAGTAGTAGCCATCTGTCAGGTTGGAAGCAGGCAGGAAACAGGTTTGCTGCTGATCTTTGGCTCATTCCTGCCTGTTTCTGAAGGGGTGCTTCTATAAAGATATTTTATTTCCTTCCTCTTTCCCTTTTCAAACTCTTGTTTCAGGACATTCTGGGTATTCTCCCAGTGGGGAGCCCGCTGACATCCAGCATCTCCTCTAGTATCACCTCCAGTCTGGCCGCAACACCCCCGAGCCCTGCTGGCACCAGCAGCATTCCAGGCATGAATGCCAATGCCCTTCCCTTCTACCCAACCAGTGACACCGTTGAGTCTGTCATAGGTAACTTTGCTTTTGTTTTTTTTTTGTTTTTTTTTTTTAACTCGTGCTGGCAGGGCTTCCTCAGGCATGGATCGCCAGGTATGAGAGTTGGAATATCACGGGTGTTCCAGGGACCTCCAGTTTTCCGTCTCTGTCAGTGCTGGCAGATTCCTGAGGCTTGTTCTGTGACTGTGACACATCTGATGTTTTCTGCAGGTCATTATGGATGAAAGTCACCCACGGGACCAACTGAAGGCCTCTGAGCCACTTACTCAGAAGGTCACATGGTTGTAAAGGGCCTTAGCTTTAGGTTTGTCAAAGTGACAAAGAGGTCTTGGACTAGGCAGGAAATCACAGGGGCATTTTTCCACAGTTACAATCCCTTATGTTCTAAATGACAATTTTATAGCCAGGGCTGCCACCAGGTAGATTGTAAGGACTTGCCCTTCATAGAGTGTAGGACAGAGGCTGAAAGAAAAAGGCAAAATATGAGAATCCAGAGAGTGGAGTCACTCTTAGATAGGTACAGGCTTTTTGGTCACCTGTTTTTCTTTTTTCTTTTTTTCATTTTTTTTTAATTAAATATAACATTTCTGAGGTGATCTCACTAATTTGATAAAAATAATAATAGAAATGAGTGGGCATGTGTGGGTTGGAATTACATTGATCATCATTAGTGATGAGGCATGTTCAAACAGATATAACACTTGCAGGCATTAATAAGCTTTGTTTTGCCCTATCTTTGAACCTCAGAGATGTTTTTCAGTGTTCCCTTCTACTTTTTGGGAAGGTAGGGACAAAGTACAAGCCAGACCCAGACATGCCATAAGCCAGTGTTCCTGCATATTAGAGACAGATTTAAGAGAGCAGTTTGGGGAAGGTTTATGGGATCTGCTGTTCTTTCATCGGGTTTTTGTTTTCATAAAACATTTGGGAATACTTTTGAGACAAAAAGAAGTCAGATTAGGTAAAAGAACCTGAATTGAAAAGCTGCCCATGACTCTTCTGCCAAACAGACTCAGAACAGGGCGTAGAGTAGGGCCCTGACAAACAGAGAGTGCAGGCTCCTCTGCATGTAGGCTCTTTGGGCCATCCTATCTCTTGAAGTTGTTGGTCCTTTATAACATAATTGGTACCTCTGTGTCTGGCAGAGTCTGCCTTGGATGACCTGGACCTGAATGAATTCGGAGTGGCTGCCCTGGAGAAGACATTTGACAGCAGCACAGTGCCCCACACGAGTGGCATCATGATAGGTACATGAAAGCAACAGAGCTTTCTTTATCTTCTGCCAAGCAGTGTTGCCCAGTCACCTCAGTGGAGCCAGCCCAACCAAGCTCTAAAACCAGTCCCAAAATAACATTGGTTAAAACAGCAATTATAACAAACTCTGGCAACCCCTGAGCATCTTTGAAGTGAGAGCTTGCCCTTACTGACTAGCAGAGCTGAGTTATTGCCACTGGGCCCAGATGTCTTGGGGATGTTTCTTGAGACTGAATGGGACTTGCTTGATTTTTTTTTTCTTTTTTTCTTTTTTTTTCTTTTTTTTTCTTTTTTTTTTACTTCTTTTTTTTTGGTGGTTTTTTTTTGTTTTGGTTTTTTTTTTTTTTTGAGTGTGTAAGTGGACTCTAGAAGGCATCTGATCCATTTAAAAACCAAAGCATTACAATTTGCATCTTAAGCAGAAAGCTCTCCCTAGCTGTAAGAGGAAACTCACTGACCTGGTAATGCCATCCATCTGTCACAGAGTGTCGTCATGGTCTGCTGGTTTGATTCCTGTAATGTCTGTCTCATTTTGATACGTGGAGGTAGGCTAAGGCCTCTTCTGCCTGTCTCTGATGGGTGTCCAGGGAAAAATGAAACGTAACTTTCTGGCAGTGGTTGTAGTTTCTGGCCGCCCTTGCTGTGTAAAGCAGGTGTTTGAACGGGAGCCGACTCTGGTTGTCGGAAGGTTTCCAAGGGAACTGCGCTGCCTGGAGCTGTAGAGGTAGGAAGGGAGCTGTGGAAAGAGCCCTAAAGAACATCACTTCCACTTCCCTGCAGAAGGTTAGAACCTGGTGGGAGAGTTTACTGTACCTGTCTGCTGCCAGCCCTGCTTCTGCTGCTCCCCATCTGCAGTGCCTTAGGGATCCTCCTTCTCCTTCTGTTCCCGTCAGGGCTGGTGTTACCTAGTGATCTTCTGAGAAGGGAGATGAGGAGGGAGCAGGGCTGAGACCTCCCTTAATCTGTGTGGCAGGCAGAATAACCTCCTGTGTAAGGAAAATTGATGTCTTTTGAGCTTAGGCTTTCGTTTATTTGGGATTTTATTACTGATAGGTCCAGGCACTCAGGTATGTCTGAACTAACTAAAGCTAGTCACAGATTTTTAGTGGTTAAGATCATGACCTCACCCAGCATGATAGTCTTCTCATTACAGGTTGTTTGGAGGCAGAGACACATGTTTTAGCAGTGAATTTTTCGTGACAGAGAATTTTACCAAATTCATCTTCTCTAGACTGACAGGAACTGAACTCTGCTCAGAAAACCTTCTGTTGCTTTGGCCAGTGAAAGAATGATCCATTGAATTCTGGAGGGTCTTAACCTACGTGGCTCATGGGATGGCAGCTTCAGTGCTCCTCTTAAAGGCCGAGAGGGGAATGAAACATGAGGAGAAGTGGAGGGAATCCCGAGGGGCTTAGGGAGGAGAAAGGGAACCTACCGCCTTCTGCTCTGAACTCCTGCCCTGTGCCCACACCTCATGGTCATACATAGCCATCCTCTCTGTGTGTTCTTTGTCCAGGTGGGAGTTTGCTGCAAAGTTCTGCTCCTGTAAATATCCCCGGGTCCCTTGGAAGCTCTGCCTCCTTTCACTCTGCCTCTCCTTCTCCACCGGTCAGCCTCTCATCGCATTTCCTCCATCAGCCCCAGGGACACTTAAGCCAATCAGAAAACACGTTCCTGGGGACATCAGCTTCTCATGGATCATTAGGTAAATGCACAGTGTGTGTGTCCCCATGTACATGCCTGTCTCTGCCATGTAAGTATTTTCTTTTAAGTTAGCTTTAATTTTAATGTGTTATTTCACTGCTGTCATTTGTATCTCTTCTTCCCATGAGAACAGCAATGGTACTAGAAGCTGCCTTACCAAAAAAGAGCTAATGCCTTGTGAGCAAGGGAGCAATTCCCTCTACTTTCTCTGTTTCTAGGCTGAGAGAAAGGGGCAGATAGGTTAATTGACTTGCTCTGATGATGCCTTTCAGGGAAAAGAGCTCTGCCTTTTCCTGCCAACAGTTCTGTGCTGAGACTTCCTTTCGTATAAAGCTCAGAGCTGGGTCCTCAGCTTTGCTAAGTTAAATAGGGATTGCAGTTTGCCTTTGGGGCTGCTTGTGGGTCAGGTTGGCTTCTGGAAGCTTTAGAGCAGGCTTGGGGCACTGTAATTTTTCTCCTGTTTGACACTCTGCACCAGTTTTGGAGCGTGGACTTCGCTAAAAGTTGTTTTTTCAGCTTTGTCCCCTTGACTCCTTCCCCTCCTTGAGAATCTCTTTCCTGTATGAGGGAGTGAAGGGAGGAGAAACTGCTTTGGAGCTTCAGCTGTATCAGGAAGAACTGGGAACTGAGGGGACAAACTATTTTGTTATCAAGACACAGGGTTGCCATGAGAAATAAAACTGTTTGGGCTCCAGGCTACAGTGACACCAGTTCTGCTCACTTCTGTTAATAACAGTAAATATTAATTCTCTCTATTGATGCTAGACATAAATACCTCTTCAAATTTGAGATACACTTTAGTCTTTAATATTCAGCTTAACCTAATAAAACGATTACATGCTTTTGTAATCTATTTCTGCGTGCACTTATCTGTGTAACTGCATCCCTTGTTTGCACAGCCCAAACCCATGTTTCCATGCTTGTCATTGCTATTTGTTTGGCTTTAGCAGCTTTTACAATTACTGTAATAAGAGACATCAGAGGGTATCTCAGCTATTAATTAGGGTTGAGGCTGGCTATTTGTCCCTGTTTAAGTAAGGAAACGAAAAATTGCTGATAAGGCCAGCTTTTAATTTGAGAAGAAATAAGTTATATTTTATCTTGACTGTGTATTTATGCAAATAAAAAGCAAAAAAAAAAAAATACAGGAGACTCACAAATGCATTTTAGTAATTTATTTATAGGAAAAAGGTTAGATATTTTCCTGAAATACTGGTTGGTGAGGTTTTGAGAAGATATGTAAATAGCTAGCAGTTGGCAATCCGGAATCTGTCTGTTCCATGTGAATTACTGAATGCACATAAGTAATGTGTAGGGTGTGTAGTTACTACTTTTTTTGTGTTGCAATTGAGTTAAAAATACCTAGTCCTGGGCTGGTTTCCACTGTGCTGATGCAAAATGTGCAGAGAAGGCATTCCTGACCAAAGAGGCTTGAGACTTCAGACGTGAAATGGGAACAGCAGGTGGAAAGAGGGAGTAAAAACAAATTGCAAGATCAGCTCGATCAGCATTATGGCAGGACTTGTGGCTTGCCAGCATCCCACTTAGTGCTAGATTCCCATTCAAGAAAACTGAGGTTTAAAAAACAGAATGTGAGTCGGGGTTCCATTAAAACTTGATGCTTTCGACTGAGCGCCCTTCAGAGCAGTTGAAATGATCTCTGGTAAGTGGCCTGAGCCAGCAAAGATCCTTTGCTGCTCTGCTAAATGAGTTGTTAATGTGCCTTGAGCCCTTGGTGAAGCCAAGTTACTATTTTTCAGCTGTGTTTTTGTAACTATTTGTGTCTTGGCTGGTAGTAAATGGGAAGTCAGTGGTGCTGGGTTAGACCCGGGTGAGAGGCCCTTGGCTCCAGGGCTCACTTTCAGGCACAGTTCAGCTGCTCTAAGATCACAATTATCACTTGCAACTTAATGTGGGGATGTTCACAGCCAGTGGTGAGCACCAGAACATGAAAATGATTCCCACATCAAACTGGAGCTAACTGTGTGAGTAAGAGGCCACACTCTGTCTCAATATTACCTTTTCCTACTAGTTCTCCCCTGAGTACAAAGTGTGGGTAATTATTTTAAGTGAAAATATTTTTGTTATTAAAGGAGTACAAACATTGGACTCAGTGGAGAAATAGCTAGTTTTGTCTACAACTGATTTCCCACTGCTTTGTCTCCTAAGCCTTGAATTTCTTCCTGAAAAGAGAATTCCTTTGAACAAGCTAAATTAGGGAGGTGGTTAGTTAATCTTCTATGATGCTGTTCACTAGCTCTGGGCTAGACCTCTGCTGAGGATGAAGCTGATGTAGATACTGTTGTCTCTCTACCTTTTTATAAACAGGATTTTCCAGTTAGTTCTGTTTTTTTTGCACACGGATACAGTGACGACTCGGAGCTTTTTCATGTCACTGTTTGCAAGTGAGACTCCTTTTCTAAGCCCCAAGCAGAAGTTTCTTAGGGTGCAGTGTGAGAGGAGGCACCGCCTGGGCTGTTTGAACCAACTGTGGTGGCTGTACTGCATGGAAAAGCGGGAATGTAGTAGCAGGTCAGGGGTTCTCCTGTGAGAAGGGGGATTCCAACTGATGGTCAGCTCTGCTGTAAAACTGATGCTTCTAAAAGCAGTCTGATTCAAGAGTTGCCTCCCCTCAGTATCGTGGGTGCTCCACTAAAGATGAGGGTTAATGGTGTGAAATCTCCCTATAAAGTTCCTCTGTGATGGACTCCGGGGTCGTGGGGATGAAACTGATTCTTAAGATGAACTTTTTATCCTGTTGACACGTTTTTGAATCCTGGATTTCACAGGGGTAGGGAGGAAGTGGGGAAATTGCCAGCACCTGTGACATAACCCTCTCTATTTCCCTGTGAAACAGGTTTAAATGGGATGAACAGCAGCATATGGGAACACTTTGCTTCGGGGAGTTTTTCGCCCAGTACCTCACCTGCATTTCTGTCAGGTCCAGGTGCTGCGGAGCTGGCACGGCTACGACAAGAACTGGATGAGGCCAACGGCACAATAAAGCAGTGGGAAGAGTCTTGGAAACAAGCCAAACAGGTACTTTGGCAGCTCCTGGGAACAGGGATTTAGGGAGTGTAGAGTAGGAGTGTGTCAGCCTTTCAACAGGAATTCTCCAGACACTGAGGTGATGGATAGAGCTGTAGGTTTTACAGATTCTCTTCAGCGTTCTCGTTCTTTCCCCTGCCTTGGAAAGAGGGGCTGAATCACTGTGCCTGATGTGTTCAGGTGCTGGGAGTGCAAGGCCAGGTGTCATAACAGATGCACTGAGGCGTTTGACAGTGTCTCAGACCTGCCAGTTGACTTTGATCCACGGTATTTTGTGAGCATGCAAAGTTCATCCCCTCAACGGTGTGAGCCAGATGTGTAGAACCACAGCCCAACCAGATGGGATGTCTGGAGTGAGCAATGCCTTGAAGCAAAGCTCCAGACGTGTTTCAGAATTTGGGAGCAGGGCAGATTGGACAGAACTGGTGAGGAGTCTGTGGCAATGGATACTTTTGCCTGGAATTCTCTTGGGAGACTGAGTTTTCAGGATGCTTCTTTTACCCTCTTTGTTGGAACTTGTAGGCTTGTGATGCTTGGAAAAAGGAGGCAGAGGAAGCAAATGATCGCGCCAACACAGCTAACATGGAATGTGAACTGGCCCGGGAGCAGAGGGAAGCCTTGGAGCTGCAAGTGAAGAAACTTCAGGAGGAGCTGGAGAGGATCCACACAGGCCAGGACCCGCAGTTCCTGCGCTCCTTCTCTGACCTGGAGACGCTCTCACTCTCGTCGCTTTACACCCTTCAGAAGCAGCTGCGGGCAAACCTGGAGAAGGTCGACAAGGTGAGTGCCAGGGGTTTGCAGGGCTCTGCTCCCTGTGCTCCTGCAGACCTCAGCTTTTCCCCTTTTCTTGAATGTAGCCAGAAATCAGGGTCCTGTCAGAGCGCTTCCAGGTTATGTAACCGCAGTGAGTTTTAGCCAGCTTACAGGAGAATGCCTCCATCTCTATGCCTGAAGTACAGAGTTCGAGTCAATCAAAGCTGCTCTGCTGATACTAAAGGTCCCAAAAGGCATCGTGCCGTGCTGCTTCGCTTTTCCTTCGGGAGTTGGGACAGCGGCAAGTCCTTCCCTGCTGTCCCCCAACCCGTGCAGCCCCCTTTGCTGACGCTGTGCCCTGTCCCCCTCTCTTGCAGGCGGTATTTCAGATGCAGTCAGTGAAATGCCTTAAGTGTCAGGAGGAGAACCGGGTGGTGTTACCGTGCCAACACGCAGTGCTGTGTGAAACCTGCGCCGAGGAGGGCGAGTGCCCCATCTGCCATCCCAACAGGCCCCACTCTCTCCAGTCGTGACCTTCCAAGGACACTTGTTCTAATCATATCGTATAGAACTTTTTAACTTTATACATACGTACATATATATATGTATGTGTATATATATATATGTATATATGTGTGTGTATGTGCGTGTTTGTGCGTGTGTAGGGATATGCACACACAGGCACATACACACATGAAACAAAAAAAAAATTAGTTGCAGAGCACTTTTTAATATTTTACATCCCGTATCTAAACTGCCCCTCACCCGTGCCCCACTAATTCTAACTCTTGATGAACTTTGAGAGCTGTTTTTAATACAGATCAAAGGGCCATTTGCAAAGAGTCTGTGTTTCTCCTCTTTTCTATTTAGGTGATAACAAATTTTTGACTATTTCCAGAAGGACTTAGAGTGGGCAAGAGGGGCTTCCATGTGCTTTCCAGAGGAAGAGTTGAGATCACGGGGAGGATCGAGGTGGATTGAAATGACTTGTTCATGCCTTCGGTCCCCCTGCTCTTTCACTGACCCAGCTTGGTTAAAGCCGTCCTCCCTGATGGAAGCTCTGCCTGGTGGGCCTCACGTTGCCCATCTCTGAATGTGCAGGAACTTTGTCTGTCATTTAAGCGGCAAAGTTCACTTTTTAAATTTTTTTACGCTCTTTGTATATTTGTATGAAAAGAAGAAAAGAAGGAAAAAAAAAAAAAAAAAATTCTATTGGACCTAGAGCAAACCAAGCCCCAAAATTCAATGACTGGTGTTCATTGCTGATACAGCCAACATGTTCCAGGTCTGAGCAGCCTTAAAAGTATTGCCCTTGGGTCAGCTAAAGCCCTTTATGAAGGAAATTTGGATGCAGAGGTTAGTTCTCTCCAGGCACCCCTTTGTCTGGTGGCTGTCTAGAGGTTTTTTACTGTTTCAGACCAGATCAGTTTTGTTTTAGCCACAGGGACCTGATTTGTAGTCACTGCTGAAGTGCATGAACCAATTCCAGGTAGGCTGAGTTTTGTTAAACGGGGGTGATGTTGCCTGTGTCAGCAGCCCAAGGTTGGTTTGTGGCCTGCTGGCTCCAGAAAGCCTCGTGTTAGAGGTGTGTGTGGTGACAGAAAGTCCAGCAGGACAGGGAAATGCCACCACCTTTTCCTGTCCATCAGCTGAGCTTTCCTGTGACTTTTTCCTTACCGGTGTGTCTGTTGGATTTTCACATCAGGTGGATTGCAGTAACCTGCTGGGATCTCAACCAAAAGGCCACTCAGTTGGACTAAACGTTTTTAATTTTGCACAGGGATGCTCCCGTGCTGCCCCTCCCTGACCTGGAAAAGCACTGGAACCTCCAGCAGCCCACTATTGTAGGAAAACTGAATTTGTACCAGAGCCTCTCAGAAAGCTTCATATTTAATACAAACACATAATTAGGTTTGCTTCCATAATTCCACCTTTCCTCTCCATGGAAGGGGTTAATATGCATTCCCAGATGATCTCTTAAGTGCAGCTCTGTGTAGTTCTTTTTTATGTTTTCCCATTAACTTGTTTTTGGTTTTTTTGGTAAAAATGCTTTTTTTTTTTTTTTCCATGTGTATTTTATTGTAACTAGCATCATTTTTTTTTAAATTTTTTTTTTAATGGAGAGACACTGTTGAGTGACTATTGTGGCTATGTTGTTTTGGTTATAGCCTTTGAATGTCTGTGCCATGGGGCAGCACATCTGCCTTGGTCTGATCTTAAGGAAAGACCTTTTATTAAAATACGTGAACATTTCTCTTTTTTT
>VXAY01007101.1:201660-222162 GCA_013399855.1 Oxyruncus cristatus | reverse complement strand
AAAAAAAAAATAAAAAAAATTAAAAGGGGGGGGAGGAAAAAAGCCCAATTAAGATAAAAAATTTACTGAAAAGTTTTTTTGGGGTTTTTTTTTTTGGGTTTTTTTGTAACTAACTTAAATCATAGGAAATAAACTCTTGAATCAGGACTTTAAATATTTATAAGCAGCAAAGCTGATCAGCCTGTTTTGGCTACGGTTTGTAACACTTTTTATGAGCGTGGGGGTTTATCTGCTCCTCTGCCTCCCCGGGGGCTGCTCAGGGTGATGCTGCCTTTTGCCAACCCTCTGTTTTCAGATCTGTCCAGCACCAGCCCCAATTCCCAAGGCGGCTCTTCACTTCTCCCTTCAGCTGGAATTTGTCCGCTGGTGGCACCTCAGGGCTGTGTCCACGGGAATTCCAGTCACAGGGTGATGCAGGGCTGGGGGGTTGAAGGGGAAGAGCTGTTTGCCCCCAGTTTCCAATGGGATGCATTTGCTTAGGCAGGGAGGGGGTACAAGGAAAATTCCAGGCCAGAGAAAATATGTTTTTCCCTTTTGAGTAAAACAGTTTCTCTGTTTTAAAGCTTACACTGAAGGACCAAAGAATTCAAAATTTCACCTGTTCATGGCCCTTAAATTTTGACTTTCCATTGCCACACTGCACTCATGGCAGAACAGCCTGAAGGAATTAGCACTCGACCCTTCCCTTGCCCCCACCCCAACCTCCCTCAGCACTCTCTTTGCACAAGCACATAGACTGTTTCTCACTTTCCTCTGGTTCTTGAAGAAACACTTCCTAAATTTAGGTTTTTATTAATTTGTTTGCTGCTTTAAAAAAAAAAAAAAAAAGAAAAAAGAGAAAGGAATATCTGAAATGTGAATTTATTTTCTTAAGCATCAGATGGAAAAGAGAACTTCATCTTTGCATATTTTGTGAATGTTCTGGGGGGCCACTTTTATGACAATTCCCAAACCAAATGAGGTGAGAGCAGGGGGAAGGGACAGCATTCCCGACCCACTCCAGCAGTTTTTGCTGCCTGCCCTAGGCAGGAAGGACAAACCATAATCACAGCACTGCAGTTAGAGGCTTAAGAGTCTGTGATCAGCTTCTGTATGGTGTGAAAAGAGCTGAAATAAACCTGGTGCTAATATAAGTGCAGCCCCTGTCACGTACTGTCAGGCTTCCTTCTGAAGCAGGAACTCCCTTTACAGGACACCCAGTAACACGTCAGAACTGAGGGGGCTTCAACACGAAGTTTGGGTCCTCAAGGCTCCCTGAGGAGCAGCCCAGCCCTGACCACGCCTGGGTCCTGCCTCCTCACACAGACTCCTTATTGGACAATGACATTTTCCTCCCCCCCCCATTTTTTGGGAGCTTCAGAAGTGTTGGACCTCGGTGACTAATTGTGCAGGTCGGGCACTTCTGAGTGAAGAGCTGGGGGAAGGGAGCTGTGGTTGTGTTGTGAAACCACAGCATCCTAAAGGTCAGTAAATTTTGACATTATTACGGAAAACCGATCTAGAAGCAGCTGGCTTAGGACAACACTATGCTGGGTAGATGGAGAGCAAAAAGCAAGGCTGGAGCTGTAGATGAGGGCCAGGAACTGAAGGATTTAATCATTTTGGGCTCACAGGAGCACTTTTAGCTCATCTCCAGCCTTTGATGCTGTAGCCATGTGCCAGCAGTGGCAAAGACCCGGTGACACAGGAGGGACCTGGGAAAGGTCTCGGAGCTGGAGCACATTTCCTTAAGCAGATCCCCACCCCTGGGGGGGTCAGTGCAGCTGATCCCCTGCTGAAGGGTTTTACACTTTCTGTACATCTCTGAAGCTGAACCTGAGCCACTTGCAAGGCTTGTGCAGCTGAGACAATGAAGAGAATTCCTTACCCTGGGAGGAAGCCCATAACACTGAATGGACTCAGTCATCCATTGCTGTTCCACCAGCCTCCAAACCTCCTCTCTTCCTCCTTTTCCCCCATCTGAGAAGGAAGAATATTACCAGTGTTTTCCTCCAGAGTTATAATCCTTGGAGTGATGGCCAACAGCAAAATAGATGTTACTGATGTAAAACCTAGTATTTTAAAGGTGAAGTATTCCTGCAAAGTAGTGACTGCATCGGAGAGATTTCTGGGGCTTCCCCACTCCGTAGCTTCCAATGTTAAAACAAAATAAATACAGTATACGTTTTAAAAAAAAAAATAATAATAATACACACTGCAGTATTTCTGGTGGCAATTCTTGCCCAATCCCTTCCCTGCTTTCCCCAGGAGGAAGGGCACTGGGCAGAAGCGCCCCTAGTCCGTGTAGAAGTTGGCAGAATGGTGATCAGTGGTGTAAAACGTGTTGTTGATTCCATGTATAGAACTGTGATTTCAGCTGTCGTTCTCTCGTACTCTGTAAATATGTGTTTTGGCTGTCGGAAACCTGGTTTAGACTCTTTTCTTGGCAGAGTGAATTTGCATGTGGGGCTGGAAAGAACTCAATCTGTGTCACAGTTTCCAAGGGCAGGATGGATTTTTTTTTTTTTTTTTTAGAGGACAATAAATTTTTATTTTTTTGCTAAGAAAAAAAAACAAAAAACAAAAAACAAACCTGTAAACCGAAGCGGTGTGTGCGTGTGTGTGCGCGTGCGTGCCCGGGTGGACGTGGGGAGGTCTGGGCTGTGGAGCCCTCACAACAGCAGATCCGTGGCCAGTTCTGCCTTTTCCCTTTCACAGAACCAAGAGTCATTTCTCCTTGAGCTCCCTTCTGGATCAAGCCCCTCTTTCGGGGGGTTGCCTTTCACCTTTCTCGTCGAGGTGCCGTGGAAAAGGGGGAACATCAGTGGGGTGCAGTTAGGTTGGTCAGAGACCCCTTTAGAAACTGCAAAACCACAAAAAAAGGGTGGTTTTGTCACCAAAATTCTTGAACTGGACATGGATTTCTGTCCTGGAAGAGCCAGGCTGGGCAGAGGTGGACCAGTACCTCTGTGCCTGCACAGCAGATACAAACAAGAGTTTCATGTGTTGGCACCAAAACCAACATGCCTTACCTGTGGATCCAAGAATTACCTTTTAGTTTAGGTCTAATTAATGCTTCAAAGATCTGTCAACCACTTCCCATCAGTCCAATCACAACAATAATCTGAATCACCCCTTTTATATTAGAGACTATTAGTAACACAATAAAAAAATCAGTAAATGTGAGTGCCAGTCCCCTTCCCTCTCGTGTTCCAACAATCTGCCTGTGTCAGGTTCTTCACCAGGATGAGGATGATGGTTTCTTCCTCCTCCTCAGTCTTTTGTTTACCAGGAGCTGGTTTTTCGTGCTTTGAGCCATATTTTCTAATGCTTGGGCTATTCTCTGGTCCATGGGGTTAGTGACGCCCTGAGTAAGGTTTATTAGTCCCTCTCTGTAAAAAAGATATGATTTCTTTTGGGGTGGGAGAAGACCCACCCAACTGCCTGGAGCTGTGTGAAAATTAAGCTGAAACACCTTGAATAATGCAGTGCAAACAACCTCAAAACAGAGGTCAGCCTGTGCCCCCTGCTCACTGGGACACACCTGGGTGGTGGCAGCCCAGGGCAAGTTAGAGCACAGTGATTTTTAAACAACGAGCTAAAAAATAAGCTAAAAACACGTTCAAACCTACAGCCTCGTGTAATGAAGCGTGAGGTTGGTTGTTAACAGGTGCCAACTCTAAATGAGCTGCAGAACTCAGGCTTGGGGTGCTGAACCCAGCTGAAATGACTCCCCCCCCCATGCCAGGACAGCATCTCCGCAATCCCAGACTGGTCTCTGGAATGTTATTTCTCTGCACAGAAATGAGTGATCTAAGCCAGCAAATGGCTTCCTTGGGAGCCTTAATCCCTCCTGCTGTGGGCTCTGTCACACAGATACCAAAGGAGCTTGCTTTTTTTTTTCCCACCCCCGCATCCAGGATTTGACCTGAACTGACCCAGCGGCTGCTCTGCCCACCGAGGGAGCAGCTGCTGCTCAGGAACCCGGGAGGGGGATGCTTTTAATGCCCTGGGCAGCTCCCAGGGACCCTCTGCAGCTCAAACACAGCCATCCCCTTGCAGAGTGGGGATAGAGGGAGCTCCAGGTGTGTCATTAGTACTAGTTGCAGCTAAAACAAGTACCAAAAAAACCCCCCAACCAATAGTTACAACCACCTGTCCTGCCAGGCATTTTTGTTGCCACACTGGGCCACCCCACACGGAGACACCCTGCAGAGCTTCCCACCACTTCCAAAGGGACCCAGGTCCCTGGCAGAGGTTGGGGGTGACACTGGAGAGCTGCCCCCTGTGTCTGGGCTCCAGCAGCCCCAAGTGCCTCCTGGTTTGGCTGCCAGCACTGTAATGCTCTTTATTGCTGCCCAGGCTCCAGTAAGCTCTCAGACTCCTTCAGCTCCAGCAGGTCAATACAATTGGTGGTAAAATAAAAAAAAACAAAACAAAACAAAACCAAAGAAACAACAGACACAAGAGCTGTGCACATTTTGAAAAAGGAGCAATTCAGCAGCTCCCATCACATCCCAAGTGCCTTGTCCCACCCCGCCGTGCTGCTGCCACAGCTGCCCCCGGCACAGGGCCACTGCACAGACTCAGCCCACGCATCAGCTTTGTGGCTTTTCATTTAAAATAAGAGGCTTATCCGCAAGAAAAAGAGGGGGGAAAAAAGATTTAAAACAGTAAAAAAAAAAAAAAAAAAATGAAGGCAGCTTTGGACATGGTTGTGCCCAGACTGAATCAGCCTGGATGTGTTTGCATTGCCCGGATGCCTGTTGTAGGAAGGAGGGTTGGGGACAGGGCCAGGAGATGTGGCACAGGCAGTGACAAGCTCCCGAGGAACAGACAGGGACAGTGACAGTCTTTGGCATCCCTCGTGTAGTGTTCCTAGTCCAGGCAGGCAGAGAAATCCCCTGAAATCCATGTGCCCACCCTCCCCAGGCTCACGGGAGCATTGCTTCCCCCAGGTGGGGGTGAGGTGGGTGCTGGGAGGTGCTGGGGGACACAGGGATCCTCTCTGTCCCCCCGGTCCCCGCGGGTGGCTCTTGCTCCAGCGCCGCAAATCTCCTGGGATCCACTGGCCAGACCCCTCCTTTCAGGACCCTCTTCCTCCACCTCCCTCACTCCGCCTCCTTGGACTGTGTCTCCTTGGACTGCTTGGCTCGCTGCTTACGGAGCTTAACGAAGGCCTGAGCCTCTTTGTCCCCTTTCCTGGACTCCAGGAGCCGGAGGATCTCGTCCCCTGGCAGAGAAGAGGGGAGTGATGGTGGGAGATGCTCACCACAGCCCCCTCCTCATGCCACAGGGCCCGCAGTGGCTTGGCAGGGCTCCACTTACTTACCGGTGGGTTTGGGGTGGGTGAGGGGCAGGCGGGTCTGGGGCACCCGTCCCATGTCAGCCTCGTCCTCGTCGTCGTTGAGGCCGGGCAGGTGGCAGAGGGGGAAGAAGGCTTCGCCCTCCAGGTCGTTGGACCCCAGCGTGTCGTAGTCGAACACGGTCAGCAGCAGACAGGCCCCCTCCTGCCGGCACTTCTCCGGGGGGATCAGGCTGCAGGGGAAGGGGCTGCTGGTGATGGTCACATCGCACCCCCTCCATCCCCAAATGCAGCCTTCCGTGCTCCACGGGAAGCCACCCCCGCCCCTGCACAGATCCCAGCACCTCGAAGCACAGGGCCCCAGCCCAGCCTTGCACCCACCAACAGCATCCGGGGGTGTTTGGGGTCACCCCCGGCCCAGCTCCCATCGTGGGACCCCACGGCTGAGCCCCCACTGGGGTGCAAGGGGGTGAAATCCCTGGATGGGACCCAGTTCCTGGAGCAGCAGCCCCGTGGCAGGGGCTCAGTTGAAGCCTGAAGGGGCTGTGGGGACTGGGGGGGCCCGGGGGGTGTCAGCCCCTACGTACAAGTCAAAGGCTTCGTCGAAGAGGGGGTGCAGCTCGTTCCTCTTGCACTGGGTGGTCCGGGCCACCACCTCGGGGAACTCGTGCCGGGGCTCCAGGGTGAGCTGGACAAAGGGGTCGCTGGAGCCTGGGGGGGTGCAAACATCAGCCCTGCCCACAACCCCTCTGCCCCAACACAGCGGGATGAACCCAGGTGGGGTGGCTGGGACACACTGGGGTGGCTGCGAGGGGTGGTCAGGGCACCCTCACCACAACTCCCAGCGCAACCCATGCTCCTGGGAAGGCGTGGGAGCATCCCTAACCCTGCCCGCACGTCTATCGGCCACGGGTGGCTGCAGGAGGAGTGACCTCTCCTGGAGAGCTCCCCAAACGACAGCCAGCCCGGGAGAATGTCCCTTGTCACTCTGGCATAATTTTTTTTGTCTGCAACTGGGTTGCACGATGAAGAAAAGCCACCTGCCCTGGCTGCTGCCTCAAGGTGAAGGCAGTGGGGTGTGGGCACGGTGTCCTGCCCGGTCCTGCCTGCCACATCCCAGGCCACCCTGGATCAGCTCAATAACCCTCCTCCTTCTCAAATCCAGCTCCTTGGATGGAAAAGCAAATCCAGAGAGTTACTCCAAGTACTGCCAGTATCTCTCGTACCCAGGAGACTGCAGACAGGGGGTCCCTGGGGCAGTGGGGGCCCCCTAGCCCACCCACACCCACCGTTGGAGTCCAGCGGGATGAGGTTGGCAGCGTTGAGCACTTCCACGCGGAGTTTCTGCTCGGAAGGGCGGTACAGAGCCTTGATCGTCACGGCCCCAAACTTCTCTGAGCTCGTGTCCAGCTGAGCAGTGGGGTACAAGGATAAGGGTGCTGCCCTTCAGCACCCCTAGGAAGGGGATGCATGGGGCCTGAGCAGAAATTTTGGGGTACCCAGGAGGTGATGGAATCCTCTGGAATGCAGCTGAGCCCTGTCTGGCTCAACTGCCACCACTGGGGCAAAACCAGCCCAAACAGCCACAGGGTGGTGGGGAAATGCCACAGTTCCGCAGGCAGGCTGTGCCGGATGCACAGCCTCATGGATGCAAGGGTGGGATGTGGGAAGGGTCTGGGAGCACCGTCTGGACTGGTACCTGCTGCTGGATCCTGTTGCTGAAGTATTTCTGGATGAGTTTGCGGCTGCTGGCGGAGCAGAGGGCCAGGTGGGTCTCCAGCGACTGTGGGGAGGGTGGGAGGTGATGCTCAAGCACACGGACAGGTCCACAGCCTGCTGTTCCTCCCTCCCAAAGGAACCCTTAGTGGAGCCCCCCATCCCACCCCTCCGTACCAGGAAGGCTGCGGTGTGCAGGATCTCCAGCGGCAGCCCGCAGCCCTCGCCGTAGAAGCACAGCTCCAGGCTCTGAAGAGAAGGATCCTGTCAGCCACCAACCAAACCCCCAACCCTGCCAGGGACCCCCCGTTCTCCTGGGTACCTTCAGGGCACAGTGCAGCCTCCTGTAGTGCTGGGCTGAGGGGACCTGCGGTGCTGCTGCTGCCGAGAGCACAGACAGGGTGTGGTGCCAGAGGAGAGTGAGGAGGCTGCAGGGGCGAGGGAGGAAGGCTGTGAGCAGGGTCCAGGGCGTGGGCTGAAGGGATGGTCCTCAGCTGAAGCGGGATGTCCCCGTGCCCCCATGGAGCTGGGGAAACACTCCTGCCTGAGGGACAGTGACACTGGTGGCCTCTGCCATCCCCAGTGCCCTGATCACCTTTTGAAGTTCTCCTGGACCAGATGCTCGTTGAGATACTGCAGCTCCGACTCCAGGAACTTCATGAGCGGGATGATGGACTGCAGCGAGAGGAGAGGGGCATTGGGGAGGGCACAGGGGGTCGTATCCAGCAGGGGGGGATCCCAGAAGGGCTTCTTCCCATAGGACATTGGCAGGCTGTGCCTGGTCTGGTCCTGCTGCTAACACAGGCATCAAGCAAAGCATATGGATATCTGGGCCCCCTTACTGGTGTGTCCTGTGCCCCAGGCGTGGGGCAGGGAGAGGTGGGGAACACTGACTGGGGCCTCCAACAAGCAGGTAAGGGCTATTCATGGCTGCCTGAAAAAGATGGTCCAGGAGGGGCTGAATCAGGTACTTACATCCTCAGGCTCCTTGGTGTTATTGGAAGATGAGAGCTCCTGGATGTGTCTGGCAATGCCCTTTTCCAGCTGCCAGGGAGAAACGCAGGAAGACGCTTAAGACTTTGCCCTCTGCACCAGCCTCCCCACACCCAGGTCCACTCTGCCTCCATCCCAGGAGCATTATGGGCTCCAGGACGCCTTGGGTGAAGCTGCTCTGGGCCAGGCGAGGGCCGGGGGGGGTCAGTGGCAGGTGGTCACCTTGGTGGCCAGGGCCTGCACCACGTCCCGGACTTCATGGTCCAGGCAGGACACGGTGCTGTCGAGCTGGTGGTGCAGCGTGTGCTGGATCTGCTGCTGGTCGATGACGGCCCCCGTGCGCTGCTCCAGCTGTGCCCAGTCCAGCTGTGCTGGGAGCCTCAGGATCAGCACCCGCAGCTGCTTGATGTTGTTCACCACGATGCAGAGCTGGGGGAGGTGGGTCTCCTTCAGGGTGTCCCACAAGCCCTGGTGCATCCCTCATCCCCACTCCCATCACTATCTGCATCCCCATCTCCATCCCAGTACTACCTCATCTTCATCCCCATCCTCATCCCAAGTCCCATCTCCATTACTGTCCCCATCTTTATTCCCATCCCCACCCCCATCCTCATCTTCATCCATGTCCTCATCCCCATCCTGCTCACTCTGCTCACACCACTTCCCTCCTGATTTTCCACGACTAGGGCTATTGGGGGCCCTGTGAGTCCCAGACTGGGGATGCCAGCTGGGTTCTCAGCGGCTCATCTCCCCCTTTGCCCACAAACCACGGCCAAATCCTGCCTTTCCCGGAGCAGTGCCCTGACACCAACCCTGTTGGCTGCTTCGCCCTCATTCTGCTCACTCAGGGACAGAGCCTCAGCCCTCTCCTTGACGAGCCGGCAGTACATCAGGGAGATCTTGCACATGTCCTGCAGGATAGAGGATAAGCCAACAGGCAGCACTGGGACCACCGTGGGGCCAGGGGTGGGACAGGGGCCCTGTCCATGGACACACATCTCCATGAGCAGGGGAGGAAACTCCGGGTGCTGATGCCCGGGTGTACAAACCTCCACGAGCTTCACCATGATCATGAAGGCCTCCTCAGGGTCCGGCCAGCTGAGCTGCTGCCAGGTCTTCACGATCTGGGCGTAGCAGGTGGACAGGTCAACAGTGGAGGTGCTGTGCTTGTTGTGCTCCCCGAAGGGCTTCAGCTGAGGGGCAGAAAAAGCAAATGCAACCTGTACAGAAAGATGCCAGCCCAGAGAGTAAAGGTGCTCCTTTGCTTTGTGGCTCTCTGGCCCATCATCAGCCTCGTATTATCCCTATGTCATCACAAAGCCACTCTGGAGAGAGGAGGACATGCAGATGGATGGAGCAGCTCCCTGTTTACTTCCGTACTCCAACCCAGCATTGCTGGACCTCCTCCCCTCTTCCTAGAGGCTGGAAGCAAAGGGGATGCTCATGGCATGGCCCAAATGAAGGCTCCTCAGCTCACATGGGCTGCCAGAGAGCAGCAAGGGAAGGGGCACAGGGACACAGAGTGGGGCCAGGGTGGGATCAGCTGGGCCAGGAGACCCCATCCTTTGTTATGTATTTGGGAGAGGAACCTGTTCCTGGGCTGCAAGAGACACCTCCGTGGTGCCCTCAGTGCTGTGAGCCGGGCACAGGGGCAAGGAACGGAGGAAAGCTGCAGTGTCCCCACAGGGAAGAGGGAGATCTTCTCTTCCCCGCGTTACCTGGTCCATCTGGACAGCTCTCTGAGCCCTCTCCAGGGCAGTGTGATAGGCCTTTTGCAGCCACTGGGGCACAGCTTCCTTGAACCACTGGTGGAAATTGCTCAGAGCCAGAGGTCCATCCCTGTGGATGAAGGTACCAGCTTCTCCAACCGCACAGCGACGCCATGGGGCTGTCACCCCTCCTGCTCTCACATCCCCCCTCCTGCTCTTACATCCCCCCTCCTGCTCTTACATCCCCCCTCCTGCTCTCACATCCCCCCTCCTGCTCTCACATCCCCCCTCCTGCTCTCACATCACCCCTCCTGCTCTCACATCACCCCTCATGCACAAGGAANCCCCTCCTGCTCTCACATCCCCCCTCCTGCTCTCACATCCCCCCTCCTGCTCTCACATCCCCCCTCCTGCTCTCACATCACCCCTCCTGCTCTCACATCACCCCTCCTGCTCTCACATCACCCCTCCTGCTCTCACATCACCCCTCATGCACAAGGAACTGCCCCAAGGTGGAGGCAGCACAGGAGCAACTGTCATAAAAAGAAACCTCCCCTTGTCTGGAAGTTGAGGTCTCCATCAAACCACCCAGAGATGGGCCTGACACCCCTCTGGTGATGGTCCCATCAACACCAGATGCCAACAGCATGATCTGCCTGGTGTGTAACTGGTGATGGAGGTGAACGGGAAGGATTTGGAGTTCCTCTCAGTTAACTGCTCGATCTCCCCCTTTGGCATCTCTCCTCTCTCTGGGTTGGATACCTCCTCGGGAGGAACTCCTTCATCCGATAGAGCTCCTGCAGGTTCATGTAGAGCTGGAAAAGGCTCTCAGCTGTGGGCTTGGACATGCTGCTGTCGACCTCGTGCAGCTGCTCCTGGACGTGTTCCGCAACCTGGGAAGATGGAACAGCCGTCAGTGAGAGCCTGGCTGGGAAGGCTCCTTCTGGAGTCATAGGGTGAGGGTCAGCTCAGGGGACTCCTCCCATTTTGGTGGCATTTCAGGAGATTCATTGGGTGAAGTAAGCAGACCATAGTGCCTTTATGGGCATGCAGAGACAGATGGGGGCTTCCCCTGCCTTGCTGTCTTTCCAGGCTTGCAACAATCTGCTACCGCCTGAAGAGTGGCCAAAATCTTGGACTGGCTTTAGACCTTAGTCCCAGGAGGGCAGAGCAGCCCAGGCTTGCTCACCAGGCTCTCCAGCTCCAGGTAGGCAATGGAGAAGATATTCAACTTGAGGGTGCTGCAAGAGAGAAATGGGGCATCAGGAGCCTGCCAGCCCCAGCCCAGCAAAGCCAGCCCAGCAAAGCCAGCCCAGCAAACCCTCCCAGACCACGCCCTTGCCCTGAGGGCAAGGACGACACAGGTCTGAAGGGCAGAGGTTCCTCCTTGGAACCCAAGGGCCAAGGAGGGAGGCATCAAAGTGCCCTTTGTCGCTTGGAACCTACTTAATGAAGAATTTATTCCAGATTTTGTGGCACTGCTGGAGATCTTCTATCACCTCCAGGAGGAGTCTGGACAAGGCTTTTCCATTCTCCTCCATGCTCTGCAAAGGAAGGAACAGCTTGTTTTGGATGCTCAGACTTTTTGAGGTGACTGTACCATGTCAGGGAGGCAGAGATGGGAACTGACCTTCACTATGGGCTTGAGGTGCTCCTTCTGCATGTGAAACCACTCCGTCGTGCCTGACTGCAAGAGAGGAGTCCTGATGGGATGGCAGGGAAGCAGGAGGAGCAAAGACAGCTCTGTCACTCCCTCCACTCTCCCTGTCCCCTGGGTGGGGTCAGGACCCAGCTCCGTGTGGTGGGAACCACGGGCTGGGACCACCAGTTTGAAGAGGGGTGGATGTTTCCCCCACCACAATGGTCCTTGTGGATTCGCTGAGGTGTGGGCACTGGGCAGGGGACGGAAGGGAAGGGAGACCCAGAGGGTCCCACCTCACTGGGTCTGGGGTGGGTGAGACCCCTGGTACCTTCAGTGCCGTGGAGATCATCTGGGGCAGGTCGGGGCTGAGCGTGCACAGCTCGTGGAAAGCTTTGGTTTTGCACATCTGGACCAGGACTCTGCAAAGAGACAACCTCAAGTGAAACCCAGCACCAGCCACCAGAAACCACTACCTCTCCCCCCAAGAGACCCTACCCAAACAGACCTTCCCCTCCCAACAACATCCCCCACGGGGAGTGCCGGGTGAGGGACAGGACAGGGCGAGTGTTACAGCAGCCTAGAAGGAGTCAGAAAGGGCTCATAAAGGTTTTTGCTCAAGCTCATGGGCTTGTCCATCACGGTGGTAAAGTCCTACGACCCCACACTCAGCTGGCACCGGTGCCTGACTCACCGGAGCAGGGACTGGAGCCTCTCCTTGGACCTCGGGACAGAGAGGGGGAAAATGATGCGGTACCTCCGGATGAGGGAGACCCCGTAGGTCAGCAAGGACTGGAAGGACTCAGCCAGCTCTGCTTTCTGGGGAGAAGAAACGTACACTGTTTGTGTCAGTGACAGGCAGGACCAGGGCACCACTGCAGAGGGACCTGGTGGTTCCCATTCCTTTGCCTGCTCCAGGGATGGGAAAAACCCCGGATGCCTTGATTAGCTTCTCCCTGGAGGGGCTGAACTGAGCTTTGTTCTCAAATCTCATTGCTATGCATGGACAATGCAGGGTCTCAGCAGGGCGCAGGGATGCTCTGGGAAAACAGGCAGGGAAAAGTAGGAACTGGGCCGTAAGTTTTGCAGGGGGTTGTGATCGACTTGATGGCAGGGATAGGGGAGGGGAATGTCACGCAGAGGGGAAGGGCTTCTCCACAGAGAGAGGGAACAAAGCCCAGGAAATGTCCTCCAGCTGCCCCAGCACCCCTGTGCCCTTCCTGGAACACTGGGAATGAATCACGCCTGGGAACTGGGGGGAGAGGCTCAGGGTGGGATGCACGAGGCACCTTTCCCTGATCTCTGCCCGCCACGTCGTGCCAGAGCCCCCTCACCTGCTCCGGCCTGAGCCTCTCCTGCACCCACTGGTACTCGATGCTGGTGATCTGGTGCAGGAGGCAGTTGCTGTTGAACTCGAGGCTCTGGTAGAGTTTGCTGTATGCCAGCCACTTCCTGGGGAGGAGGGAGGGCTGGGATGAGCCCCCAGAGCCTGGGGGGCACGCAGGGGTCAGGGTGGGACTCCCCCACCCACAGTCACAGCCCGAGTCACGGGGGCAGAACCCAGCTCTCCTGGGTGCAGGGGGCAATACCCACCACACTGAGCTCATGGGGGAGACCAGCTGCAGCCAGACAGTTCCAGGGAAGGCACTGGGGCCCCTAACCCCGCAAGAGACACCCTGAGTGTGGGGTACTCACGCCATGACCTGGTGGAAGTCAGAGAGATCCTTCTGTGTGGCATGCAGGTACAGCACGGTGCTGGCGTGTCTGCTCAGCTCCCCATCCCAGGAGATGCTCCCAGCCTGTGAGGATGGAAAAGGGGTGACGTGTCCTGGAGCAAGACAGGGTGAGCAAGGAGGGGGGGAGACGTTAGGTTGTATTTGCAGGACCATGGGAGGAGGGTGTGTCCCGTAAGGATTCCACGCACGGGCAGGGATCATCCTGACCCTTGTTCCCTTCGACTGTGTCAGCGGCGATGAGCTCCAGGGGAAGCCCTCACCCAGCCCAGCTGCTGGAGGGCTGCTACTGCTACTGGTACAGCACCAGTACCTGGTGCTGAAGGATCTCGTAGGACACCAGCTGCTGCAGGAGGTGGCGATGGACGGTGTAGCTCGGCTGTGTCCGGCTGCTCGTGGTGGCCCTCTGGGAAGAGACAAGGCAGAAATAACCATCCCCTGCCCCAACATGCAGGGACACATCAGAGTGGGGACACAGGACTCGAAAAGCACGGAGCTGGAGAGCCAAGGGGTGCAGGTGCACTGGGGGCAGGGTCCCCGTGCTGGCACAGAGCTCAGGGAAGGGCCCAGCACATGCAAACCCTGCTGCTGGCACCTCTGGTCCTGGGGCAGGGACCTGTGACCCCAAGATAAGCCCCAAGGGATGGGAAACTTTCTAGCCTTCCAAGGTGTTGGGAAGGGAAGCCTTTCCCCATGCTCTCCCACCTTCTTGTGGGTCAGTAGGAACTGTAAGTGACAGTCTCCCCGGTTGGGATACGTCTCGGTCCGTGGCTCCAGCTGGTACCACTGGTCATTCCAGCAGTGCAGGTCCTGCAGGCACAGAGACAAGGATGAGCTTCAAGCAGCCTTCCTGGGGGAAGGATCCCACTCAGGGACCAGGGAATCCTGATCTACATTCATGGGACAGAAAGACTGTACTGGATTAAAAACACAGGATGTACAATGACCGAGTGTCTTGGGGTGACTGTGGCACCTGCCACCACACCAAAAGACCTGGAATGAGTCTGTGGCTCTGAGCCAGGATCCTGGGTGCGCTGGGTGCTGCCACGGGGCTGGGATCCTGCCTGGACTCCTTGAGGTTTAACTGATGCCTGGAGAAGAGGATGTTGCACCCTGGCACTCACCTTCAGGCGAAGGACCACGTTTCCCAGGAAATCATCCTGCCCTTTGTCTTTGCGAGCATCTTTAAAGATCCTGAAAGGCACAGACCAAGGAGGGGGTCAGCAGGTGTCCTGCAGCTGTGACCCAGCCACGGCTGAAGGGGATGAAGGGTGGCACAGACCTGCTGCCCTCCCTCCCTCCTTCCGAAGGTGATTTTTTAAAATCCAACGGACAAACAAGCATTTTCCAAGCCCTCTTCCCTCAGCAGCCTTAGGGCCTCACCAGCACCAACCGTTTGAGGCCGTGGAGGTCCGTCAGCTCCCCCAGCTTGTGCCGCATCGACTCCACCACGTCCGAGTCCCTGCCGGGGGAAAGGGGGAGATTCAGGGAGAAGTGATGGCAGAGGAGGGAAGGTACAAGATGGGGGAAGTGTCAGGACAGAGGTCACCCCTAAAACCAGCCAAAATCTGCAAGCGTGTGGCTTCTTTCCATAAATAGAACCCGGGCTCAGGAGCAGCCCTGTCTGGGCTCTCTCCGCTCGTGCAGGTCACATCCTGCACTGAGCATTGTTCAAGCAGAAAATGATGGGGAGAGGGGCCCCCAGCTGGTTTCTGGGGCTTTTTAAAGGGTACAGGTTGGAGGACCCCCCCAGGGACCCTCCCAGGAGGCAGGACTCCCTCAGGGCAGGCTCTTGGGGTCAGTGGCCGGGGATGCTGCCACTCACCACATGTCCAGGTGGAAGCTGGCCGTCTCCACATCTTCAAACTCCCTGCAAGGCACCAGCAGGATGCTGTCACTCGAGTAACATGCAAGCGGTGAAGCCCCTCATCCACGCCCAGGAGCCCTGGCCACCCCTCCAGCCCCCCAAACAGCAAAGCCAAAGGGTGCTGGATTACAGGATAAACGTCTCGTCCCACACCGGGCTGAGGGTCTGGTTTATGACTTGTGTGCGATGGATCTGGTCTTCAGGGATGAGGTCTTTGACCACAGCCTTCATCCTCTTCCTGTGGTCGGGGTGGGCTGGCTCCTGGCTCTTGGCCTCGATGCCCAGCAGGCAGTACGGGTCGCTGAACCCTGCGGGGCCGGAGCCGTGCAAGTCCCAGTCGGGAGCAGCAGCCGCCCCTTTTCCCGTGGGACACCCACCCGACCCCACTTACCGCTGACATCTTTACCCAAAATCCCCTTGGCTTCCTTCACAGTTGCTTTCAGGCAGTAAATTGGGCTCTGGAAGAAAGAAAAGATAACTACTGACATATGGGGTCACCAACCCTGTGAGGAAGGATGGGGCTCGAGCAGAATCACGCCATGAGCTTCCACCCAGGCAGTGACAAGCCCAGGGCACCCCAATTGCCGAACACAGGGGCCAGGAAGCACTGCAGCCCCCCAACACCACCCCAGTACAGGGCCTCAGCACGGGGAGAGGCCATACCTCCAGTTCCATGACCTGCTGCATGATGACACTGTGCTCCTTTGCATCCATGCCGAAAGCCTGTGTGGATATCAGGGCTGGTAACACGACTGGAGAGCAGCCAGGGGCTTCCCTCCAGTCCCTGGGAGCCAGCTGCAGCTCGAGGGGAGAGAAGAGGAGCAAAGAGCCCAGTAGGAGGGCTGAGGACCAGCCGAAAGCTCTTGAGGGAGAGCCTTCTTCCCACCATCCCAGGCCTAGGATAAACATTTCTCCCCAGGGCTGACATTTCCCAGCCACAGGCTGTCCCAGCCCCCCAGCTGGATCCTGCTGCTGCATCTTTTAAGATGCTTGCTAAAAACTCCCTCCGAGTGACCCCCACCACCCCCTCCAGCTGGGAGAATGGACACGTCAGGGGACAGGTTTGGGGAACCCCGTCAGGAGGGGACCCACCTTTTGCACGTAGGAGTAGAGCTCCTGGGAATCTGCAACCTGGTGGGGCTCAGGCTTGCCCAGGCGGTGCCGGATGGTGTAGAGAACCTCCTCATAGAGCTGCTCCAGCTGTGGGGGGACAATGTTGACACCTCACGTGGGGCCAGGCCAGCGGGGACTTGCTCCATGCATCCCCCAGGATCGGTGGTGTGTTCCCCTCATGCTTCTCGAAGCTCCCGCTGGTCTCTGCCACCCCCCTGACTCAAGCCCTGCTCACCCACCACTGGCTGTCCCTGAGGAGGAACTCCAGGAGCTGAGCCATGTCCCCAAGCCCCAGCAGCACTGCCACCCCCTGCAGTGCCACCAAGGGAGACCGTGGTGGGGCCTCACTCATACCTCTGCCTTGGAGAACCGCTGGGACAGATCCATCTGCAGAGAAAAGAGAAGCAGAGAGGTTTCCTGTAAGGTCTTGTGGTAGAGGGTGGTTTGAGGAGGAAATCATGGCCGGACAGGGCAGGGCAGCCAGGATGGGGTGGCATCACACACATTCCACAAGGGTGGGACTCCCCAAAGTGTGCTCTGACACCTCACAGACACCCCTCAGCCAAGGGACCAGTTTGTCTGTCACCCGAGGCAGGGCAGCACTGGGGCTTCACCCCCAGCCCCTACTAATTGAGGAGGGGACAGCAAAGATGGCAACAGAAACTTCGGGTGATCCTTAGGAGGCTTTAAAGGCCAGCTGCACTCCTCTCACCCCACAGAGCTGCTTGCTCCAGCAGGGCTAGGCTGCAGAGCAAAGCAGTTGAGGGACAGGGCAGGTGGCCAAAGCACAGCGAGGAGCTGCAGGCTGGGCAAGGAGATCCCAAAAAAACCTTGGGATTTGGTGCACTGCTCCATTCCCCACTTGAAGGACGACCAGCAATAGCACTGACTTTCCAAGTGGGAATTAAATTAAAAGTGCCACGTGATGAGGCACTGCCTGACTCACGTGGCACTCCCCCCAGGACTGGCCGGGTGGGTCCTGCTGCCCACGCAGCCCCTGTCATTCCCCCCCTAAAATGTCACCTCCCACTCATCCCAGCTCTGCGTGGGTCCAGCAAGGAGAACAAACCACTTCTGCCAACCACCTTTTCCTTAGAAAACCAGCTCTCAGCCCGTCCTCACCCCCTCTTCCCTCCCCAAGGCTGAGCCCATCCTGCATCTGTGTCTCTGACCACAGCCCGGACTCAGACACCACCACAGCCCAGAAACTCATTCCTGCTGCAGAGCCTGGCCAGGTGACAGTGATTTTGCCACTGCCATGAGCTGGGAGATGCCCAAAGGAAAGGGGACTGGTGCCCCTGTGCCATCCATTATGGATCCCAGCACTGCAGCCTCCGGGAGAACAAGGGGGTGATGCCAGAAAATATAATGGAAGTTTCTGAAATGCATTTGGGCCTTTCTGTGCCAAGCAGGGTCCCTGTGCCCGCTCAGCCAGGGCTGGCAGGGCCGCATGAATGGATGCAGGAGCCCCACCTGTGGGTCAGCCCAGGCCCCAGAGTGACCTCAGGGTACCCCTGGCAGAAAAAACTCAACCCCCAGCTGGAAACATTAACATTTGCTTATGGCAAATCTAGGGCTGGCATAATCCCCCAGCCATCTGGACTAAATTCAACTCTTCCACCCTCGACAAATTTAACCCTTGAGCTGCTTCTCTCCCACCTGCCTCCTCATACCTTCTTTTAGCTGCTGGTGGGTGCTGGGGGCTGCGGTGGCTCCTGGGAATGGCCCCTGGAAAAGGGGGACCCCATTGCATGCAGGAGGGTCCCAGCCTGCTCTTGCCTGCCCCTGACCAGGGACCATCCACCTTCCACTGCTGCTGGCACTGTTCTGCCTGCACCCCAGCATGGGGGGCATGGCCCCATCCCAAATCCTTCAGCATCACCACGGGCAGTGCTGCCCCATAGCAAGGTCATGAGTGCAGAGGGGAGAGAAAAAGGACTTCGTTCCTCTGCTGCTGTTACTTATCAGCAAGGCACAAGCACCTTGTCCAGCAGTGGGGTAGCATGAGGAGTAGGGCAGGGGGAGGAATTGCTGCTGATTGGGGGGGGCAGGTCCCTGTTGCTCCCTTCTTCCATTGAGCGCAGCGGCTGCGGGATCTGCTCCGTGCTCACCCCGATGTGCATGGGACCGGTTAAGCTAAAGCTGAGCTGAGCCACCAGGATGTGTTTACTGCTGCTAATCCCCACGCCAAGAGCCCAGCTCAAATCCAGGAGCGTTTCTTAAATCCAGGTCCAGATACAGCCACCAGCATCACCCTGCCCCGGCAGCTGCAGCAGTGTCAGCGGTGCAGGAGGCCAGCCTGGCTACGGAGATGGGGGCACCTGGGAGGCAGGACAAGTCCTGAGGAGGGGTGGGTCATCCCAGGAATCCGGCACAGGGGATCCGGCCCTCGTGCCCCCAGCAGCACTGGGCAGAACTGCGGGTCCCATCTCACGGGGACGGACACAGGGACACCGTGTTTCTGTCTGCTGCAGAGCAAGCTGGTTGGGTTGGCCCAGGGTAGGGCTCTGGGGGAGCTGCTGACAGGAGGGAGCCCAGAGGGGCTCTGAGGCGCTGGGAAGCTGTAGCTGAGCTAAGAGGAGACCCTCAGTGCCAGCACAGAGCTGAAGCCAACCCCGCACACACCCCTGGGCGCTCATTTACACGGGTTTGGTTCCCCCATCCCTCGGTTGCCCTTGCAAAGCATCACATCCGGGACATGGACTCCATCCCTCTTCTCTCATTCCGCTTTCACAGCCTCAGCACCCAGCTCTGCAGCCCAGGGTGCAGATCCCCTCCTGGGGTCGTTGCACCCCGAACACGCTCCCCAGCTCCCCGGGGTCAAGGCCACCTACCTCGGGGCTCTCCTCCCTGGGGAGGGTCCCCGCGGGGGTCTCGTCAGCAGGATCCATCTCCGGGGGAGGCTGAGCGCGGCGGGGGAGCGGCTGCAGCTCTGCCTGACGCTGCTGCCTCTCCCAGTCACTCGCTTGCTCAAAGGAAACCACAGACCTTATCTCGCCGTGGCCATTTTAGCGAGCGGAAATGCACACAGGGCTCCTTCGAGAGCAGCCCGGGGGCGCCCCGGCCCTGCTCCCCAGCACCCCATCGGCAACAGGGACCTCGTGGAACAGATGGGACGGGGGCAAAAGAAAGGTGTCACACCCAGTCTCTGCAAGGAATCGGGCGCAAGTGGAGAGAAATAGTCCTGAGATGTCAAAGCCCAGCAGGGAATGGGGGTGATGGCGAGGGTTGGGGGAGAAAACATGGAGGATCTGGGCTCTGATGTGTGTTTGGGGTGTGTGATACCCTGTGAGAGCAGACAGAGACCCTGCAGAAAGCAGAAGGTGCCTTCAGCCCCAAAGGATGCAGGGGATTTAAAAGCCCACGCAAAAGTTGCAGGGTGGCAAATCCCTGTGACACCCAAAGGTGTTGGACGAGGTTGGCCTGAGAACTGATGCAGTGAGTGCACGTGCCAGGGACAGCACTGGGAAAGGGCGTGTGGCCCTCCTCCCACAGGGGCTGTCCAGACAGAGCTGGTTACTGAGGAAAAAAAAGCAGCAGGAGAAGAAGTTAAACACTTGTGCTTTACCATCAGCTTTCACTCTTGTAAACACTTTATCTGGTTGCAGCTCTCCTGTCACAGACCGGCCGCGGCGCCCGCCCCGCGCAGATCCCCACCGGAACGCCTGCGCTGGTGGCACACGGCGGGAAGGCATGGGTGGGCACCAGGAGATGGCCAGGGGAAGAGCAGGGCTGCTCCTGGGTGTCTGGCATACCCTACAGGCACATGGAAGAGCAGCCTCGCTGGGACTCCCGAGGGCTGTTGAGCTGCAAAAGCATTTGCTGCTCGGCGGCCAGACCCACAGCCCGGGGAGGGACAGGGACATCAGCCTGTGCTCAGCGCCACTGCCGGGGCTGCTGAGGAGCCACAGGCCCCGTGCAGCAGGGCTGGGACCACGGCTGACGCTGCATCCCTCCGTTAAGGGGAGTTTTGTCTTCCCAGCCTTCCCGTTTCTGGCCCACGGACACTCCTGGAAGCCACAAGCAAGATGCTTCTGATGCAACACAGAGGGGGCAGAGGCTCCACGTCGGGATCAGTGGTGCTTTGTAGCCCTTCAGGGATTTCTGCTGAGCCCAAATAGGAAACCACGACCATGGAAACTGCACTGTACAGTTTGTCCCCCTAACTACCGTGGAAGGCATCGCAGTCCAGCAGCACGGAGCCCGCTGGCTCCAGCCAGGGCTGCAGGAGGATGCTGGCAGCAGCATCCCTGTGAGAGGACAGGGGCAGGCAGCCAGTCCCTTTCAGCCTTGCAATCATCTAGCTCTCTATTAAGGCTAATTAAGCCCTGTTTTAGCTGCTTTAGGAGAGACTCAACTTCCCTTTGCCCCTGGAACCCTGGAAGAGCAGGTTATACAGGCAAGAGGGGTTCCCCGAAGCTGTGAGGCCAGGAGATGGAAAAAGGGCT
>VXAY01007101.1:175847-201626 GCA_013399855.1 Oxyruncus cristatus | reverse complement strand
GGGGGGGCAGATTTCTTTATCCAGATCAGCCAGCACAGAGCTGAGGCCAAGAGGGGCTGCACAGCACACACACAGTGAGTTCCAAGGGGCAGGGGCATGCCAAGGTATTCTGTGGAATAAAACTCCAGAGATACAAGCGAGACACTGAAAAGCTGAAACCCATCCCTGAGGTTGTTCAGCCTCATCTCTCAAAAGTCTGAAGAAGCTGCTTGTTACAATTCTGCTCTCTGCCATGTCAGGAAGGCTCTGGTAACTGTCCCCAGGCACTGGTACAGTACCCCAGTACTGAGGAGCTGTGCTTCAGCATCCCTTCTGCACTCCCCAGTTTGGCACTGGAGCTGCCTCCTCACCCCACACTCACTGAGGATGCCCATCCCCTTTGCTGGCAGAGATGCTCAGAGGTGCTTGCCCAGCCTTGCCAGCCTCAGCCTTGACCTTACCCAGCCTAGCATTGGCTTCACCTTGGGCAAACAGCTTAAAAGCATCTCCTCCCTTGCTGATGGAGGGGGAGGTGGTGGAGGAGCCCATCCCAATTCCCGTGACATGCACAGACGCAGCTTGATGGTCTGGGACATCAGTGCTCCACTGCAAAGTGTTGTCAGAGGGAAGCAGAGACACAAAGTGCACAGTGGCCTTTGGAAACAATTGCTGTCTTCTTTGCTCTTAGCTTTGATTGCAAAAGCAAAATCTGGCCCAGCAGAGAGCAATCACAGAGATAAAGGCAGGATGTGGATGCAGCATCTCCAAGCTGCTCACACCTTTTGCTGCTCCTTGTCAGCAAAAAAATAGCAGAGACTGAAGAGATGTCTGTTGCCTCGACCAGCACAGAGAGAAATGACTTAAAGGGTTTAGTTAAACCTCAAATCCACCTCCCTTCTCCTTGTAATGCTGAAGAAATAAAATCCACTGCACATAAATAATGGTAAGCATAAGGCAGTCATTCTCCAGCCAGGAGCTGGTGGCTGGGCCAGAGTTTTGCAGGTTTTAGAGAGGAAAGGTTCAGCTTTGGTGTGGAAGTATCCATTAAAGAGCAGTTTCCCGACCAGTTCCCCAGCTGGTCACTGCCCTGGTTTGCAATGCCCGCTGGAAATACTTGGGCACAGCCAGCTCTCCCACCGGAGGCCAGCACGGTCCTTAGGAAGGTCTCTGTGCAGGGCTCACGTGGATTTGAGCCTCTGTGTGTGCCAGTGGAGATCAGGTTTTGTTTGGTGACCAGGTTTCAAGAACAGCAAATACCCTTTTCCCCCCTGGATTTTACCAGCAGCCACCTGCTCCATGAAACACCGGTGACAAAAATCACTGAGCTCCCATTTCTCATCGTGTTTGCACCTTGAGTTACTCCTTGTCCAGGAAACAACAAGAAAAGCCCTAAAAACAGCCCCACAATGGGCACAGATTTCTGGTCAGTGGAGACAATCCCAACAACCTCTGTGCCCCAAACTGGCAGACAACTAGCAAGACATCCCAGGCACCCAAGTCAGGACTCTCCGAAGGGAGTGGGTCAGCATTCCCCAAAACAGCCCTCCCTCCCCACACCATCACTGTGCTTCCTAAGATAACTACCATAAACGTGCACAATACAGAGTGAAGCCTCACATTCATTTTTAAAAACAACTCATCCCAAAGGAAAAAACCCTTTATACCTGTCCCTGGTATAAGTAAAATCCACAGCTCACTATAACCAACAGGGTTATAGGTGCTGCTGAGAAAACAGATCTCCAAAGAGCAAGCATTATCACCCTCTTTAAAGGGAATTATCTTCCCTTTTAAGGAAGGCCTGGTAGGAAACGACCCTCTGCCGGCTTTAACAGCAGTTTATTTCCTACCTCTTGGCTCGACAGTCCTGGAGCCGCAGCCTGGCTTCCCCCTTATCTCTGCGATGGAAATGGGCAAATCGTCAAAAAATTGATTTCAACATGTCCCTCCCTCACTTCTCCTTTTAAACACGGGGTCCGATGACTCTGCAAAACCCGGCTGCGCCTGCCCGAGGTCGGCACAGGACAGAGGAGAGGAGGGTGGTTTCGAAATGAGAAGAGGGACATCCCTGTTCCCCCTCCTGGGGACTGCCCAGCTGGGGTTTCACCCCAGGAACCACTGGGTGCCGTGTGCTCTGGGATCAGTGGTTCCATACCCAGGAGATGAGTCAGCCATTCCCCCTTCCTTGTTTACTGGGGGGCCTTCCAGTTATTTCTGCCCTAACCCCACATCTCTCCTGCCACAGGCTCTCCTGAGAGCTCTGAGGGCACCTCACCAAAAACTGATGGCAGCTGGGAAGGAGTGAGGGAACGCACAGCACCTCCCACGTCGCTTGGGAGTCTCAGGATGATGTCAAGTCAAGCTCCATCCTTCTGGGAAGAGCAAAGGGGACTTCCAGCCACCCACACAGGACAGGGCAGTTGTGAAAGCTCTGTTCCCTCTGGGAGCCCCGTGCATAAGCCCTGCCAGCTCCATGGCAGGATGTGCAAAGATGACTCCGAGGAGGCCACAAACTTCACGTGTAGTCCCCATTCATTTGCCTCACAGCACCCTGTGAGCACTGGAAAGTGTTTTCACCATCACTGTCGTGTGCTCTGTGTGTGCAGCAACTATTTCCTCCACTTCCCTCTCCCAGTGAGACGAATTCACCATCGGACACTGGATTTATCACCCCCTCACTGCAGGGCTGGGGCAGTGGCTGCTCTCACTGCAGGGACAGGGAACGGAGGACACAGATCTCAAGACCATTTTATGTGCTGGTTTGGGGACTGAGTTGAGAGCAGGTGGAAGAACTCGGGGCTGAATCCCAGACACCGTCCGTGTCCCATGGTGCCCATTAACCATCTTATCCTGGAGCACACATGCCAAATTATCGACCACCTTCAGCACCAGAGCGCTTCCCCCACGGGTTTTCCACCAACAATTCTCCCCACACACGTATCAAAGCCCCCTGAGGAGCCTTCCAGGCCCTGTGGAGCCACAGGTTTGGACGATGGGAGGAGGCTGCAGGGCTGAACCCCTCCCACCGCCCCCAGATTCCAGACAGACACACCAAAACATGGAACATTATTGCAGTCAATCCATGCCATGGGGAGAGTGACTGTGTTCCAGCCAGGGCCCAGCCCTCACAGAGCCAAGTATGTGGAGGAGGAGACACGACTTGGGCAAGGGAAAGGAAAGGTTTAGAAAGACAGGACCGAGCTCACAAATGGAGCCAAGCTGGTACCTTTTGCTCCAGTATCCAGAGATCGTAGGAAATGTCAGGCGGGCTGGGAGGACGCAGCAGAGATGGATCCTCGCTCGTTTACACCCCGAGGTGTGAGATCCAGCAGCCCCCACCAGGGGGTACAAGTCCCTGCTCCTGCTCTCCCTGACCTGGGTCCCTTCCCATCCCGCTGGGGCCTCCCGGGGTGGCTCAGTGCCAGCCCCTGAGCAAGGAGGGTGCTGAAATACCGGTTTCCAGTTCAGTCTCCTGGTGGCAGCTCCTGGAGCTGACTCACTCAGGAGAGCAGACGGGTGAGTAACACCCGCTACAGCTGCAGAGAGTGCCCTTGACTGGAAATAAAGATCCCCACCCTGCGCGTTCTGGCATTTCACACCAACTCACAACCCCCCACACACGTTTGTCACTTGGGTTTGTCTGTGCAGCTTTAACCCGAAACCGCCCCCTGGTCACAGCCTGCCTTGGCTAAACCCACCTCCACCACACACCTGGCAGCTCTTCACAGCTGGAGGAGCCTGTGATCCAACTGCATCGGCCAACAGGAGCTGCTCCCTGACCAGGGCTGGCCTTGCTCCCGGCTGCTCCGGGAACAGCTGGATCCAAACTTCACCCCACGCCTCCTGCCACCTCCAGCAGCATTTGAGAAGGGAGACATGTGCTGTGAGCCAAAGCTCATAAATCACGGTGTCCATCATGTGGCAGAAACACAGTTTGACCGTCCACAGTTCAGAGAGAGGCTTGAAGTCCTCACAGACCTCAAAGGGAGGCACACACAGAGGATAGGGAGGTGCTGACCAAGTTGGGTTAACCCCAGTCCCTTTGACTGCTCAATGCATCCCCCTAGCTAGAAAAAAAATAATGCAAAATAATGATTTTTATGCAGTAAGTTGCACAAAGTCAGAGCAAATGAGGTAAAATCTGGGCGGAACAGTGTGGAGGAAGAGGAGGGCTCTGTCTCTTCCTTCATCTGGAGGCAATCCTGGGCAAGCACACATAGGATGGGGTAATCCTCACCCTGTGAGAATCCTTAATCTTTAAGGATGGGGTAATCCAGGGTAAAGACCTTCCCCAGCCCCCAGGGACAGCGCCAAGATTTCAGGGCCAATAGTAGGAAATCTCTAAGTAGCACCCGCGGTTCCTGAGCAACTCTCTTTTTGTGTAAGATCTCAAAGCACTTTGGAAATACCCAGTTACACCATTCTCCACAAAGGAGGGAAACAGCCACCTCTTCAGCACGGGGAGCAGAGACAAGGGGCAGGGAGAGACCTCTCAGGTGAAGAGCCTGAGTCACACCAAGGAGACAGAACTGCACGTGATGGTGGAAAATCTCTCTCTGCCAAAGGATTCAGCACTAACTGTTCCCTATGGTCCCTCTTTTCCTTCAGTGGTGTAATACCCTCCAAATACTGGAATTTAATGGTAACAATTTGGCTTTCACATGACATCCTTCTGCTGCTCAGCTGGTTAATCATTAAGGCAGGGTCCAGACCCGGAGACGTGTTAACGCACAACATTTCCTGCTGCCCTACTCCCACCCCACTCAAGAGCAGCACCAGACTTTCAATTGTACTTCCCTGCTTTAATATTTAAAACCTTTTATGTGGGCAGCAGGACCAGCTGACCCTTCCATGCTCCCTAAGCCCTTTCCCAAACGGACACCAGCTCCCAGTTCCCGTTAGGGAGATGGCAGCAAGTGCTGAATATCTGAGCCAAATACGGGGTTTTAGACAGGGATTCTCACCAGCATCTAGAACTGTGATGCTCCACTCAGCCCAGCACCTGCATGAGCCCTGCTTGACTGTGTGACTTGCCCCAGCCTCTTGGCCCCACAGCTTCACCATTCCCAAAATGTGCTTCACTTCCCGTCAGCACACTCCAAACACCCAAGAATATCACACTCAGTCTCTTCGTTTTGCTCCTCCTCCCCTACCCACAGACCATGACCAGCTCCAGCCTGGGAGAATGGGAACATTCAGCCTCAGACCACTGTGAAAAGCCCACAGTTCAAAAGCCAGATTTAGCTCAGTGACACCCTGCTGAGGAAAGGAATATTTCATTTATTCCAGCCTGACTCATCCTCTAAATATATTTCCCTTTTTCCAGACAGCAAACTTCATGGTGTCTCTGCAGGTCCTGCCCTTTGTCCATACTAAGGAATGAGACTCAGCTTGAACCATATCTAAATGTATCTAAATGTTTCTCTCTCAAGCACCTTAGTTGAGGAAAGATTTTTAAAAAGCCTCATGGATTTGTTCTGACTGTTGGCCTGAGAGCTGCACAGGGAGCTGAGCTGGGCAAGAGACTCGGAAAGTCCGTGCAACCTCTGTTTTCTAGGATTCTCTGTCTGGGAGCAGAGGGTAACTGGGACAGGGACAGTACAGTGAGGTTTCTGCAGCATCTTACAGTTGGATGGATGTGACTGAGGAAACCTTGATGCGAAGTAATTTAATTCACAAAACAGGATTTAGTCAGTTCCTAGTGGACTGTAACATTTTATCTCTTAAACGTTTTCCTCCTCCACCTACCTGTTCTAAAGAAAACCAACCCAAGTGGCTCAGCTGGCCTTAAAATGCAGCGAAACAGCCACGTGGGAGGACAGGAGACTCAAAAGGGATGTGAAAAAGAGCAGAGTCTGGAAGATGTCCACCCTGGCTGGTCAGGGAATTCAAGAGAATAAAGGCAGCCAGCGGCAGCTGGGAAGAGGAATGAAACCAAGAGAGGTTTGGATGTTACCTGGAGAGCAGCTTCCGAGTAACTCCTGCTTGACAGGTGTCAGTGGGAACCAGAGGGGCTGATCAGGATCTGATCCCACGTAAAACACTCCTCTCCTGCAGTGCCAAGAGACTCACACACCTCGCTGGGCTCAGAGGGAGGAACAGCTCTGGTACTGCTGCTGGAGCACACCCGTGAGGAAGGAGCTACAACTCCTCACCTTTCCAGGCAGAAGAGCCACCAGGAGCACACGTGAGGGAGCTCCAACTAACTGGGCAGAGCTACCCAGGCATCTCAGCACACTTACAGGGGAAAACCCTAAAATTACGGATTGCTTCTAATTAGAGACATGTTTTAGAGGCGTTAACTATGCTGTGTCCCTCAGCTACCTTCTGCAAAGTAAAACAGTAAAGAGGTTCCAACTTGATCTGGAAAAAACATCTGGGTAAAGTGTACAGCAGTCACTGCACCAGCTTCCAACAGGAATGGTGAAACGGGCTTTTGTTGAAAGATTTTAACATCTTATTTTCATTTCCCAAAGTCAGCCAAGACAAATCAAGCCACTGATGTCACCAATGAACAGCCAAGAATGAAATCCAAGTGATTTTGCTGTTTAATTCTCCCTCTCCCCATCCAAAGTTATCAAGTCACCACTCGCACACACACAAATGCCCCAAGTTTTGAGCTGATTTCTGTTTATTTCACAGTCTTGGCAAAACAAATCTGCATTCAAAAGTTCATTTAACATTAATATATTAATCAAACATTTTCAAAATAAATACTTTTTTTAAAATAACCATTTCTTTACATCACTGCAGTAGCAATTCTAGAAAAGTCAGTGCACAGACAGTAGCAATTTCATTAATCAGCTAAACTCAAACAAAAAGAAAACAAGAGGTGGACCTTTCTTCTCTCCAAGCAGGCTGCATGCAGCAAGTCTCAGCAGTTCCCTAGCACAGGGATCTTTCATCACATTTGCTGGGAAGGATTTTCTCTCTCAGCTGTCAGAAGTCAGTGTAAGTGTGACTTGTGCAAAGCTTTGTACAACACAAAAGTTTCACAACCCAGATTCTGGTCAGTCCTGCAGAGGTTCTGCACCAGGGTTGTTGCTTAATGATACCAAGGAGTCAATGCTATGGAAGGAAAGTGCTGGAACCCTCTGAGGAGTCTGTATTCAAGTGACTGGGAAGTAAATTCACAGCTGGAAGAGGAACACTAACAGCAATAAACAACACTCAAACCAGCAGCTCTGTTGTCCCTTACAGCTTATTCCAAAGTTTTACATATTCTCTCAAGTGCTTCCAGGGCAGAAGTAGTAAAGCAACTACTTTCTCCTCCTTAGCTGTTAATTCACCAGGTAAATCGCAGCAGCAAGATGCTTCACTGGCCAAAAACTGTAACTCGTGTTACAACAGAGAAAAAACAAAAGTGTATTGTAGACTCTAAAGAGAATATTCAGGACCCAGTGCCTCATTTAACTGGAAAAAAGAGAACTGAAACATTAGTGTTCCCATGGGATCTAGACTGGTCAGATGCTACTAAAGAACCCTGTGAAGAGCAGTGTGTTGTCTGAGGAAGAGAAGCTCGTCAGCGCTGTCATACACAGTGTGCAGCAGGAGAATTTGGAGGGCTACCAGATTATTCACTACGATTGTCAGGAATGATTTAGCTAAAACAAACCAAAAAAAAAAGAACCCAAGGAAGTTGAATACTTATCTGAAAAACGTCATAGGTGCCCACCTCCTTTGAGATGCCAAAGTTTCCCTTTGAAGCCCTTTCTTGGTAGCAGAGGGAAGAGTTGGATGTGACACTCTGGTTTGAGAGGAATAACCAGAGACATCCCTGCACCCAGAGGTGCTCTTGGATACACACTAAAGTAAAATCAAGACACCTCCCAGCCCCAAGAGCCTTGTTTCCATGTTATGGGCATGTTAATCAGCAGCTTGGAGCAGCTGCTCACTCTAAAGAGGTATGATTTAAGCATGAAAAGAAACAGAGCTGAGGGAAGCAATCACAGATGAAGAGAACCTCCGGTTGTAGCGATGCCGCGCACAGGGAGGAGAGAATGCTGCAGGACAGCAAACCCCCAGAGCTCCAGAGGTGACCCAGGCTGCTGAAATCCCTTCCCTTGCTCTGCACAGACCTACTACTAGAGCCCCTGAAAGCCATGTGTCTTGGGGGAAGGCTCTACTCCTCAGTGCTATGGACCGTGCCTCAGGATTCCGCCAAAATGGAAAAAAAAGAAAGCATGGAGTTGTGGAGAAGTTCTGTGTCAGCTTATTGGTTTTTCTTGTCCTCTGGTGGGAAGTATGGAGGAGGGGGTGGCTGGTCCTGGAATAAAGAGGATAAAAGAACATCAGGTCACGGCTAAAAAAAAAAAAATAACCCCCCCAGAAAGCCCAATACACCAAAATCAATTGGGACAAACTCTGCTGTGCCATGGAGAGAAGAACTGCCAGACACACCCTTGGGCTCACCCTGCAAACCCAGAAGGACACAGGAACTCACCGTGGGCATGTAGACGTTGTGTGGGTTGCCTGGGCTGTAGTAAGCACTGGCAGCAGCTTCAGCAGCCTTTGCTTCAGCTGTCACAGAGAGACACATGACAGGTTTGGGGACACAGAGAACTCTTACAATCCAACAAAAACTCCACATGTTCCTGGCCATCAAGTGTTACTAACAGAGCAGGGTATGACCAATGCTCCGAGTTGCAAAATAGCTACAACAAACACAACTGAGCATTATCTCTTCCAGTTACCACAGGATTGTCAACTCCCAGTGAAACAGAGCAGGATTTCCTTTGGAAACGTCAGCTGGGACCTGCCTGCCAGCCATAAAATGCTAACTGCTGCCTTGCCTGAACAAAGACAGCACCCTTTACACAGGCAGTGAACAAACCAGCCTTCCTGGGAGTGAAAACACGAGGCAAAACAAAAACCAGCACAAACTTATAGCAGCTCAGGGGATTCACGTTTTAAAGATGGAAATTTACGAGCGTGAGCCAGATTCTCTGCTTCTGCAGAACACAAAAATCTCATACAACCCTCTGGAGAGGTGCCACTTTCCAAATAATAATTCAAGGATGAATAGTTGTTTATTCAAACCTAAGAGAAGTTAAATCCTCATCTAGAGAAATATCCTTATCTGCAAGAGATACGTGGCTGTGTCCAACCACAAAAGCTCTTCCCCCCAGCCCACAAGTGGCCCTGTGAAGAACATGTTCAAAATCATTTTAATAAATCCCAAATGAGCGACAAATCAGACTGATATTTCCCCAGCTTCCTTCTATCATCTAGTTCTCTGTTCCATATTGTTTAAAGTAATCAGGTTAGAGTGAAACAGGGGAAGGGGGAGCAATATCACCCAAGCCACATTTGCAAACTAAAATGGGCTAAAAACACGTTTCACCATCACTTTCTTTGTCTTCCTCCATGAGGGCAAGATTACCACCACAGGAGAATCACAAACCGTATTTTTTCTGTCAAAAAAAGAATAAATCCAGCTGTGAAATACCCACTAATGGTGTCTACCCTGGAGAGAATCAGGCTGGCCTCCAGACTGAGCTGGACAGAGAAGGCTGGAGACAGAGGATGGGCTGCAGGAGCTTCCTAACCCCTCTCCTAAACAACTTTAACTTCTAAGTTCCCCAAAAAAAAACAGCCCAGAAACAATGTCTGCCTCATTGGTAACAAAAGTATTGTGAGCTAATTCACCTGGACACATTTTTCTTACCTGCAGGAGTGGAGGGCAGGTCTGGACCACTGACAGGGGGTTCCATGGGCCCTGGATATGGTGGGGGTGGAAGCTGCATGTAGCCCCTGTCTCCATCAGCCATAGGAGGACCAGGATAAAAGTCTGTCAGGAAAGGAAATCACACAGCAAAAGGCTTAACTCCTTTGGGTGGAGTTACACAGCCAAAAGAAGCCAAGGCAAACATAATTAAACTCAAGAACAAACGGTGCATAAAGTCATCAGATCCAATCTAAAATACTGAGTGAAATCTGCGTTCCCCTTTTTACCTATTTTAACTCCTACCAACTGGAACAATCCCCAGGCTCCATTCCCAGGCTTACCAGGAGGAGGTGGTGGGTATGGATAGCCCCCGTTGGCTGCAGGTGGTGCAAAAGCATAGGATCCATTCGGCATGTAGGAATAGCCGTAAGCTCCACTGGGTATTTCGCCCCTGGAGACTGGAAAAGTGAAGACAAGACCTCATGAAAACATCAAGCCTGCGTGAAATGAACACCGACAAACTCAGGAAGTCCTTATGGGAAAAACAAACAAGTTTCACCCCAGGAAATCTGCTGCTCGCTGGATGGGAAATAAGTAGTTTTAAAAGCAAGCAAATTTCAGGTAAAGCCTGAAACTCACACATATTTGAAGCCAACCTGCTGCAACCTAGAGCTGCCCTTGCTGTGTGATGAAAGCAAGGCCTCCTGAAACCACAAAACCCTGGCACAGACCAGCAGGCTCCCCTACCTTGTGATGCCACGTGCAGCATCCTCTGCCCAAACTCGATTGCACCCCCCGCTGAAAAGGTCATCTTGAACGTGGCAGATCCTTCCCAGCCACCTGAGGGAGGAAAGACAATCAGAAGCCAGGAGAAGCTGCTTCCGAGCTATTCAGCTTCCACGCTGTATCTACAGATGTCCTGCATACAATTCTTTAAAGAGCTCATCCCAAAAATCCAAAAAAAAAAAAAGAAGCAGATGAATTGGCGGAATTACGCTGCCACCAGAAAAATTCACAGTGGGGTATGGTCAGGTCAAGAGACACCTGCAGAAGAAACAGCCATGAGGGAGACCTTCAAAAGCTTTCTGGAGTTGTGGCTGTTGCCACACCAGCTGCCACAGCTATCAGGAGCACTGGATTTGCTCCTGCTTTGGATAAGATTAGTACAGAAGACGGGGATTGTGTTAATCCCGTTTGCTAAAAAGCCTTTGCAACTACACCTGTCAGCTACAAATTAGTTTGGGAGTCTGAGTGCCCAATGAAGCAAAGAGCTTAATGAAGAACATGGTCCACATAAATCCATTAGGAGTCCACAGAAGATATTTCAAGTCAGGATAATAATAATTTAAAAAAAAAGAGAGAGAATTTGTGACATCTCACATTACAGAATAAAAAAGAAAAACAGGCACAGAGTTACAACAAAGCATCAAAGCACAAGCTGTGGCAGAGCTGAAACAGAAACAAGTAGATTAAAGAGCCTTTTTGAGCTAAACCAGACTCTCATGGCTGTTAAGGCAACACCATCATTAGAAGAGAGGGCCTCTGGGGAAAATTCACAAAGATTTAGCTAAAGCCCTTTGCCTTTCACACAGTTGAGTTTGTCTTTACTGCTCAGGCTGCCTCCCACGCTGGATGGTCCCACTCTGCTCCCACACTGAGGTTCCAATGCTGATTTCAGGGTTACAGCTGAAGGCTCCTAAGCCCTGAGCTGGGATTTCTGTGCCACAACTAACAGACTGAACAAAGCTGAGCATGAAAGTCTGCTGAACTCTGTGCCTTTGGTAAAAACAATGGTCAAACCCAAAATTATTCTCGAAAACATCTGCCACATGCTTCTCGTTGAACATGATGTGAAACAGCCTGACAGGGCCTTGAAGATCTCCCCTAATTTCAAGACAGTCCATTCCCTTCCAAGTGCCATTGTCACTGCCAGGATGCACCCCAGCAACAGCACAAGAAACACGATGGAGAACAGTGCTCCGGGGATCTGCACCTGAGAACACAAGCAAATCCAGGAAGGATCCAAGTCCTTGGTACGGGAGGACCTGGATGGAGGTGGGGCAGGTGACCCCAAGTGACCAAAGCAAAATCACACCCTCACTCTTGCTGACTTCCCTCTGATGTTTACTTGCTGAGATCACTTGGCTGAGTGAAGTCAGTATTTTGCAGAGGGCAGGACTGAGGTGGGTTGCAGAGCAGACCTGGTCACTGTAGCTGAACAGGGAGCTGATAAGGGGAATATTTTTAGCTGCCACTTTCAAAGAAAAAAAACCCACATTTTATCAGGACTGTGAAAACCCATTTGGTCAGTGTTCAGTTTTGGTTACCCGGGACTTTGACAGGAACTGAGCAGCTGACCTGAGACACAGAACACACCCTGTCCCATACATACCTCCTGCCTCTGCTTTCACTGTGCCCTTGATATAATTTGCTCCAAACACTGGCTGCTTAATCTCACAATCCTTCAACAAATAAAAGGGCATCACGAAAGACTGCATTGCATCCTTCCCCTTGGACACAAAGATAACCTGAAAAGGGAATAACATTACAAAAGCTCCTCAAAACAAACAGGAAGCACAGCCCCGAGTTATTACCTGAAGAGACTTTCGATGGACTGAAACTCCCTCCCACATCATCAGTCCTGCAAGCCAAAAGCTACACAGAACAGCCACAGGGGTAAACCAAAGCCTCAAGGTAATAAAGCCTTCGAGAAGTGCCTTGCTCAGATAACATTCCTCCCAGCTTCCAGAGAACTCGCTGCTCCACACAGCTATGATTTAGTAGCTGTGCTGTTGCATTCAGCATTTCCAGACCATTGCTAATTTCCAATTTGAAGATGCCTTGATGGACTAAACAGCTGCCTGTACAAGGACTAATCAGATTTACTATCTTTTGACAAATAGGTGGGATATGCAGTGAATTCATAATGCTTCCCAGAGGCAGAGGGATGAGCCCCACTTCAAGCAGGAGTGGATTATCCTGACTTTTGTGCATTGAGGACGTTTAAATACAGAATGGCAGAGCCTTTATCTCCTTACCCAGCACAAAGCCTTTCACCACTTACCCGGTAGGGCGTCAGGAAAACACTCCCTTTCTTGGTCCCTTTGAAGGCCTCTGGCATCGGTTCCATATCACTGAAGGTAATTTCTACATGGTCATAGGTCATCAGAACACTGCCAACCACAAGAGAACAGACAAGTGTTACAGCCCAAGGCAGAAGTGCAACATGCACGTAAAGTTTACTGACCTACCAAACCCGGCTGTTCCCTCAGGCCTGTGCTGAGCAGACAACATCAGTCTGGTTTGCTTTTTTATTCTGTTGGCAGCAGCAACTGAAGGAGCACTGGCTGCTTGTTCCCTCCTCGGTGTGCTGACATAGCTGCTGCTGTCTGTGTAGCCGGGCAGGGAATCCACTCAACTGAGCTGATCAAGGCCTCAAGACATTCCCTTTCTTTTTTTTTTTTTTTCCTTTTTTGAAGTTGTGTTGCATTTCTGCTGGGTCAGTTCCCTAATTCAGTTCCCCACAGGACAGTGGAAGGGCTGCAGGAGCAGGAACTGCTCAGTCTGGCTTATGCAACGCTGGTTTTTGAAGGTCTCACCACAGCTCAAGCATGTCTGTCACAAAAATGTGATCAAGAGGAACTCCCCCTTCCTTGCCACAAGACCTCATTAACCCCTGTTGCCTGCACCGATTCCTGAATTCTCAATTAAAAACTGACCTGATTAAAACCTTGCATGGACACAGCAGGTAACTTGTATTGACACAACAGCACCCACGTTAGGGACTGTAATCCCTAAAGCTGCAGAAACCTCCACCACCTCTATCTTTGGCGGCTGGCGTGTTTCCATCCTGAGTCACTTGCCTTTGCCTTCTGCCAGCAAGTACCTGTCCCTCCAGGAAAAGCTGTGGAAGTGCAGAGGGGCCAGCTCTGCCCAGACTGCAGCATTCCAGCTGGACCAGCCCAGGCTGCCACGGGAGAGGCAGCCCCCAGTCCAGGGCAGGCTCACAGCTGGGACCAGCAACACCTTTAAGCTGCTGCAGTTGTTTCAGCAAATGCAAATTCAAGCGACAGAGTGGATCTTATGAAATTCTTCCAGGAAAGGCCACATCCCAAGGGGAAGTCGGGCGCAGAATTCCTACACCGCCGCCTCAGTGGCCCCATGGAAAGGAGCCCTGAAGGCTGAAGCCCTCCCTCCTTTGCCCCCGAGGCAGAGGACTCCTGTGACTGCCACGTCAGACCCAGACAGAGGGTGCGGGCAGCTCTTGGCCGCGCACACAGAGGCAGCTCTGTGCAGGCTTGCCGTTTCCATGGTTATATCCCAGCAGCTTTCTCCAACACTCCTCCTCCTTCCCCAACACACGGAGCCAGGAACCAGCAAAGCACGCCGGGCCTCTGAACCGGGGCACGATGCAGGTGCAGCAGGGGAGAGCATCCCCGAGGGGGGATCCCAGACCACCCGGGTGGGAGCTGGGCTCCGCCATTCCTCCCTGGACACTGAGGACGGCGGCGGGAGCCGGCAGCAGGCGAAGGACGGGCGGGATGCTGCGGGGAGCGGTGCGGGGCCCGCGGCTGAGGCCCAGAACAGCTCCCCCCGGGAAGGCCCTGAGGCAGCGGGGTGCGAACAGCCCCTAAGCCGCAGGGAGACGAGGGGAGGACGAGCAACGCCAGCACCGAGAGGTTTAAACCGCCCCCTTTAATGCCCTCACCACCCATCTGCCCAGAGACAGCAGGTCCCCCTGAAGGCGAAGGCAGGAGGAGGGCGGGGGGGAGAGGGCAGCTCCGCGCTAGCCCCCGGCCACCGCGGCCGGAGGAAGGGAGAAGGGGATAGCACCTCACTTCTCGCTGTTGTTAACGATGACGCCGCCGCCCTCCGAGTGGTTCTTGTTCAGCGCCATCGCCGCCTCCTCCGCCTCCTCCTCACAGCATCTACTGCGCTCTGCGCCTGCGCGGGAAGAGGGCTGACATCACTAGGCGCGCGAGGCATGCTGGGAGTTGTAGGCCCCAAGAAGAACAGCAACACATTCTTTTCTGCCTGCGCGGTGCATGCTGGGAGTTGTAGTCAGTATCCTCCCCGCCGAGACCTCTCTGATTTTAGCCGCGCGGTGCATTCTGGGAGTTGTAGTCCGTCTGCCGGCCGCCATGACACACCTCCCCTCCCCTCTGGGAGCAGCGTGTCGTGGCGGCCGCCGGCCCGCTCGGGGTCTTGCCCGCTGTGTATAAATAATTGCGATGTTTGGTGGAGTAAAATAAAAATAATCCCGCATAGCCGGTGGTTCTGCACATAGAATGAGATTTAGCCCCTTTAAACAGCGAAGAGGCTCCACTTCCAACAAATTCTTTTTTGTCACTCACGTTTGAGGCGCTTCTCATGTTTTGCACACTTGCAAACGGATTTTTGAGCCTGACACTGGGCCGTGCTGGAATCGAGCACATCCGAAAATTACGCCTTTATATTGGAGTGTGTGATGAAGCGGAAAGACTAACCAGTTGCCCTATAAACAAGCAAGGACTGTGTGTGTGTGTCTGTCCATTTGTCTGCCTGTTGGGAATGTGGGAGCAGGAAGTACCTGTGGCCTTTGCAGAGCTGCAGGGAGGGTCTAATCTCCTGCCTCCAAGTGTGCAAGTAGGAGGAGCTCCTAAAAAATTAGTGATTGCATAGTTTCATTAAAAATAGGAGCCCTGAAAAACTAATCAACTGGTTTGAAGGGCTCCCTCAGATCAATAACTGACCACTCTATATCAATAATACACAAACAAGAGCACATATTACCCTAAAATATATCTTCTTCTATGGGTTTGAGCTTTTCCCTGCAGGCTTTGTAGCCCAGCCCTGTCTGAGTGCCTGAGAACCAGATGCGGGGTAGAGGGGAAAAGCAGAGAAACTAAATAATGGAAACAAGATTTAAATAAATACAGTGACATAATCTGTACAGTTCTTGGCAAGAACAGGTTTGTGCTTTTCATATCCGCTTTTTCAGTAAGCAGTAACTTTCCCTTTTAAGAAACTGCTCTAACAAACAGTCCTGATTCTTCTCCTATTAAAGTCAGGAGGAGAATCCACTCGGCTGCCACCGAAGTGCCCAGCTGAGGCATTGCCGCTTCGCACGAAATATCAAATAACAATCAAATAACTCACCAATTAACATTTTTCTCCTAGCTCCAGCTGGCATTTTGTATTAAGAAATGCAGTCTTCACTTAAAAAAGGGATGCTGGTGTAATAGCCAGTGTCAGGGGGGGAAGCTCTGGACCTCCTCACAGCATAGAAAACCTTGAAAATTTATACTCTAAAACTTGAAAACACGAAGGAAAAAAGTTCCTAGTCTGTTCATCTTTGTTGTTTCTAAGCTGAGGACAGACAAAGAAAAGAGAACTGAGACAATTCATTGTTTTGAATTGCCCAGGGCTGACAATATTGTTATTGGATTTTATTATTCTTCCGCTCCTTTTGCAGTCGAGCAATAATAATGTGTATTTGGCACAATTCCCTTAGACAAACTTGGAAAATAAAAACCTGCGTACAGGACACAGAAAAATAAACACGAGATAATGGGACAACTCAAATGGTTTGGTAATTAAAGGAAAGACAACCCAGAGCGATGTCTTTGTAGTATTTAATGGCAAATCATAATCTCTAACATCATTATATTATTCTGTTACGGTTTATTCACACACTGTAAAATACTCTACAGTAGCTATATTTAAAAAATCCTAATTAAAAAGAGGAACACTCTGTGACAGCAGAAATAACTCTAGGGAACACGGAAAGGCTGTTTAAGTTGCCAAGTGCTATCGATCCATCTAAACTCATCTCACACCGAATTTAGCCCTTTGTTTACACCAAAATCAGGGATCCAGAGCTGGTGTAGTGCACGTTTCCCAGTCATTCCAGTTTACACCCCAAATTATTGGCAGCACGAAGCAAACTCCAATCCAGCTCCCGGGGGGATTGCTCCTGTCTCAAATCGCTCTGAATTTGCTGCATGCCCTAAACCAGGAGGGTTTATAGCGCTTCCAACCAGGATAAAAGCAAAGCAGCAGGAAGGAGAGGGTTGGATAGCACTTCCCAACTGCAGCACACCCACAGGAGCCCCCCAAACGCTCCGTGGAGCTGCATCCCAGCACCCCAGCTCCCGGGGCAGGGATGAGTTCAGCCAAAACAGGAGCACAACCAGGCACAAAGCCTGAACACGAGAAAGGTCCTCCTGAGCTCCCACGTGGTGACAGAATGGAAAGAGATAGGATAGGATCCCCCCGAACCTCCCAAACCCCAAAGGAATTCAGAGGTTTATGCCTGTGCATTGGGCAACACAGGGAAGGGCGGGATGCGCAGCTCCAGCGTGGGTTTCCCCTCGGAGCAATCAATGCAAACGAAACAGGGCAAAGACCCAGGTCTGCTGTGTTTACTCTGGCAAAACTCCTCACCGCAAACGGTGGGAGTTTTGCCTGAATAAATGAGATTTAGGGCTCAGATAGAGCCGAGATGGGGGCCCTCATGTGACATCCCTTCCTGCAGGCGTGCAGCAGAGAGGAAGGTTACCTTCCTCCGCCTCCCGGGACGTGACCACGCACGGGCTGCTGCACGCCTCTACCTTTCTTATCCAGGAAGGAATTTCTGATCCCAAGTTCCCCTCTACCTTTCTTATCCAGGACGGAATTTCTGATCCCAAGTTCCCCTCGGTGTTCACAAAGCAGCAGCGACGCCTGCACTGTGTCACCGCTGACATCTCGTGCAAGGGCTGAGCGCTGCAGGAGCGCCGCTGGCGCCAGGCAAACAGAGCGGGTGTGGAGCTCAGGGCACAGGGAATGAACTCCCATCTGGACAGAAGTCTGGGCTGCATTCCCACCAGCCAGGAAAGGCCAAGATTTCAGCTGAAGATTTCACCCTGGAAGCCCTCCTGCTTTCCCCACTGCTTGCAGCATTTTAGGAGTCACCGCATGTGGAGGAGGAGGAGGATGAATTTGCAGACAGATCCCAGCAAGCCCCTTCCCAAAATGACTCACCAGCCCTGCCTCAGGGAGCAAGCGGCTACATTCAGACCCTTCATCCACTCAGATGTCCCAATTTTCTGGGGACTGCCACCTCTTCCTATGCCAGCAGGAATTTGCAGCGCTGGTAAAGGAGTCACAGTAAAGGAGCTCTTTAAACCTCGGTGTGTAAACGTGGCTTTACATGTAAACGTGGCCTTTAACTTCAAACCTCTTGGCTTTGTGCCTGCCTTTTATTCGTGTTCACTTTTTTCCCTTGGCTCCCCTTGAATATACCACTATGATTTCCAGCTTATCCTTCGGGGAAAATACATATATATTTCATATATTTAGCTAAAAGGGCCATTTTCCACCCCTGCTGACCGTTGTTGCGTCACCACTGACTCGCTCATGCCAGCAAAGAGCCTGACCCTCTACATTTTCTCTCTAGGTGTATATAACACAGCACTACGACTCTGTAAAGCAAGCTTTGGGAGGTAGGTAGCAAAATAATCCCAGAAAAAATAAACTTGTGGAAAGGTACACTGTGCTGAGACAGGGGCTGCTCTGTGCCACCCAAACAGGCAGTATTTCTGTGTTTTCCTTCTGAAAAAGCTCCCCTAGGACACATGAACTGGCATTTTTGGCTCTCAGCTTCAAGTTTCCACCTTTCCTGAGGGGAACAGTATTCCCTCTTGCTTGAGAGTAGTTTTTGTTAATTGTTACTTATTCCCAGAGCCTAAAGGGTCATTTAGTAACTGACTGATGCTGCATCTTTTATCAATGCACTCACGGCTGTCCCTAAAACAGACCGTCTGTCCCTGGGACATATTCACAGCACCTCTGTCACTTAAAAAATCTCTCTAAGCTAAGGGGCACATTTTCAGCTCAAGTGTACCCAGGGTTCTTGAAGAGTTGGGAGTTTAACAGTACTAAAACCCCTTAAAATAGTAGAGTCAACGAAAACGAGGGGGGAAATTTGGCTGTAAAGCTTTGTGAAGCAGTTCCCAAGGAGTGTGTCTACTGAAAGAACACCCTCAAAATTTGGTTTGTGCTGCTCCCTTCACCATCTCCAGGCAGGAAGTTTCTCCCTTTCCCAGTTGGGATTTTCGGCTGTGGTGGGGAACAGACCTGTGGCCACAGGGCTCCAACACACGCTGGACCACGGCTTTTCCCAAACCAGCCTGGCCACAGAGCAGCATCCAAAATACCCACTGGCTGCAGTGCAATGAAGGGCACAGATCTTTGTTTCATGTTTGCAGCATTAGTGGGTGGCCAGCCCTGCAAGGAGTGGCGCTGCATCACCACAGCATCACCCAGCACCCAGCCAGGCTCCTCCACATCCCTCTCACCCACGCCAAGGCACGGGGCGGTGATGTGGGCACTGGGGAAGTGACCACATCTGCTTTGGGGCTTCACCTGGTCCACACTGGGCTTGCTAGGTCAAAGGCACTTCATAAGGAGCGTGTGGAAGGTGTCAGTGAGCCAATACTTAAAAAAGCATCAGTGACATAGAGCCCGAGATAAGGCACAAAGCGGAGCATCTGTGCAAGTGGCCGGGGCAGTGCGAGCACATGTGAAGAGAGGGACTGGGCAGCTGGCCAAGGTACAGCTTCAAACCCATGTGGCACTTCTCCTGAGCAGCACACTTTACCAAGAAAGGCTTGTCACAGTCCCTGATGTCCAGAAAGGGAAGCTGAGGGGCAGGGAGCAGCACAGAGACTTGCCAAAGTTCGCTCAGCGGCCCAGCGGCAGAGCCGGCGCTCGGATCCAGCCCCATCCTGGCTCCCAGCCCGTGGCTCTGCCCGCCAGATGGCTTCATCCAGCCCTGGGTCACCAACAGCACAGAGAGGAAGGAGGGCTGCAACAGAGGCAGACAAAGGGAGGCCTTGATGGTGGCAATAACCTGCAGGAGAGACTTTCGTGGGCCCTCCCGTGCTCCCGCTGTCCGGGCAGTTACCGACGCTTTAGCACCGAGACACAGTCCTTCTTCAGCGGCCCGATCTGCAGGTGGGCATCCACACTCTCCAGGAAGAAGGCTGGCTTCAGCTTGCACGAGAAAAGAGAGCCAAAGTGGTGGTTGATCTTGTTCTGGAACGGGTCAGCCTTCCCCTTGGTGAAAGGGGAGACCTTGAGCTGCTGCAGGCAGGTCATCTTGGAGTCCTTGACTCCGTAGAAGGTTAAGGCCTTTTCCGAATACTCCAGGAAGACCCCGATCGTTTGGAAGAACGGCTGCTCGATGACGGACTCGAAGCCCCCAAACCAGGCCACGTAGTTCTGCCCGTTCCACTGGAGGCAGCAGGACCTGTCGTTGCGGCCCAGGCGGCCCCGGTTGTAGGCCTCCCGCGGGTCGAAGTCCTCGGCGATGACCCCGATGCTGACCCAGCCGTCGATGAGCTCCACCTCCCAGTAGTAGTTGCCCCGGTTCATGAGGTTCAAACCCAGCACCTGCTCGCAGTTGATGAAGCGGGTCGGGCTCTCCGGGTAGGGGATGGGGCACAGCACCCGCTTGGCCCCTTTGGTGCCGAACAGCTGGATGAACTTGTCAGCCGTGTCGCTGTCCAGGTCAATGATGAAAGCAACTGGATGGGGCAAGAAGGAGAAATGAGGACGAGGAGAGAAATCCTCCCAGCCCTCCCTGCTCTGATCCCTCTGCCCCAGCCTTTGACAAACAGCATGATCCTTTCTGACTTGTCCTATCACTCCCCTTGCTTTTAAACCCCATGTCAAATTTCAGTCATTGAGGATCAGGGACTGAAAGAGCTGATACTCCTATAAGCAGGATGAATACAGGGCAGAGGAAGGAATAGAGGGGCTGCTCCGTGAGCTCAACCATGATACCGTGACATCAGAGCATCCACCTGAGAGAGTGGTGGTAGGAAAATCCTACATAAAAGCAGATTTCAGGTAACCACAGACAAACCTGGTAGAGAGGGAGCATGAGAAAACAAGAAACCAGCCAGGCACGTCCCAGCTACAAACCCACTGGTCCTTGTGGTCAGCTTGCACTGCACTGTGGCTCCCACAGGAGCAGATGTAGCCCTCAACATGCAAGGCCATGTGAGAACCACCACTGGATCACAAACAGAGGGGATCTCCAGTGAGAACAGCCCTGGATATCTGTTACTATTGACTGCATTGCACGTCTGAAACATGGCGTGTCCCAGCCCAACAGCAGCAGCAGAGCACACCCAGCTTGAGCACACATCCCAGTGGGCTGCACTGTGCCACCAAGGTAGATCTTGTCCCCTATGGACATCCCTCTGGTGACCCCATAACCCCTTGTAAGGCTGGGAGGACACACAGGTGCAGTGTGGGAGCTCAAGCCCAGCCCTGCACCCTCCAGCCTCTGCCCCTTGTGCCCCACTCTGCTCAGCCACTGCACGATCCCTCTCATGCTGCAGCTGACCCTCACCAGCCCAGTGCTCTGCAGCAGACAAGGCAGATGCACAAACTCTGATCTGATTTAGCGGAGGATCCAATTCGTCAAGGGCTGGAAGGCGGCAGGAATTACACAGGACGCCTGCAGCCCCCCTGGGGCAGCTGGGCAGGCAGAACCACAGACAAGGGAAAAAAAGTATCACCACTATAACCAGATCATGACTGTTGTCAGGAAAGCAAGGAGGCTTCCTTGTTTGCCAAGCAATATTTCCTCTGGTGGTGGCAGCGCTCCTGCCAGCCGTCGGCTCGGGATCAGTGCCGGCCGGGCATGTGGGAAGGAGAGAGGAAAGGGAAGGTGGACCTTAGCAACAACTGCCAAAGCAAAAGTCCCTCGCTTACATTTCAGGAAGTAATCACGGCTCTCCAGGCAGGCAGGATCGTTTGACTTGTCTGGAAACCGGGATTCGGCCAATGCTGCGGAGACAGGGACAGAAGGGTTTGCACCAGCAGAGGAACCAAACCAACAAGGGTGTTACTGGAGCATCACCCCCTGCCCAGCAGCCTGGTGATACCCAGCTGACGTGGCCCCTCTGCCCCCTGCATCCCCACTCCCCCTGCACATCCCTGATGGCTCCCACACAGGAAAGGACAGACACCACCTCTGCCTACCCCAGGGAGACGGGCAGGGGGGCAATGAACTGGCTGCAATTCCCGTGGGAATCTGAGCAAATGAGTGAGGAGAGAGCTCAGGTTAAATGAGAGAGCACGGGAGAGAGCTGCCACACTGGCTTTCTATCCCTGGCAGGTTTGGGAGACCACAGCCTGCCCCATGAAGAGGATCATCTATCCTGGGAAGAAGAGTCCCCTTTCACGGGAGGCCACTTTGGCCACTTGCCCTCTCCCGCAGGGCCCTGCCTAACTCCCAGGCTGTTTGTTGCCTCTCCAGCCTCCGGTCTCTGTGGAAAAATTCACAAAACCTCAAAGAGGCGTAAGCCCAGGATTGTGCAACACGCAGGGAACCCGTGCTGAGCAGCTTCCAGGGCTGGAGGGAGAGGGGCCAGTGCTCATGGGGGACATGGAGCACAGATTCATCTCCCAGCTGTGCAGGGAGGAGGAGGGTGAGGGGGAGACCTCCAGGCAGAGGGACTGGGTGAGCACAAACCTTCCTCCATCTCCTGGTAGTTCAGCCCATCAATTCCTTTCCCCTGCAAGTGGTTCCACTGGTTTTTGCAGGCAGTGGCCAGCACATCCTTCACGGCCCCCACGACTTGGGTGCACTTGGTGAAGTTCAGCTCGTTCTGGAAGCTCGGAGCCGAGGAGAGGTTTTCTTCCATGGCTACTTTTAAGGCCTGAAATTCCTGAGCCAAAAAAGACGGAGTTTCAGGAGTTTTCAAACAAGCCAAAGTTGTCTCTTGTTCCGCAACCCCACCCAGCCCTGGAGGATTTGGGAACTGGCAGCTCTCAGGACTTGGCCCAAGGACAGCCTCCACAAGGGAGGAAAGCCACGTGTTCCTGGAACCTCCTCCTAGCTCCCTTTCAAACGTGGATCCAGACCATGCCCACCTCCCACAGAATAGCATCTCCTCCCAAAAAGGTCTCCTCTTGCTGGGCTGTCAGAGAGGGGGAAATTCTAGAGGGGGGCAGTGGGGCACCCCAGTCTCTTGATATCTGCCCCTCACACCCAGGTACCCAGCCTGGGCAACACATCAGCTTCCCCTGAGGCACAGACAGGATGGAGGTGATAGTCTTGGCTGCCTGTTCCTCCTGGGAGCGGGGACGGGACAGAACTGTGCCAACAGGAGTGAGACTCGACAGCCCACACATCCCAGGGTTCCTGATCCCAGATCCTCAGGAAATGGGGCGAAACCCCAAAAGACAATGCTATTGGCTCCTTCTTGCCCCATCCCACCTGGAGGAAGTAGATGGTGTCAGTGCTGGCAACATTCTCCAGGTTTTGCTTGCACTGGGCCAGCTTGGCTCGTCTCTCCTCCTTCCAGCGGAGATCAGCCTCAGCCTCCCCCAGCATGGAGCGCTCCCCGGCCTCGATGAAACCCGTCACCTCCTTCTGGAAGGTCGCCAGGACCTCAGAGGCTTCTGCAAAGAGCTTCTCGACCCTTTCCTTCTCCTTCGTGGCAGCACCCTGAGCGCAGGGAGAGAGAGGTCAAGTCCCACAGGTGAAGGTGCAGGAGGGCACCCTTGTCCCCTGCCCAGCACCCACCTCTCTGGGGTCCCCCTGACACCCCATCACCCCCTTCATCCAAGAGCTCAGATCATTTCACAGCTCAGCCATCGAGGGATCTGGCTGGGCACAGCCACTTACTGCTGCACCACGTCTGGCGTCCCCAGGCAGTGAGGTGACGTGGTGGCACAAGGGCCAAAGGGGACCAAACCCCTGTGAGCCCAAGGAGAAAAGAACCAGAGGATGCCCTGGTATGGCCCTTGCCCTGTTCCTTCTTCCAGTTGCAAACGAAAGCAACCAGAGATGCTGTGAGGGTTAGCAGAGACGAGGAGCAAGAATCACCAGGGATCCTTGCCAGGGTCACTGTGGTTTTATGGAGCATACTGCCTTGTGAGCACCAACTCTACACCCCAGACACCCCAAAAGCTCACAGCCCCTTCCCCTCTGCTTCCCAGCCCAGCAGAGCTGCACTAACAGAGCGAAGCCACCGCAGAGTCACCTTAATGAGCTCCACCATCTTCTTGGCCTGTGCGATGGTGACTGCCAGCTCCTCCAACTCGTTCTCCACATCGCTGAGGAATTTGGCTTGTTGGGCCTGCGGACAAGGGGCAAACACTGAGCTTTGCCCCTGACCCCATAAGGAGCTGCAGGATAGCCAGCCTCCCCCTGAGTTCAACCCTCTCTGACCATGACCTCGCTGTCAGGCTTCGGGTGAAGGACGCAGGGGGAACCGTGAGTTGTTTTCCTGTTTTCCTTCCCTGCAACATCCAACCTGCAAACATTCCTCCTTCCTGGGCTGGGAAACTAAAGGAGTAGCTGGGCTGCAAAGGGTCATGTCCAGTTCCACGGTCCCCACCCTGATCCCAGCAGAAACCAAACAAAACAGGAATTTGAAAGCAAACCCATCGGGCAGTGACTGCAGCAAGCGCAGCTAAGCCGTGTGCCCTCACTGTGTACCCCAAGGCTGGGGAAAATCCACCTGGGACTGGTGCAGGGGCTGAAAGGCAGATCTGGACCACTCAGAAACACAGCACAGAGTCCCCTGGAGGTTTCTCTTTAGGAGCTAAGCAAACCAGCTCTGGAGCACGGAGGTGCTGCGTGGCTGCAAAGGAAGCACCTTCCGAACACGTGGCTTCCTGGCGCGCTATTGTTGGCGCCAGCCATTGCCCAGCACGAGCTCCCTGGGGAGCCAGGAGGGCACTGCACTCCCCAACCAGGGCAGATCCCCGCTAATGCTCGGCCTCCTGGCCCTGCTCCCTGCAGTGCTTGTGCCCAGGGAGGGTATACAGGTGCTTTCCCCGTCCATCCTTCCCAGCCTGCAGCACAAGGGCAGTAGCAGAGGGCAGTGGCAGAGGTGACGTTAAGCAGTGTCTGCTGAGGTCTGACAGCTCCTTCGGGCTGGGATCACACTCACTTTCTATTTTAAGGCACCTGATGACTAATAATGCCGACAAAAGGGTTTTCCTGCAATCCTAAGAACCCACGAGAGGGCGGGAGCTGGCTTGGGGCTGTTTCTGTGCTCCCTGTCAGCATGTCCACAGCCCCTGGGCTCTTCCTTGGAAAAAGCAAACCCTCCCAAGGTCTCCAAATGCTTCATCCCCATGCAGGGTGTCACCACACCACAAGCCTCACAGACTCCCATCTGCCTGCAGCCCCACAGAGGCCCCACACATTTGGGGCATCAGCGTCCAGGAAGGCAGCACCGTGTTGGGCTTGGAGCCCCGGCTCCCGGGGAGGCTCGTGGGTGTGAATATAGGAGGTGACTCAGTCACATCTGGGAATGGGAGTGATGGAAAAAAACCCCGCTGCCAAAACGCCGGGATACAAAGGGCTGGGGGAGCGGGAGCGGCGGCCGGGCAGGCTGCCAGGAGTCGGGAAAAACCGCCTCGACGGAGCTGTGGGAACAAGACGGGGAAGGCGGGAGCCCCGTGACCGCGGGGTGCAGCACTGCAGGGTGTCCCAGGCACCTCCACCCCAGCCCTACACCCACGGGATTTCCACAGCGGGAAAAGTCCCCAGGGACCGGCTGGCAGCGGGTCTGCCCCCATCCCTGTCCCCATCTGCCCATCCCGTTCCCACCTCACGGGGTGCCCCGACGGCACAGCACCCTGTCCATACGGGGTGGGGTCCCCACACGCGCCATCCCACCAGCGCGGCACCTGCACACACCCCACGGGGGGATTTAGGCTCCCCGCTGGGGACACGGGTGCAGCACGAAACCCTCCGAAGGGACGCCGCACCTACCTCACCCCACCCCACCCAGGACACCCCCACGCCAGGGTCCCACCCTCGCGGGGGGCCTCCGCGCGCACCCCGCCGCCCCCCACCCCACCCGCACGCACCTCCTTGTGCTCCCGCTCCTGCTCGAGGGGCACCACGTTGTGGGCGCGATGCTCGTGGGCGCGGCAGCGGGCGCACACGCAGGTCTGCTCGGTGCGGCAGAAGCCGTCGAGGGGCTGCAGGTGGCGGGGGCACAGCCCCTCCTCCAGCCGGCGCAGCGGGGCCACGAGGCGGTGGGCGCGGAAGGCGGGGGCGCGGCGGTGCGGCTCCAGGTGCGCCCCGCAGAACGACGCCAGGCACACCAGGCACGACCGCGCCGCCGCCGCCC
>VXAY01007101.1:78667-175399 GCA_013399855.1 Oxyruncus cristatus | reverse complement strand
CTGCCGCGCCCCGCCCGTCCGCTCCGCCTCCCCGCGCCCGCAGCCGGGGCTCCGCTCCCCGCCGGGGCTGGGGGGCTGCCCCGCATCATCACCGCCTGAACCTGGTCCCCGGGCACCCGCGTTCCTGGGGAGTTCTCACCCCTGGGATTTGCCCCCAGCGGGCACCCGGTTCCTCTCCCCGGCATCTGCTGCCTTCAGGGAGAGCTGCCCCCAGCCCTCGGGGGGATGTCACCCCGAGAAGGATGTACTGTCCCCCCAGCCAGGGTCTGCCACCTCCTAAAGGATCTGCCCCACTGGGATGTGGACTCTTCCCAGGGTTCTGCTGCTGCCCCTCCCCAAATCTCCCATCCCGGGAAGCTGTAGCCAGCCCATTCCACACCCACCCCAAGGGATCTGCTGCCCCCTGTGAGCATCCCCTTCCCCCCAGGGCCTGCTGCCACCCCACTGCTCCCCAGGAGCTGCTCCCCGCCTTGAGGCCTGTGTGGAAGGTCCTGAGCTCCCCCAGTGCATAGGTGCAGGTTCTTTCCTGCCAGCCCTCGTGCCCATGGACCCACGTCAGCCATTCCCATGGAAAAAAGGGCTGCCTCAGTCCCTGTCCCCTCTTCCTCCAGGGCCCATAAGGCACCAAGCAGGGATGGGGAGACACCAAAGTGGTTTGAGTGTGAGGATCTGCCTCATAAGTATGGTGTCTCCAGACCCCTCCTGTGCAGACCATTTTTTGACTTGGATAAGTTCCCAGGTCCACACTGGCCCAAGGACAGGGCTGGGAGGGTGGGGAGGTGTGGAGTGAGGGAGGAAACATGGCAAGAAAAATCACATCTGTTCTTGCAGAATGGGTTTGATCCTTCTCAGCCTTTTGTCCCAAAAGGAAACAATGATGTTATTTATTCCCCTTGCATTCACCTGCACGTCCCCAGCACCTTTGATCCCAGTGCCCAGTTTCACCCCGTTATCCCTCCTGCGGGAGCAGGAGGAGGTGCCGGACCTGCAGTCTCAGCCTTGGAAAAGCTTCAGTCAAAACTTCAGATTTTCTTCTGTGCCAGATCAGCCTTGGGGCAGAACCACAGGAAACCAGGTTTCCTTATCACAGTGCTATGGCAAATAAAGGACCTTTTGATTCTGCCGCCAGCTGGTCCCCCCAAGGGGCCGGTCACCAACCCCTCGAGGACACGGAGGGGCAGGATGGGGCCCTGCAGGGATGGGTGCAGAATCAGGGGCACCCAGCTCCCCTCCCCTTACCCCTGTGCTGCTTGGTCCCGTTATCTCCCACCACCACCAAGGTCAAAACAGTAGGAAAACAGAGCTTTATTAGGAAAAGCAGCATCGTACAAAGAGCTGCAGCATAGAACCCTGAAAAGATGCTCTGCCATGTCCAAGAGTGGCAAGAGGGGACTGGGAGGGCTTGGGGGAGCAGGATCTGCCTGCATGTAAGGCTGGGGGAGCACAGGGCTCCCTCTGCATTGCTCCACAGCACCCTGTGGCAGCAGCACCTCTTCTACGCTCTCCCTCACCCCAAATCTTCTCGAGGCTTGGGAGGTTTGGCAGCGATAGGAGAAAGAGGAAAACTTAATTCTTTCACTCCCTGTTTCCCCCTTCCTCGCTCCATCTGCAGGGATGGCACCCACATGTGCCCCCACACACAGTGACCAGGGGCTTCACCCCCACGGTGAGCTCCAGCCCTGCCTCCTTCCCCTTCCCTGCGTCAACAGCGTGATATTTGCATGTGCAAATTAAACCGGTCAATTTTCCTGTCTGTCCTTATCGTCTGTGTTAAAATATTGCACCACGTGCCTGCCTCGGCATCGAGGTCCCTCCTGCACTGTGACAGGTCCTGGCTGCAGCTCGGCTACGGCACCAGCCCGGCTGATGGATCAGTGTGGCGGCTCCAGCTCAGTCCCTCCGGCGCAGCGTCACCACTCGCCCCTCACACAGCCAGAACACAGGGTACAGGGGCTCCGTGAACACATCGTGGAAGGAGTAGATGAGCTGCATCCTCTCCCCGAGGCCGTAGAAGGAGAGGAGCCCCTTGCCATAATCCAGGCTGACGCCCAGGTTCTCGTACAGCCGCTCCCGGATTTTCTCCGCCTGGCCCTTGTGCCAGGCCAGGTAACAATCCTCCCGCACCTGCAGCCCCCACGAGCCCCCGTCCAGCCCGATGTTGAACTTGTGGCCCTGCTGCTGCTCCCAGGGGAGGCCCCGGTAGGTCACCCCCAGGATGACAGAGTGGCTGGAGATCTTCACCTCCCAGTAGTGGTGTCCGGGGCCGTAGCCCTGCGTGCACAGCACCTGCCAGGGCTCGAAGCGGGGTCCCTGCCCCCTGCACACAGCACTGGGGCTGTGCTTGGCTTTCCGGGCACCTCTCGACAGCTCCAGGTACTTGTTGGCCGTCTCGGGATCGAAGGTCAGGTTGCGGTGGTCTGGGAAGAGCAACGGCACGGATGGGGCTGAGAAGCTTCAACAGATCTTTATGCCCATGGTGTGAGCCCCCTCCAAACCCCCAGGGTTTAGACTGTGTAGGGCTGGCCCCCGAAACAGAAGGGAACAAGTTTGTCTGGAGGGGAAGGTGAGCAGGGTGAGATGAGACACCTGCCCTGGAAGGGATAGAAGCAGCCAGGATAGTTGGCAAGGCACCGAGACACGATGCTTCATGCAGTCCTTGCACAGCCCAGCTCACAGCCAGCAAGTACCAGTGGCTCCATGGCCATTTTGGAAGAGATCTTGGGCTTATGAGCAAAAAATACAAGCATGGGTAGGGAGGGGGGGAGAAAACCAGGCAAGTAAATATGGTATTGCAGGGAGTTTCTCTCCTGCGCATGGGCTGTGGTAACTCCTGCCACAGGCACTCACTGGTCACCAGCACATCACCTTCCTCCCACAGCTCACTGGGGTCCTGAGTGCTGCCCATAGGGGTTTTTCTTATTAATATCCCTAAGAATGTTTTTTGTGGGACTAATGGAAGGAATCAAAGGTCCCATAGGCAGTGATTGCCTCGCTGGCAAGAGTGACATGATCAACATGCCCTAAACTTTGCCCAACCCTCTTCCCAACAGGGAGGAGATGGGAAAAGGAGCAGTGAGGAAATCCCTAAGGAACTAGAGCGGCATGGGCCCAGGGAGGGAAGGGGACATGAAGGACTGTGACGGCGAATGCTGAGGCCATATCCCTGGGTAGGAGCAATGACTGTAGGTAGGGCACTGGATTAGGGCTGTGCCATGCAGGGCAGTGACTGATCCAACACCAGGCAGCTCCAGTTTCCACAGGAAAGCACTCCCTGGTGCTGGTAATCCCCCTAATGAGCCCTTTCCCACCCACACAATGTCCTCCAGCCCATCCTCCCTTTCCTTCATTTAGATAGAGAGATTGGCAGAACCATGGAAGGAACCCCTGGCCCTGCAGCCACAACCATCCTCCTCCCAGCTTGGGGACATCTCTGCCTGCTGGGGACCCCAGCTGGGTCCCCCGACCCTCTACGTTCTCCTGTGCTCCTCACCCTTCAGAAGCTCAGCTCGGAGCTGGCACTTGGGTAGAGGGGTCACGACCTTCACCGCCGGCTCCTGGGGATGCACTGGGCCTGTGGAGGATGGGAACAGGCATTTTGAGTCATGCCACCCAAAAACTTGCTTCTTTCTGGCTTCATGGGAAGGGGAGGGGGAAGAGGAAGTCCATCATATCCAAGCCTGGGAGCAGGCATGTGCCCACTTGGTTCAGCATTCCCAGCAAGGAAGGGCCACGGGGCAGCCACCCCGTTCATCCCACCCCATCTGCTCAACAGTAGATGTGTGTCTCCAGCCCAGCCCCCTGTGCCTGGCAGCCGTGTCCCTGGCACAGTGACGTGGGCCAGGCTGGGATTCAGGAGGACTCGGTGGCCCTGAGAGCAGAAGGATCACCTTGGCCAGCAGGACTGGGGGCTTTGGGGTCCACAGAGCCAGGCAGGTCCTCCAGCAGGAGCCTGGAGATGTCGGTGAGGATCTCAGAGACGGGCTTGATCACATGAGCCACATCAAACTCCACGGGGACCAGCACCTCTGGGCTCTCCAGAGGCGGGAGCAGGGGGAACTCCTGTGGACAGACACACGGACAGCAGTGCACCAGCCTGGGGAGGGCTGTGTGACTCCAGTGCACACACTGTGATCCCACAGTGGGTGACAGGGTGATCCCAGCACTGCCCACACAAATCCCCCTAAAACAGCTCTTCCCCACAGCCCCAGCACATCCCTGAGCTGGGCTGAGGATGTGTTCCCCCCGGGAAAGGGGCTGAACATGTCTCTGCCCTCACAGAAAAGGTATAGGGTCGGCAGTGCCCAGGCACAGGCGTGAGGATGGTACCTGGAGGAAGGTCCTGTGGTCAGGGCAGGCCAGCAGGCTCTGAGCCCTCTCCCTGTGCTGGCCAAGAACATCCAGCCTGTCCTTCAGGAGGCTCCAGTTCTCCTCCAATCGCCCCAGTGCCACCACCTGCTCTTGCTCAATCCTGGCCACTGACTGACACTGGAAATCCTCCAGAGCTTTCTTCAGGTGGGCAAATTTGCTCTGGATCCCAGATTTGAGGTCCTCGGAGGAGTCCTGGGTAGGGAAGAGCTGTGAGAGCCAGTGTGTTCCCACCCACGTGCCCAGCACAGAGGTGGCCGCAGCACTACCTTGATGCTGCGTGTTTGCTCCTCCAGCTCCTGCATCGCCCGCTCGATCCCCTCTGACTCCTCCTGGGCTTTTTCCAGGGACTCTTTCAAAAGCGTCTGTGAAGAGAGGCACCAACATAGAATCAAAAGACCCCAAAAGTCATCAAGTCCAACCTTTGGCCAAACACCACCAACTAATCCACAGCATTAAGTGCCACGTCCAGTCCTTCCAGTTGTGTCCAGTTGCACATCCTGCAGTGCAGCACTGCTGCCCACCTGGCCCCCAGGAGCCCTCTCAGGGCTGCAGGACAAGGCTAATGGGGAGGCAGAAGCCTTGGGAAGGGGTCACTGCATCAGGGTCACCAAGAAGTGATTTTCTGTGCTGTCTTTCACCCCTTTTTTATCTATTTTCTCTAGGTCAGAGGGCCACAAACACATATATCCCCGTTCATCCAGCGCTGCTGGATTTACCCAGCTCGCTGCTGCTCCTGGCAGCACCTGGTTTCTCAGGGAGCAGCAGGGCACTGGTGACACCTCCTGGCCAGCCCCCTGTTCAGCTGAGGCCGGGCACAGCCTGGCACCCAGAGGCACATCACACCCCCCCGCAGGGCACGGGGCAGTGGAGGTGACACGTCCGTCCGAGCTGCTGTGACTCCCTTTGCTCGCTCTCCCATCGCCCCATCTCTGCCACCCCTTGTCCCCACCTGCTTTTTGGACCGTTCCTCCTCGAAGAGCACCCGCCGGTGCCGCTGGCACTGCCGGACGATGCAGACGCAGCAGATGCAGCGCCGCTCGTCCTCGCAGTACAGCTCCAGCGGGCGCCCGTGCTGCGGGCACAGCTCGCCCGGGGCCACCTCGCACCTCCCCGCGCCCGCGCCCCGCGCGTCCCCGTCCCTCGCCAGCTCCACCACGCTGTACAGGGTGACGTTCTTCTCCAGCTCCGGGCACCGCTCGAAGTCTCTGCGGCACTCGGGGCACGTATAGCCCGTCTCGGCCCCGGCGGGCGCCCGCTCTCGCTTGTGCCAGTGGTCGCTGATGCAGCGCTTGCAGAAGTTGTGGCCGCAGGGCAAAGTCACGGGCACCCTGAACAGGTCCAGGCAGATGGAGCACACCAGCTTCTCCTCCAGCTTCTGCGAGACGGGGGCTGCCATCCTGCCTGCGCCGGGGATCGGGGCGAGGAGCCGGGGAAATAGAAACTCAGCTGTGCAGGGAAGGAGGAGATTAGTGACGCTGTGCCCAGAGGCGGGTCAGGGCTCCCAGTCAGACGTGCTCTTAAAGAGACACCCAGTGGGTGCCCGCTGGCCACAGGGGTGTGCCTCACGCTGGGGAGACGAGGTGACAGGGAAGGTTTGAGATGCTCCCCTCGGGGAGAGGGAGGGCTGTGAAGCAGAGCGGGAGGCTCCGGAGAGGATGGAACGCTGGGGACACACGGAAGAGGCTGACAGGGATTAGAGCGATGTGTACCTCCGTGAATGTGCTTACACAGGTACACATCGACGTGCAATTGGATTTCATTCCTTAATTGCCCTTTCAGGGCACTCCCAGGCATCCTCGCCTCTGCCAGGGCTAGGTCCCCGAGCAGAGCACGGCAGCTCTGTGCCCCTGGCACAAAGACCTCGGTGCAGAGAGAACCAGCAGAGAGAGGCACCCACCGCTGCTGCAGCGACTTGTCACCTCCCTCTGCAGCGACACAGCTGTTGACACACACCAGCACTAGCCAGGGCCACATTCCAACCTTGCACCATCCCATTTTGAGCTCCAGCTCCTGCTGTTTGCACGTGTCCCCGTGCACACTCACCACACCTTTTCCTAAGAACTTCCTTGCAACACCCGCGCGCATCAGCACCCTGAAACACAACAAAGATGTCACCTGGGCCAGCAGTCCCTGCTCAGGGGGCAGGTGGAGTCTTCTGTGTGAGTGTCTGTGCACTATACACCTTCACCTTATAGTCACACAGTTCAATTTCAGGAGGAGCACCACCCAAAATCCCCACCCAACCCTTATCTCTGAATCCCGCTGCTGTGCTACCGCGTGCACACACTCCCAGGCTGCTGACACTGCAGGATGGCCTCAGTTGGCAGCAGCTCTGCAGCCTCCCCTCATGAACAGCTTCACTCTCACCTGCACAGGTGAGGGGAAGCAGGGAGCAGGTCTGTGGTGCAGCCAGGGCGCTCACGGGCAGGCTCTCAGATTGTTGGAGCAGCTTCTGTACCACAGGCGGGCTCAGAGCCACCTCCCAGCCCAACCCTGGGACCTGTCACAACTCCCTGCATGTTCCAGCAGAGCTTCAGCCCCCAAGACATTTCTTTGGGCTGGATCTACAAATTCTGACCAAATGTTCAAGGCTCAGAGAAGGGCATAACACGACCTGTGGGCACCCCTCCAACACCCTCACCTCGGCTTAAACCACACCCCAGAACCCTTTGGGGTGGGAGGGGAGGTCAGGGAGCTCCAGGGAAGCTGTAATAAAAGAGAGTACCAGCAGTAGGGGGACACTTCAGCCCAGTCTCAGGTGTTTGCTGGAGGCTCTCATTTCATGAGGAAAGGGGAACCCACAGAGAAAGTCACCGGGAAGCAGCGCTGGGAACAGGCAGCTCTAACAACAGGAGCATGTTGGTATTTTGGGGATTAAACATGTGAACAGGGAGAACCCTGGAGAGTACAGCAGAAAGCAGAGGAACTCCACAGCCTCAGAACAGGACCAGCAGCAGCACTGCCAGGACACCACCACAGGTCTGCCCCAGCCCCAGCAGCTGTGCCTGTGCTCCACCCATCCACACCAGGTACATCCTGTCCAGGGAGGGAGGGAAGGAGACAGGTCCGTGTGCTTGGGCAGCTGAAGCCAGATCCACAAACACTGACCTTGTGGAGGTCAACCACCTGTGTAGCCACACGCTTCCCAACCCACAACATCCAAGAGGGAAAGTGGCCCCAGCCAGGCAAAGGGCTGCTCTTCTCCCCTGCACCCTCCTGAGCTCCCCAGCTCTGTGCCAGCTGGGTGGGATAACAAACAGGCTCTTCCCAATAAAGACAGCTCTGCCAACACTTCTCAGAGTGTGTTTAATCAGGCTCATCTCTCCAAGGGGACTGCACAAATAAAGGCCAACACAGCCCTGAACTGCAGTGCTGTACGAGGAGGAAATCCAGGCTGGCCTGGCTCTGTCTGTTCCCTAAACAGGCAAAAGATCCTTGCAGAGAAGCAAGGCAGGGCATCTCTGGGGGGTCTCTACCCTCCCAGCCACTGATCAGCTCTGCTGCAGAAACAGGAGCAAGATTTCAGTCTGGATTCACTTCAATTGTCCTCGTTAAGCAGCCTCTTGACCACGCAGCTCCAGCACTGTGAGCACCTGCTGCCCGTGGCTGCCTTTCCCAGGGGAACTGGGAGCTGAGGGGTGGAGGCTTTGTCACCTCCCTCCAGAGGTGTTGAGGGAGTGCAGGAAAGCTGGGGGGCGGCAACCCAGCGGATGGGAGGGGGCCAGCTCCTAGTAAATGCCGTAGGTGGGCTCCTCCGTGTCCCGGTACCTGTCCAGGTACCTCAGGGGCTGCCGGCGCGGGAACTTCAGCTGGCGAGGGTGGTACACGGGCGGGCACACGAACTCGAACACCGGCTCCCTCATGTCTGCAAAGGAGGGACCCACAACCTCAGCACGAGGGCTCAGATCCCAATCCGGGCCCCCTTTCACCCCCAAGGGGACCGGGCTGCTCATTCCAAGCAGCCTTTTGGAGGTTGTTCCCTCAGGCTGCCATTTGGAGGAGGGTGGCTCAGGGAGGACCCAGTCCGTGCCGATCCCGGACACATCCCAGGACCGAGCGAGAGCCTGCAGCCACACGGGATCATGTCCCACCCACCCCCTCCAGCATCCCCACACACTGCATTCCTTACTGAGCAGCTGATGGAAGATGGAAGTGACGGAGCTGTCCCACTGGCACTGGAAGAAGGCCAGCCCTGCCGGGGTCATGGCGTCCTCGTGCTTTCTGTAGAAGTCAAACGTGCTGAAGGTTCTCATCTTGAGGCTGTAGCTGGAAACAAGACACAAGGGCTGAGGTGAACCTCTCCCTGCAACAGCACCCTGGGAGGCAATTGCTCCACATCTCCCAAGAGCCTATGAAACAGAGGGAAAAGGGAGCCAGCAAAAGGAAATCCCCCAGTGTCTCCAGCTCTGCACATTTCTGCCCTGGGCTGGGCAAACCACTGTCATAGCAACCTGTTCCATAGCAACTGGACTCTGCAGGGCTGGGATTGTGGCTGCAAGAGACACACAGACCCAAAGCGGCCCTGGAGAACCCTGTGGAGTGACAGGAACTGCCCTCCTACCGCAGTGACAGGCAGGTGAACACAACAAGCAGTGACAGCAGAATTACCACGGCATCGGCCGAGTGTCCTCGCTGAAGTCGATGGGATGGTCTTGCTTGAAGAGGAGGAAGATGAAGCGATGGTAGCCAGTCCCCCTGGCAGGGAAGGGGGGCAGGTAGTGGCAGATCTCCTTTCCTGACTTGATGTCATTGCCCGGGATGTTGGTCCTGAACACAAAGACATTTACTTGGCTGTGTATCCACTTGTTTCCCTCCAGCGGATTCACCCACGGTTGCAAATCACTCTGCCACGTTTTGAGGTGACTTCTGCCCCATTTGATAAGGGAACAGACAGCAGAGGCTGCTTTCATTGGAGGAAAAACGCCATCCAGTGATTGGAATGCCAAACAGCAGCAACACCTGGAACTCCTGCATCTTCAGCAGGACCCAGAACAGGGGGCTGAAGGAGCTCAGGGCAGAAGCATCATGGAAAGCCACAAATTCCCAAGCTGTTGGAGGAGTTCCTGCCCACTCCTTGAGCACAGGGCATGTGGCTCTGTTGTACTCACACCAGCCAGTGCAGGTACTCCGAGTCTGCGTCCCTCAGATGTCCATCTGCCAACACACAACAGAGAAAGGTGACTTAGGGACCCCCTGGTGTTTGCATCGACCCCAAAGTGAGAATGCTCAGACCTGCTTTGATCAGAGGGAGCAGCTCGAGACCTCCCAGCATTCCTATCACAAAAGGGGCTCAATCCTATAGGACTGAGTTTAAAACGAGGAGCAAATAACTCTGCAGATCTAATACCAAGATTCTTGGAATCTTCCTGGTCAGCTGCTTCCCTTCACTGTGCCTTGGTTTCTCAGGGTGAACAGTGTCAGCAAACCTGCCTTCCAGGCAGACTGCCAAGGGAGAGGAGTTTGGGGATGGGAGTCAGGGAATTGTTGGTGTGACACAGGTCCTGCTGTGTCACTGTTCTCTCTCTCAACTGCTACAGATCTGGGCAGGCTACATATTACACACGTCCCTATCTAGCAGGTGTCACATCACCTCTGGCTGTGTAGCCAAAAGAAACAGGAGCTAAACAAAAGCAGAGTGAAACAACCCAGTTTAAATGTGTTTTTTTTAAAGAACTCACTGCTCACCTGGATTTGTGAGCAACAAAGTCCAGAGGGAGCCTTTATCTGCCTCGTATGACACTGCAGGGGGACTGGAAGCCTAAAAGGGCAACATAAAGAGAAGGTAAATCACTCAAACAACAGGTCCTACAAATCTGTCACAAGCATGGCTGGAACACAACAAAGACCGGGCACAGCCAGGCCACTGGAATCTCCACCTGGATTGCCCCCAGAGCATTAGCAACCATCAGCCTGCTAACAGACAACCATCCTGCTGCAAACATCTGTCGTTATCAGGTCCATCAAATACATTTCCTTCAGCACAGAGGAAATGCTCCAGTAAAAGGAACATTGGAAGAATCTGACAGAAACAGAGAGACAGGAACAGGCTTCCCATGGGGTCCAGGCTGTTCCCAGCCCCCCTCACGCACCTCTGACGGAGTCACCATGTTCCCATAGTAGACTGGCACGAGCTCCTCCTCCTCTTGGCTGTAGTGGACCCTCAGGGCCACCCATGGCGTGAAGGTGGCCCCCTTGAACAGGTCCCTGAACACCCCGCAGTGCTCGGCCACGCGCTGCTTGTGGAACGGGCCGCTGGTCCTCTCCCACTCTGCCCTCACCTCATCGAGGGGAATGAGCACTGCAGGGAGACAGGAAGGCTGCAGAGGCACAGCTGGGCACTGGGGCAGCCAGGGCAGGGAGGGGATGGTGGGGCACTGACCCGTCTGGAGCCGTGCTGCTCTTTCCATCTCGGCGTTCTGGCGGTTCCCTCTCAGGATCGCCTTTCTCTCCCTGATCTCCTTGGCCCGTGACACCTTTTTGTGTGGCAGGCTGATGTCTGTCTGTGGCTCTTCACACAGGGATGATAAGATCATGCAGGTAAAACATGTGAGCACCCAAAACACCCAAACACAACGCCCTGTGAAATGTCTGAGAGCACGGGAAAGAGGCGCAAACTTCCAGACATCGGGATTGTGGAATCACAGAACTGTTTGGGTTTGGAGGGACCTTAGAGACCAGAGAGTTCCAAATCCTGCCATGGGAAGGAACACCTTTCACTAGAATAAGACTCGAAAGGACGACCAGGACTCAATTCTGCACCTCCAGGCTCCTCCTCCTCCTCCTTTCCCAGCTCATCACCCTCCCATTCCCAACTTTGGGATTAGGAGCAGCCCAACTGTCGTTTGCTGCACATCTGGAACTCTGGGTGCTGCTCTGCTCTCCGTGGCACTACTGAGGCTCCAAGGAATCATTTCTTTGCTTTGTGACTTTTGGCAGGCCCTGGCCAGCCTCCCTCCTGGAAAACTGCCACCCCTTTCCCCTGGAGACATTTGCACCGTGCACGGGCCGACCTTGTCCTGGAGCTCCTCACAGGGCAGGTCTGGGGGCAACCCCATGTCCCCCAGAGCAGCTTCCCAACCCTCCAGCAGCCCCTCCCAGGGTACCTTTGGGGGGATTGGTGTGCTGATGGTACGTCTTCCACCACCGGGGCTTCCTGCTCTCCTTCTCCGCCAGCCGGAAGTACCGGGTGAAGCTCCGGTACTTCTCCAGGGCATCCAAGTTACTGACATCGATGTCCTCGTTGGGCATTGGCCCCAGGGGGGCTGCCCGCTTCCAGAGCACGGCTGGGAGGGAACAGAGAGAGAGGAATGAAGGTGAAACAGCAGCATGAACCAGGCTGTGCCAGCCCTGCCTCCCACAGCCACGTTCCCAGAATCCCAGGATCAACCGGGTTGGAAAAGACCTCCGAGGTCATCAAGTCTGACCCTTGATCCAATTCCCTCATGGTTACCAGACCACGGCACTGATGCCACATCCAGTCTCCTCTTAAACACCTCCAGGGATGGTGACTCCACCCCCTCCCTGGGCAGCCCATTCCAATGGCTGATCACTCTCTCTGTGAAAAATTTCTTCCTGATATCCAACCTAAACCTGCCCTGGAACAGCTTAAGACCGTGCCCTCTTGTCCTAGTGCTGGTTGCCTGGGAGAAGACACAGATGCCCAGGATCACAGGATGGGACACCTCGGAAGGGACCACAGTGTCCCATCTGGTCCCACCTCCCTGCTCCAGCAGGGCCATCCCAGAGCACATGGATTGTGTCCAGATGGTTCTGGGATACTCCCAGGGAGGAGACTCCACACCCTCTCTGGTCTCTGTTCAGTGCTGGGTCACTGCTCAGCAAAGAAGTTCTTCCTCATGTGTAGGTGGAGCTTCCTGGGCATCAGTTCCTGCCCGTTCCTCTTGTGCCATTGCTGGCCCCCCCCAAGCAGGAATCTCAGTGTCTTCTCTGGAGGCTAAACAGCCCCAGCTCCCTCAGCCTTTCCTGCTCACAGAGATGCTCCAGTCCCCAAATCACCTCAGTCACCTTCCATGGGACTCTCTCCAGGAGCTCCAAGTCTCTCTCATCCTGAGAAGCTCAGAACTGGACACAGGCTCCAAGTGAGGCCTCGCCAGGGCTGAGGAGAGGGAGAGGATCACTCCCTGCCCTACTGGCAATGCTCCTTCTCCTGCAGCCCAGTGACATCCTTGTCCCCCTGGGCACTGCTGAGTCAGGGACAGCTCGTTGTCCACCACGACCCCCCTCTCCATCTCCACAGAGCTGCTTTTCCAGCCGGTCAGCCCCGACCTGTGCTGGAGTCGGGGGTTACTCCTTCCCAGGTGCAGGACCCTGCACTTGCCTTTGCCGAACTTCAGACAGTTCTTCTCTGCTCTCCTATCCCACCTGTCGAGGTCCTTCTGAAGGGCTGCACAGCCCTCTGGGGTATCGGCTACTCTTCCCAGCTTTGTGTCAGCGAACTTGCTGAGGAGGCACCGACCCCTCATCCAAGTCACCGATGAACAAGTTAAACAACAGTGGGCCCAGCACTAAACCGTGGGGGACACTGCTGGTGACAGGGCCTGGCGTTCAGGACCCAGGCGTCCGGAAGCGCTCTCCCCGCCTCTCCAGTACCCCCCAGACCGGTCCCGACCCCCCGCAGCCCTCACCTGCCGTTCCGAAGCTCCGGCCGCCCCGGGCCCCGCGCAGCGCAGCGCTCAACAAGGGCGCCGCCATCTTGTGCGCCGGGCTAGGGGAAGGACCCCGTTACCATGGCGACGGGTGTGCCTCGCGCAGCCCTGGCTTGGAAGGCGCCGCTCTCACGGGGCTGCCCCTGGCAGCGCCTGACTCGGGCGGTCCCCGCGGGCATCGCGGCGGGGCTGCCCCTGGCAGCGCCTGATTGGAAACGTCCCCACAGCCCCCGGGCTCCCCATCCCTGATTTTTCCCCCCCGAGGGAACTATCCCAAGCCCTTCTTCATGCCATGGGCAGGGCACATACCAAAGCTGGTAGAGGACAAGGCCCCGCTCCTGCCTCTTTTATCTGTACTTCAGTTCCTGCTTCCACAAAATCCCCAAGGAAACGTCTGGTACTTTATACCCTGCAGACCCTGCCTTTCTCCACACACGCTGCCAGTCCCTCAGGGACCACGGGCTCCTTGTAAAGTCTTCCCCAAAAGGTGGCGTTTTTAGGAGGCCATCGCTCCAAGCAGAACCCACAGTCACAGACCAGGGACGTGTCACAAGTGTCACTGCTTGGCACTGAAACCGCTCCTACTCCAGCACAAGAAGCTCAGCACTTGTGGAAATGGCACTGCCACATGCTGTCAGAAGGTGGATGAGTCCCAAGGAGGCTGGAGGGGCTCTGACAGAATTTAAATGGTATTTGCTGACCCCGAGACACAGCAAACCACACCAAGCTGTGGCACCCGGGGGTCACCACCAACAGCAGCAAGGGGACAAAGAAGGGCCCAGTGTCCTCACCAAGAGCAAGGAAGGACAGTGTTTGCTAACACATCACTGCCAACCCCAAAACCCAACGGACAAGAGCTTCTGCAGATTAATGACTGCTGCCCAACATTAAATCCTGGCTGTTGGCAGTGACCAGCTTTTGATGGTTTGTCAGCCATAATGACACCAAGGAACTGCCACAGCCAGCTCTGCCCTCTGCCAGGCGTATTTCTCCTGTGGTTGTGAGCAGCAGGAGAGGCTGGGATCACTGTGGGATGGGACAGGGATCAATGCCCTGCAACACCAAAACACAAAGCCAGAAAGCTCAGACTACATAAAACACCAAAATCCATCTAATTTACAGTCTTCTGAATACTGCATTCTACTTCCCCCGTTACTTCACATGACATCCACTGAAGGCAATGCATGAAAAGAAAGACAATTTGTCTGAAAACACATTTTTGTAATTTATTAGATCTGTACATAGTTAACTAGTACTGTTCTCTCATTAGCATATTTTTAACCTGCTCCTCCATCCTCCCTCCCCAGGTCAGCAGGCTGTTCCACCGGACAGATGGGATGCAGAGCTCCTCTGGAATCCTGAACAGCAGTGCTTCCACGGGACCTGGAACACTTGGCAGCCCACAGGCAAGTTTGATTAGTTTATTCAAAATTAAACATTTCATTCTGTTCAGCCACTGCACGTGGAGCCAAACATTGTGTCTGATCATTGTTAGTGGCAGGAGAAAACTCAGCCATGAAAACTGATCCAAAATTAGAGACTAACAGATACCAAAGCTGCAGAGAAGCAGCTTCTCAGGTGTTGCCTCAGAACTGCAGGATTTGGGTTTATGTTGAAGCTTTTTGCCATTTTAAGCTCAAAGCTGCCCTTATGTCTGGTTTTATGTTTACTGGACAGACTCACTGGCATGGAAAAGCCNGGCACCGACCCCTCATCCAAGTCACCGATGAACAAGTTAAACAACAGTGGGCCCAGCACTAAACCGTGGGGGACACTGCTGGTGACAGGGCCTGGCGTTCAGGACCCAGGCGTCCGGAAGCGCTCTCCCCGCCTCTCCAGTACCCCCCAGACCGGTCCCGACCCCCCGCAGCCCTCACCTGCCGTTCCGAAGCTCCGGCCGCCCCGGGCCCCGCGCAGCGCAGCGCTCAACAAGGGCGCCGCCATCTTGTGCGCCGGGCTAGGGGAAGGACCCCGTTACCATGGCGACGGGTGTGCCTCGCGCAGCCCTGGCTTGGAAGGCGCCGCTCTCACGGGGTTGCCCCTGGCAGCGCCTGACTCGGGCGGTCCCCGCGGGCATCGCGGCGGGGCTGCCCCTGGCAGCGCCTGATTGGAAACGTCCCCACAGCCCCCGGGCTCCCCATCCCTGACTTTTCCCCCCCGAGGGAACTATCCCAAGCCCTTCTTCATGCCATGGGCAGGGCACATACCAAAGCTGGTAGAGGACAAGGCCCCGCTCCTGCCTCTTTTATCTGTACTTCAGTTCCTGCTTCCACAAAATCCCCAAGGAAACGTCTGGTACTTTATACCCTGCAGACCCTGCCTTTNGGGGCTGCCCCTGGCAGCGCCTGATTGGAAACGTCCCCACAGCCCCCGGGCTCCCCATCCCTGATTTTTCCCCCCCGAGGGAACTATCCCAAGCCCTTCTTCATGCCATGGGCAGGGCACATACCAAAGCTGGTAGAGGACAAGGCCCCGCTCCTGCCTCTTTTATCTGTACTTCAGTTCCTGCTTCCACAAAATCCCCAAGGAAACGTCTGGTACTTTATACCCTGCAGACCCTGCCTTTCTCCACACACGCTGCCAGTCCCTCAGGGACCACGGGCTCCTTGTAAAGTCTTCCCCAAAAGGTGGCGTTTTTAGGAGGCCATCGCTCCAAGCAGAACCCACAGTCACAGATCAGGGACGTGTCACAAGTGTCACTGCTTGGCACTGAAACCGCTCCTACTCCAGCACAAGAAGCTCAGCACTTGTGGAAATGGCATTGCCACATGCTGTCAGAAGGTGGATGAGTCCCAAGGAGGCTGGAGGGGCTCTGACAGAATTTAAATGGTATTTGCTGACCCCGAGACACAGCAAACCACACCAAGCTGTGGCACCCGGGGGTCACCACCAACAGCAGCAAGGGGACAAAGAAGGGCCCAGTGTCCTCACCAAGAGCAAGGAAGGACAGTGTTTGCTAACACATCACTGCCAACCCCAAAACCCAACGGACAAGAGCTTCTGCAGATTAATGACTGCTGCCCAACATTAAATCCTGGCTGTTGGCAGTGACCAGCTTTTGATGGTTTGTCAGCCATAATGACACCAAGGAACTGCCACAGCCAGCTCTGCCCTCTGCCAGGCGTATTTCTCCTGTGGTTGTGAGCAGCAGGAGAGGCTGGGATCACTGTGGGATGGGACAGGGATCACTGCCCTGCAACACCAAAACACAAAGCCAGAAAGCTCAGACTACATAAAACACCAAAATCCATCTAATTTACAGTCTTCTGAATACTGCATTCTACTTCCCCCGTTACTTCACATGACATCCACTGAAGGCAATGCATGAAAAGAAAGACAATTTGTCTGAAAACACATTTTTGTAATTTATTAGATCTGTACATAGTTAACTAGTACTGTTCTCTCATTAGCATATTTTTAACCTGCTCCTCCATCCTCCCTCCCCAGGTCAGCAGGCTGTTCCACCGGACAGATGGGATGCAGAGCTCCTCTGGAATCCTGAACAGCAGTGCTTCCACGGGACCTGGAACACTTGGCAGCCCACAGACAAGTTTGATTAGTTTATTCAAAATTAAACATTTCATTCTGTTCAGCCACTGCACATGGAGCCAAACATTGCGTCTGATCATTGTTAGTGGCAGGAGAAAACTCAGCCATGAAAACTGATCCAAAATTAGAGACTAACAGATACCAAAGCTGCAGAGAAGCAGCTTCTCAGGTGTTGCCTCAGAACTGCAGGATTTGGGTTTATGTTGAAGCTTTTTGCCATTTTAAGCTCAAAGCTGCCCTTATGTCTGGTTTTATGTTTACTGGACAGACTCACTGGCATGGAAAAGCCCAAACGATTTTGCTTACTTGTAGTTGCACTGATTTCAAGGGGCAGCAGGAGGTTCTCTTACAAGATAAATCCTTCCTGTTCAATCAAAGCACCGTGGCAAGGCCCAAGTCAATATAAAAACAAAATCAAGCAAATCAGAGAAAGCTCCTTGGAAATGCATGGCAAGGAAAAAAAAATAAATCTGGACACTTCACTTGGGATTGTCGTTTTCTTGACAAATGCCTTTAAAAACCAGGACAAGATCCCAGAACATCTGAAGACCTGAGGACCTCGGTCAACTGATTTCTGCCCTCCAATACTGGCTTCATCATTCCAGGTCAAATTTGCAGTTTTTACCACTACATGTGGGTTTTTTATCCCACCAAATCAAACATAAGTAACATTTGTAAAGTGCTTTGAGATAGTGCTAGAAAACACTAAGAGTGAAAAAGGGGGCAGAACATCTACTATCAGCACCCAGCTGATTCCTACCGGTTGTTTTTTATCCTCAGAGCAGCATCACTTATGTTCTCCTTTGACTTATTAACCAGGAGCAAGGTGGCACACAGGGAAAAGGAGGTTCTGCAAGGCAGTGAAAGGATGTATTGGAAAGCAAAGGACACACAAATATTTCTTCTGGAAAGGTTCCTGAAGCAGAGCTCAGCAGAGAAGGATGGGCATTTACTTCCCAGATGCATCAGGAAAATGGTGCCACGCACAGACTCACGTGCACAAGGCTATGCAGGAGGCTCCAGACAGCACAAATATTTGCCAAACAAGGAGAGAGGTGGTGCTAATTTACAAAAAAAAAAAAAATTAAAAAAAAAAAATCAAGACACTCTTTTTTTTGGGGGGAGGACATAACTGCTCATCAGAAGCTACTGCCTGAGGGCTGTCAAGTACTTCATAGTAAAGTCCTGCCCCCTTTCCAGTTGACAGGAACTTCTCTCTAGTTAGCAGCTTCACAAAAGCAATCCTTGTATAAATCCATAAAGCTTTCCCAGATTTTTAAAAGGTTAATTTTTACCATTGTAATTGCACTTGAAAAACAGGCATCAGTCCCTACGCACTCTCCCCAAACACCTCATCCATTTACAAAAGTGGAAAAGAAAGGCTACAATTATTCACTGTCCTACAGCTACAGGATTTGAAAGGTTTGATCCAGGTGCCTGAAGGAAGGATGCAAACACCTGGTTTTCAGGGCAGGACAAGAGTGCATTTTGAAAACCCTGCAGGCTTCACAGCTTGGCTTGCATCGGCTTCAGGTGCTTGTGGAAAGATTCATGAACCTGCAAGAGGACAAGACAGTGGTCACAAGGTCAGGTCTGGTCTTTGAAACAGTTTTAGCTCCTCACATCTTGCAATGTGTTTGTTTACTAGGGAAATTTAAATCAGAGGCAGTTTGGAGATTTGAGAACAGCCAGATAATTCCTATATTCAAGTGTCCACATGCCACAAAACATCACAATATAAAAAACATCCTGCCCACTGCCTCTCTTCTAAGAAAAGAAAGCAAGATACCTTATATCCATACAATTATTTGGCATTTTAATTAAAAGAAAACTGGTAGAGGTCTCCTAAGGGGACTGTAATGAAGCTCCTAAGCCCCACTGACTTCAGAATTACAGAACATTGAGCAAGTTGTGGTGGGATTTAACTCCAGCTGCAGTCTCTGGCAGCCCACTGTAGGAGATACAGTCTGTCCTAATTAAATAAGGGCACCACCAAGACAGGGTTTAGTTTGGCTGATGGAACAGGGACACTGACTCTTCCCAGTTCAGTTTATTTCATTAGCTCAGCTGCTCCAGTCTCAGGGCAGATGTGCAACAACTGACACCCAAGTACTACAAGGGAGCAATTTATTTTTATCTCCACTCACTGCTACTGCCTGAACACTGGAAGATTTGCCAGAAAACAGGTAAAGCTTCCACAGCTACTGTCACTAAGCTGAATCAACAGCAAGCGATAATTGCTTTTAAATTCAATGAGATGATTCAGTTGTTCCTCTATGGAGTGTATCATCTCTTCCCTCAACTGAGAACCCCAAAAGCATCCCACAGGGATGCACATGAGGTACACATGGGAGAGTAACTACAGAAAGCAAACTGAAAGTAGGTTGCTAGTTTTGGTCCATTGTTACCAGCGACTTTTCTCTCCCCCTCACCTGCTGAGATCAATGGAGCATAATTAACAACCCTAAACTGAGTTATTTCTCTGGGCGCATGTGAGGAAGAAGAAGAGGAAAAGAGGAAGAAATATAAGGTTTCCTTACCTGTGTTTTGTTCAGTGGGGATTTCTTTGCCCACTCGAACATGTTCTCATAGACGTTGCCGTCGTAGCGGCCAAGCACAGACCCCAGATGGACATCGTGGAAGTCAAAGGAGTCCACCAGGGCCACTGCATTGGGGCGAATCACAGCCAGGAGCTCCTTCACGTGCTGGTTCACTTGGGTAATTTGAGCACTGGTCAAGATACCCGCCTTGGGGGAGGGGGAAAAAGGGATTGTAGAAGCCAAAAGAACCTTCCCTTCCCCGTGGTCTAACACAGGTCAGCCTTCCCACACAAAAATGCAGCAGTTCATAAAACACATGGGGTTTTTTTTTTAGTTTACTAAGTAATTAAATTGGCAATTAGCCATAGTGCACAAGCAAAAGGAGATGCCCAGCACAGCCCACCATACTTGCCCAGCTATTTAATCTTGGATGGGAGACTCGCTCCTTAGAGTGCCCGTGTGCAAGTTTACTTGAAGAATGTGCATACATGTATATTATATTGCTCCTGGTTTCAGGGAATTTTTTAGGAAGCAGCAAAGAGGAAAAATGGGAAGACAAAACAAACCATGTCTGCCTGAAGACCAAATAAAACACAGCTGCACAAGTACATTCTCAAACTGACAGAAGGAGGAGAAAAGCAGTGCCTGACAATTTAAACCCGTTCACTGAAGTAAGAGTTGAAATCTGGAGTGCAAGACTCCCTTTGAGGGATCCAGCTCTTGGAGCATGTCTAACGTTCACCTCCTTTATTAACTCCTTGTTTTTTAACACCCAGCACCTGGTCACCAACTGGAAACCACTTCAGCTAAACCTGGCACATGCCTGGTTTCCATGTATCACCCAACTCTCCATTCAGGAAGATCACAAGACCCGAGGACCTGACAAAAGCCTTCCACCAGAGCTGCACTGCTAATGGCCTTCTGGGAGTCACGAATTTATACCTAAAATATTTATACACTTGGCATTTAAAGCATCTTTGCAAACAGTGAATCTGGCCCTAGAGATCTAAAGTGCTGGGGAAAAACACCAACCTGCAAGAAATCCCCTGTGTTCCTGCTGATGCCAAACAGGGCGTACAGGAGGCACAGGTCGGTCAGCACAGCGCGGACAGCGGCGTTAGTGACCTCAGACAGCTTTGCTGCAAACAGCTTCACCACCACGTAGTGACAGTGTGCCTGCACAGACACAGGAAGGCCAGTCAGGATCACAAAGAGATGAGAAGCTCTTACAGCACGTTTCCTGGAGCAGGCACATCACTGACCTCTGATGCCCGCACCAGATCAACGGAAGTTCTGTTCCAGGCGTCCTCCTTGCTCTTTCTGTGGTTCAGCTCAGCTTGCAAATTCTTTGCTGCAGCTTCTACGAGCCTGTTTTATAAAAGGAAGTTTACACAATAACACCACATTAACAAGGTGACACACACTGAATTCATACAGATTTCAGTCATGGCACATGAGCTCCGAATTCTTCTCATGTGCTATGACTGAATATATTGCCTGGACTGAAAAGTTGTGCCTCTGACACATCAGTTACCCTTGCTGCAGCTACAATACAGCTACAGGGGGGGTAAAGGATATCTGACAGTACCCATGTGGTGCTTCAATACCTACTCCCAGAGGTATCTGTTCTACTCTCACATTTCCTTCATAACAGGCTTGAATATTAGGATTGTTTCTCTCCAGAGAGATCTCTGAGCAGTCTGTACAACGTTGGTATTTGTACATGTGAATATACTTTACATGTAAATATTTCCCAGTGGAAAGGAGAGCAGAGTAACCAGGCTATGAGTAGGCTGTGAGTAGCCTCTTGTAACCTAAAAGCACTTAACACCGATCCCAACCCAGTGAAGTGTGTCACTTCCTGAAAGCAACACACGGATCAAAGCTCTGCCGACCACACCTTGAAAATCCAGCATTAACAGGGCAGTGCATCACCACCCCCTCCCAGGACACCCAGTTTGGCTTGGCTCAGACTGGTAAGTGTGAACTCACCAGGCAGCACGTGCCTTGTAGGCCTCCACCAAACTGACAGGGTCGTTGATCCGCACGGTCACAGTCCTGGCAGCCACTTGCTGTGGCTGGATGCGCTGCCTGGAGAGGTCATTCAGGTAGGATACCATGCCAGTAACCTGCTGCCCAGAACTAACCTGGGTGTAGCTTTTGACAAGGAATCTGAAAACAGAGACAGCAGACGGCAACTCTTACTCATTGAGTTGTTTGAATGGAGAAAAGTCAGGCTCAGGCCAGAAAGAACACCTGGAGGCATATAATTTTCTGTCAAAAACAGGGTAAGGGACAGAAACATGACACCAGTTTCACGGTAGTACAGAGCACTCTTCTGCTACAAAGACCACAACCCCCTGTGCAGAGCTCCCACCACACCTGGCTGTCTGCAGCATCATGACCGTGTTTTCTCCCTCGTAGGTGCAGGATGGGGTGAAGGTGACGTAGATGTCAGGAATGCCACTGCAGCGGGAGTAGCCGTGCCCACCACAGGCCATCCTACATTCCTCAATGCCGGCATTGGCAGTCCAGGAAGTGAAGGCCTTCAGCCCCGCTGTCAGCGCGTGGAGCTGAGGGACAAAGCAAAGAGACTTCAGATTTATTTCCCACCCTTGGCTTGCACATGTACATGCAGCTCCCAGAAAAACACCACCCTTGCACTGTCCCACAGGGCCTTGTGTTTCTTGCAAGAACTCTTTCCTGAGCCAAATTATTTATAGGAAAACCTCTGTACATGGAAAGCCCTCTTGTGAGTACACCACCCTTTCCGTGTCTACATATTGTATGTACAAGTCTGTCTTCAACTGCCTGTTGTCACATCAGGTTCTCAGACACAAACCCTAACAGAAAACAAACATTTTACAACCCCGACCCCTCAGTATGTATGGTATTGATATCTCTGATCAACACACCTGTTCTACCCCAGTCACTTGGAGAACAATTAAGAAGCACGAGCATAAGACTTGTCTCAACTCCAAAGTGATATGCCATCATTCCTGGAAAGTCACCTTTTGAAAAAAATATATTCCCAGTAGCTTTCTCACTGTGCATGACACTCTGTTTTTCTACAAAGTGCTTAATGAATAGTGCAAATAAAGAAGTAAAAGTCACCAGCACACACTGGGCTTGGGGGCTTTTGAAACTACAGAAGTACAAGACACCTCACAAGTGAAAACTGTAAAGAAACCTCACAATGAATTCAACAAAACACCCCTCTGGTTCCCAGAGGACACAGTACCTCTGGTAGCTCACTCAGGTCCCCTTCATTGATGTCCCCACTAATACGATGGTAGGTGTCTTTTATGTAGGCCCCCACAAAATGGAAAGCATATGCTGTTGCCAGGAGAGGAAAGAGTTTGTATTGTTGGGTCTGATAATCCAAGATCTGGGGTTCTGGTTCCCTAGAGCAAAACACAGATAAATCAGCATGCCAGTGGCCAGCAAACTGCTGCTGCAGAAATCTCATTCATAGCACAAGCTACACCCGTACCAAGCTGGAGTATCGAAGTGTACCTAAGACCAGCAAGAGCCTCTGGCAAGGGAGGACATTTTGGCAGATGAAAGATTTTTTGAAGTTTGTTTCCCAGGACAAACAGTGTTTTGAAACGCTATCAAGTGCCAAAACAAACATCAGCCACAGTCCCTCTTCCCTCCAGTACTTGAGAATTTTCCCTCAGCGCTCAGGCTGCTCCTGGGTGTCCCTGCACTCACCCTGGCTTCAGCTCAGACTGGTGTCTCACGGCGCTGTAGCGGATGGCGATGGTGCAGGCACGGGACAGCGAGCGAGCAGAGTCCCCCACGATGAGGGAGCGGATGAACACCATAGTCCCATAGGTCAGCTTGTCACTGAGAGGCTTCACATAGGTGCCATCTGGTTCAACCTACCAAAAAACCCCCCAAAAAAACCAGCTTGTTGAAGTTTCCTTCCTTTTACATATCGACACATCAAGCGCGAAACTCATCGAGTAGCACTTAAGCAACCCACAATCCTTTTGGTGCACTTATTCGGCCACACAAGAGCATTTAGTGTGTCCATGTCTAACAGCAGGTGCTGAAACCCAGTGCTTTACCTGAGCGTATTTCATCAGCATGTTCTCCCGAGGAATTCGGAAGTTGTCCATTTTCAGGTAGCCGTTATCCATTTCATCATAGCCAAATTTCGGGCCAATGTCACCCACTGTAATACCTGCCACAGACAAAGCCACGGACATTAAGAAACAGGAACTAAACCCCACCTGCGAGGTTCAAGCCTTCCCCAGTAAGAAGACTGTTTAGTTTTCTAGCAAGTCCCGGCAGTGATATGAGTCACAGCTTTGATGGAAAAGTGGTGTCCTGGTTTTGGCTGGGACAGAGTTAATTTTCTTCCCAGTAGCTGCTACAGTGCTGTGCTTTGGATTCAGGATGAGAACAGTGTTGGTAACACACTGATGGTTCAGTTGTTGCTTGCACCAAATCAAGGAGTTTTCAGTTTCCACACTGTGATGCCAGTGAGGATCATGGGGTGGCACAACAGGCTGGGAGGGGACACAGCCAGGCCAGCTGACCCCAGGTGGCCACAGGGATATTCCACTTCATATGGCATCATGCTGAACAATAAAACTGGGGGAAATGGTTGGTGTGGCAGCCCACTGCTCGGGGACTGGCTGGGCATCCGTCAGTGGGTGGTGAGCAGTCACGTTTTGCATCACTTGTTTTGCATATTCTATTATTATTATTATTAATTTCCCTTCCTTTTCTGTCCTATTAAATTGTCTTTATCTCAGCCCACAAGTTTCAGCTTTTTCCAGTTCTCTCCCCTACCCCACTGTGGGAGTGGAACGGCTGTGTGTTTAGCCTGATGGGTTAAACCACAACAAGTGGACATCAAAACATGGGAAACTTCCTTACTTCCATGCAGTCCTACTATCCACTCACTGCAGGAGCTGCCTCTAAAGTTCACCCAGCTCACTTCCAGCTAAACAATGATGAAAGCTCTTCTTTCCCTTTCAGAAAGCAGGACATGCTGTGCCCAGCATGCATAGGAGACACTGGGAGACAGTGGGGCAGAATAAAATCCCAAACTGCACTTCACATTGAAGGCACGATAGGAAAGATCATTTAGTGGTAGTTCAGTCACAAGAAAGCCTCATTTAAGCCCTGTGATCTAATCACTGAAAATCAGCTATTGAAATAAGCCATGGACATCAACAAGACAGCAGCTGTGCATAGTCGGAGAGAAACAGATCTAACCTATTCCATGAGATGGATTTTAACCCTTAGCATGGATTTTTACCTGGCAGAGGTTCATGGGTGCCCAGCTGCCTGATGGGAACAATGAAGGCGTGCAGCCCTTTGCACTGGCCCTGGGTGTAGAGCTGGGCCAGAACAATGGCGTGGTTTGACGTCTTCCCAACTGCAAAGGGAGTGGGAGACAGAAGGAAAAACACAGTCAAACATACTTACACACACAGAACCTTTCCTTAAAGCAGGATCTGAGATTACCTGAACCAGATCATGCAGTAGAAAACCAGATTTAAAACACTGGTTACCACCCCAATTGTACAGCTCAATTGTACAACACAAACAGTGTTGCTCAAGACAGTGGAAGTTGCACAACACTTCTCTTGACTACACAACAAGTCCTTGGCAAACCTGCCAGTGAAGCTGAAGGAAATACAAATTTTGATACAACCAAAAATGACACTGAATTCATACAGGGTGACTGATTCTGAACAACAGCCCAGAACACACAGATGATGTTTCAGCAGGCTCCAGTAAGTTTGTTTCTTGGTGTTCAAGAGCAACTGCCTTTCCGCCAACTCTTTGGGTCAGCTGTCAATCACCACTCTGGAAATGCAACACACACCACATCACCTCCCTAAGTTATTCCATCCATCTTCCAGCTTTAGACACACAGTGATGCACTTACGTCCACCTGGCCACCACTTAATGGAGGTGACAGTGGGGCTGTTGAGGATGAACTCCTGCGTGGCAGGGTCGTAAGTGGCTGTAGTTTCTAGACCCCGAAGGTGAGTCCCTGAAAACAAGCAAACACATTGTTTTGGCAGAAAGTCAGTCAGAAAACAGAGACAAGGACAGAACTGGACAATGGAAAGTGGAACTCCAGTAGTAATGTTTAAATTTTAACTTTGGGTTTAGGCTAAATAAGGAACAGAATTTCAACCAATTAAGGAAGAAAAAGTGAGAGCCAGGACCATATTTTGGGACCTGAAGCCAACTCTCATAAAACATGTCAATTTTTTTCCCCCAGTGGTCTAAGACTAGTTTTCCAAGCACCTCCAATCTGACACCTTTTCGTTATCACACACCAGAAGCCCCTTTCTCAGTTAAAGCCTTCCACAAAACCACGCTCACCTCAATTTCACTGAAATGCAATCTGATTAAATTACAAGATAAAATCATACCCTTCTCCACTACGAGATGAAATAAGCAGTGCCCACCACCTCTTCATTCCCTCTCAGGCCTACATTCTCCTCACTTGATGGAGTTGATCCCCCAAACGAGATCATCCATAGCTCCAAGACAGTAAGTAATGGCACGTGAATGCCAGGGGACCGATGCAGGCAGATGAAGAGACTGAAAAAAGATGGAGGTAATTCCAGGAATAGCCTTTGTCTTCTGCCCCCAACTCTTCACACACAACTGTCTCAGAGCAGTGGCACTGTCCCTGCATGCCTTAAAAAAACAAAAATCACCAGGCCTACTTGGTTAAACTAGGCGAGCTGAGAACACTCCTGAGAGTCTGGGCTGAGAGGCAGGACAAGAGCTCCAACATGAAAAAGGGGATCACCTTGATGCAACCACGTTCCCAAAGCATGGAGGTAATGGCAGAATTCCACAGGCAGCTCAACACAGACTTACTTTGCTGGTAAAGGATCTTCAAACCTCACTAGTTGCAAGAGATTCTCCTCAGACTTGCGATTACTTTATGCTTCATACAGTCTCTACATTTCACTTCAGCACAAAGGTGAATCCTGCTCATTCTTAGAAAATAATTCTCATCTGCAACTCTCAGACGTCAAAATTAAAGTTTCCCAAGGCAAAATATCCTCCCTTTGAAACTTGGATTAAAAGTGTTGCGATCACAATACTGCTGGAGTTATCAAAATCCATTTCAAAGCTTGAAAGCAAAGGAATAGCAACAAAAGCCAAAGTCTGCTTGAGACAGAGAATTAAAAACACACCGAAACATTTCACAGTCCAATTAAAAAGAACACATGGGAGTTAACAAAGGGGGAATAAAACTCCACACAAAACATGAGTATTGGAACCAAGTCATCCACACGTTCTCTGACCCAAGGTCAGTCCAAAGGTGACAAGCAACTCTTTAATGTTTTTGGCATCTCTTTCAGTATCTTAAAAGTTCTGTCCTTCTGTCTTCACACTGGACATTAATTAGAACAAAGCAGAAATGAAACTGGTAAGAATGATGAACAGATGCCAGCAAACTGCCAGCACCAGTCACGGGCACTCACGACACTGGTTTGAATGGCACGAGGAGCACTCGGCGTGCTCACATACAGAGCTGCAGACACCAAACCCTCCTGAAGGGGGAAAAAGGAGGAAGCAGCACATGGCAATCATGCCCTGTTAAACACCTCAGAGGCTGCCCACTCCTCCCTACAGCCACAGCTGCACGTGTGAAGTCTCTGGGATACACACACACCATTCTTCCCAGGCAGGGGAACGCTCCGTACACAAAGCCATTCTTAGAAATAGCATTTAGTGAATGTACTGTACCATGGCCCATTTCAGTCTGGGCATAAGTGCCAATGATCTCCAGGTTCCAGGCAGGCATGAAGAAGCGATCCTGCTGCTCTGGGGTTGCCTGGGTGAGAAGGGTGGGGAGGAACATGCCCAGGTGAAGGTCCAGAGGCTCAGGCCGTCCACGGTGAACAAAGCTGTGAAGAATTGTCATGGGATGGGAGTATGAAGGGAATGTTATGGGAGGGAAGCAAGCATGAGGATTCATGGTGGAGATTCAGGAAGAGACAAAAAGAAAAAAAAATGATTCATATGTAAATCTGAATTCATCCAGTGTATATTAGAAAGACAGAGCACTGTCCTTTTCTCAGGCCTGAATAATAAGAAATTACACTCACTTTGAAATAAATGTGCTGCAATGCATTTCTTCCTCATCATACATAAAATGCATCTGCAACATTCACCTATTTTCAATCCATCATGATTGATTAAAAAAAAAGGGACTAATCCAAAGCAAAGGCAGACCAGACCTTCACTCTGGTTTTGAAATCAGAGCATCCCTAAGTCAAACGGGCTGAGGCAGAACGTCAGTTTGATGAAGATGTGATCTGGCTGGATGCAGGGAGCCTTCACCCAGACCCAGGAAGTCCACTTTTCTTCCTCTCCATTTTTTGAAGGCAGAACCTGGTAGAAATCCCAGTTTATCCAGCTGAACAAGCTAAGTTTTCACTAAATTTTGGGTTTTTTTATAAAAGGCAAATCATAACTGTCTGCACTATTTACTTCAATTTTTTGTTAAATTAAAGATCAGACACAACTAGTGTACGTGGCATTCCAAACCAACTCCCCTCAACTTCTGCTATTTTCAAAAGCTCTCTTAAAAGGACAGTGCTCTGCACGTGTAAGTCAAAGTTGTGAACACGAACAACTTGGCAAGAAAGCCAACATTTTTCAATCTGCAAATCACCAGCACAAATTATCTCCAATTAAACACGTTTGATTAGAACTACTCTTCCTCCAAGTTCTGTCAAACACCACTGTGAGGTAGTTAATGAAGAATATGAAAAATTACATGCTTATTAAATCTTTAAATATTGATAGATTTGAGTATTAAAATAGTGGGGATGAATTGAGGATCAGTACCTGTCCCATTTATGTATGAATAACGTGATTGGTCTTTAACAGGAATATATATATATATATCTTTAAATTATATGCATCATGGAAAGAGCACTGCTCTGAGCTTGGCTCAAACTCAATTAACATTCTTATCAAAATGGGAACAATGCATCCTTGTGTTCTCTAAACACACATGAATATGAACAAGCTCTATCCCTGGGGCTTCCCAGGAACTCAGGCACTTATAAATAAATTCAATTATCTAACAAACTCAGCAGAAATATTTTCAAAGCTTTTTGACTGCACAGTGACCAAGGCCAACAGGGGACTAATGGGTTATCAAGAATACTGGATTATAAGTGAGTTCAGCACTGCGAGAAGTACCCAGCTGACAGTTCAAGAGGGAAAGGAAATCCTTATTTACCAGCAATAGTTTTAAACCAGACAGAAACAGCACAGTATTTTCACTGCTCCTTCTTGTTTCCTGTTCAGCCCTGTTAAGTGCTATTTGTGCTTTTTCTTTCTTTGATTTTTTTTTTTTTTTTTGAGAGACTTCTTCACTATGGAACAGGTTGAAATCAACACAGGCTATCTATCACACCAGTAGTCACTAAGATAAAACTGAGTAACTACCCATCCAGGCCAGGGTTCAACTCAATAATCAATGCTCTATTTCCCCATCACCAGTTTCTAAACATCAGGATCAAATTAAGCAAAGTTCAGTGACAATTACTGCAGCAGCTTTACTGGTGGAGCAGTCAGATACTCAACATTCACAGCAGGAATGCCAAATGTTTGCATTTCAATTATTCAGCAGAGAAAGTATATTTACCTTACCATATCAGCTCTGCTTAGTGTCAAATTACCATCAAACAGCATAAGAACTATCAGCAAAGCAGACCATCACCAGGCAAGAAAGTGCAACGATGTAATGCAAAATTGCAAGTGAAAACCCATCACTTCAGTGTGGGTGTGACTGATTGAAAGCAGCTGTTGTGAGAAAGCAAACAAGGACAGCAGGCATTGATCGTTGCCATCCAGTTATCCCCCAGTTTCCGGTGCTGAGCTGCGTTTGCCAACTCCCATCTCTCCCAGGCAGGGCAGAGGACAGGATTTCTTTCATTCAGTCTTCTACAAACGTTTCAGCAGCTGTAAATGAACAACCAGGCAACTGGCATTGCCATCCAGCTTCTGCAGCGTCCAGACTTGTACACCTCATGCTTTCCCAGTTCAGATGCCAGCACAAGCACTGGAGTCTTTGGGTTTTTTTAACCGTTTTTGCTGCTATCTAACAGCCATAATTCCGGGTTCTGGGCTAAAAGATTGTTTTCTGATGCATAAAACGTTTTTCCCTTTGAAGCAGTGGAAGTTTTCAACAACAGCAGGAGTAAGATTCTTTTTTCCTTATAACCAAGACCTTTCCATGAAGTTGAACAGCTGCAGTGGAGAAGCATCTGGAAGAAATGTGCCTGGGGCAAAGCATACCTCACTTTCAAACCAAACTGCAGTCTCACCAGGAATGCTCCTGACCTGTTTCCGCAGGCCAGCCTTGCACTGAGAACTCTGAGAAACACGTGCCCCAAATTCAGGCAAAAATAAAAACCACAGGACTGTTGGCTGACACTTTCCAACCGGTTCAAGTGAAATTCAGACTCTGAGGGCTTAGAACGATCTCCTCACCCTAAACAGGTACAGAGGCATTGATCAGCTAAGAGGTGCATTCTGGAAAAGACCAAAAAGAACTCTGGGATTTTCAGGATGTGAAAAGAGGCAGCTGCCTGGCTACAGAGCAAGAAACATCAACCATTAACCAAAAAGGTATTTTACCTTTCCCCTTTTAGAGTTACCCAGGGAACATCATCAACTTACACACTGGAGTTACAGAGAAGAGGTTACCCATTATCATGCCTGAAGGGAACTAACCATGTCCCAACTCGGTTTGGGCGTAGGTGCCAATTATCTTGACTCCATGGACCAGGGGCAGCCACTTCTCCTTCTGAGCATCAGTCGTTTGGGTCTCTATGGTTTTTTGAAACATGCTGAAGTGGAGACCCAGAGGTTCAGGCACACTGCCCGTGCATGTTCTACAGGAGAGAAATAGAGGGATCTGGATCTCAGTCTTACTGCGATTGTGAACCTGAAAGGCTTTTCTCTAACTAAGAAAAATAATCTCTTGGCCTATTTCAACCTTTTTTTTTTTTTTGTCACACAAACAACCTCCAAATATGGAGGCATTAGAAGCAATGCTAATGGGGAAATAAATGTTTCTTCCAGACATTTTCATCTCCCCATGAATCCTGCTGTTGCTATGTAACTGTATAATAAAATATTATTCTACAAAGATCGAGGGGGAACTTAAAACTAAGGACATGAAAACCAAACCAATTATTTTCTCCCCCATCTCTCAGGCTTGGGAATCAATCCCACTGCTGCTGGTAGCCTACAACTAGGCTTTTTAGCTACAAGCAGTGTGTACTGAAAAGGAAAAGGCTTCTTAGGTGACCAAGTGCTTTTCAGAAGGGCTCTGTATTACCTGTAGCTGCTCCTATCAGTTGTGAGATCAGGAACTCACCTTTAATTAAAATTACCATTACAGTCTAGTGCTGGAGGGAATGGAAGGAAAAATCAGACATTTTAGGCGTGCTTCATCAAAGCAGAAGTTACTTCATGAGAGAAAACTCCAATTATTTAGTAGCCACGATGGCAGGCAAAGTGCATTTCCAAGTAAAACAAGATCCATAACACACACATGCTACGAAGTGTCACTGTGGAGTACATGACTCCACAACATCTTCCCTTCTGATTTTTCCAGGACCAAAACTATTGCAACCAAGTAATCTGATGCTGGTGATTAATGCATGAACTGTGCTTTAAGCTGGTGTGAGTGCAGGTACAGTGTCTCAAGTTCTTGGAACAGAGGCAGATGGTTCTCTTACCAGAAGATACGCTACTGCCTACAGCAGCACACGTTTGCAAAGGTGATGCTTTCAGGGTGACCAAGGGCCTAAAAATGCTGCAAGGACAGCAAGACAGAATACTTTACAGCATTCTTGCGGTTTCCTAAGTGGGTTATTCTTTTAGCCCACGACCCATATAGCACCAGCAGCACCCTTTATTTCCTCACTGCCTGCAGCACAGTTATTGGGCAGCTACTCCCTGGCCCCAAAAGGACAAATCTACAGGGAAACACCAGTGCTGACTTTGAAATGCACAATTTCTGGGCAGCTTGGAAAGAGTTTGGACAGTTCTTCGGGTACTTTCAGAAGCTATTGATGGAATTTGTGAAAAAGTTGCAGCACGTGCTTTGCTGTCAGAAAAATCAACATCAGACGCTGCTCCTCTGAAGGTAATGCTTCAGAAAAAACAAGAATATTAAAGGTCACAGCAGCAACTTTCACTGCCTGTGAGTAAGTTTACTCACAACGGATATCTCGTGCTTAGCTAGCACCTTCTCTGACAGGAGTACGACAACAGACACTTTGCAAGTGGATGCTTTAACACCCCTATGTCAGAAGGTCAAGGTGTTTCACTAACTAAACATGCAGCATTTTAACAGCTTCTTGCATTAGCTAAGCTGAAAGCTAAATTACAGCAGAAACTGTTCATCTCTGCATACTGCACAGTGAATATTTAGGATTTCCTTAACATGCCTTTTAACAACCTGAATCACACGAAGACAGAACCCTGTTTTCCTCCAGAAGACGAGGAACAGCTGTGAAGGGAGGAACAAAAGGCTTTCTTCCCTTCTTTTCCTTTCTGTGAACTCTTACTGCTTCCCATCAGAATTTCTACATTCCCACTGCCTACACGGGTTGTTCCCCAAAGGCTGCACTGTGTAACACCAAGACTGACTGTGGCACTGGCCATTTGTTCAGTGAGCAACGATCGCCTTGGTGGCCTGGGGTCAGATTTGCTGAGACAACCGGTGTCATGAGGAGGCTGCAGCTCCAAATCCACTTATGGGAGATGGATGTGTAGTAACCTACGCTTTGGCAATACAGAGCTTTCAACATTTCACAGCACCCAGTGCCACCCACACAGCAGAAGGCACCCCTGTGACAGGTGAGTCACTGTCTCTCAGTGCACAGAGCATGACAGAAGCAGAGGCTGCGTCTTCAGAGGCTCCAAAGCTACATGAACAAAAAAGCCACTCTCAGGCTGCAGAGCTGGGTCACAGAACAGGGTCGCTGAAGTTAAAGCAAAGTCTGCATGCAAACTTCTCTGCTTTTTGCAGGAGTCATTGAAGTAACTCTCTCAAGGAAGAGCACGAAGGGTCATGCCAGTGGAGGAGGAGCAGGAGCTATGTCTGCGCTGTGCTTACTGGGCCTCAGAGTCGACAAATCCTATGGGAATAAACTCCTATTCCAGCTGTATCAAAAAAAGCAAGTCAGACTCATCCACCCCAAATTAATTTAGCAGTGGCTAGTAGGGCCCCTAGTACGTTTTTTCTGGTTTGATTCCTCAAAGCTTCACCAGGTTCTAATTTAGTGTCAAAAGGAGATGTAAGGACAAATTCCCACAGGGAAAGTGCATGTTCACACAATGCTCATGAACACAGGGATCATCTGGTCACCAGCAGCTCTTGGATCTTCTCTTCTTCTGTGACCCAGTTTCTCCCAACTGTTTTTCACTTCTTCATTTAATCCCATTTTCCTCACTGAAGGTTAATTAAACTTGAAGGTGAATTAAAACTGGCCAGGTTGCTTTCTTCCAAGAGCTCTGTAGCATCACACATCAGAACCACTTCGCATTTCTCATGCTGACTTACATTTTGCTGCAGTTAGGACTGCCAAAGAAATCTGAAATACTGACACTTTTAGGCTGCTGGCCTTCAAAAAGTTGTATCACAGCAACTGCAGTGCGGACATAGAAGAACTGACTATATGAGAAGCAATTAAAATGGATTCTAAATATATTTAATCGATCCTCTTACGGTTTGGAGTCCAACAAAGCTCTCTGGAAACACAGGAGGAGCATTCATTCACTTGGACATATCACAGCAGCAACAGCTGTTTATGTGTATCTTCAGGACAGCTGAAGGAAGCAGCATTTCTCCTCACCTATTCATAAATCAAGCTATAAAGTCAGTGAGTCATGTGCCAAGCTCCTTAGTGCTGTTCAGGGAATATAGGAAAGCCACAGGAAAACTACTGGCTCAAAATTCTCCAAAAATTGCATATGTAAATCTGTCCCTGCTGTTTGGGGATGATTGAAAAAATTTCTTAGGCTTCCACATGTAGAAATCTGATGGTCAATCACAATAAATACAACTTGACATCTGAATCAAGGACTTCAGTCTCTTTCATAAACTTCATTCAAGGCATGTTGCAACACCATATGCACTCAATTTTCCAACTTGGAAAAATGAATGAACCCAAATACAGTTCCTCCAGGCCAGCTTTGGCACTAATGAAGTTTCTTCTAGTTAGCACCAATTAGCATGTTTGGATATGTGATAGAAATAAACTTCATTTTGCCAGTTGGGTGGAGTTCACTGAGTCCAAAAAAACAGTTGACACTCAGCAGGTGAGAAAGTGGGGACAGATGTTAAAATGCAAATGAAATCAAAGGATGAAAAAATAATCCTTTCATTTCTTCCATTTATTAAGCAGCAGTAAGCCCACATCCTCCCTTGCCAACACCAGACATTATAGTAAAGAAGTCAAATCAGGAATAGTAAGTGTATAATTCTTAGAGCAAGCACACTCCACTTGTAGGCAGGAAGTTTACGTACCGCTCTTCATTCTGTTACATGTCATTGTATGTTATTCTACATGTTTATGTAGAATAAATATGGTTAAAAAGTGGTAAAAGCAGTCAGTCTAAAGTAACTGCATTTATATTTTAAAATCCTGAATGCCTGCAATTAGAATTGACTCTGAAAAAAATCTTCCTTATTGTTTCAGTTGATTTTGGATCATGAATTCTGATTTGTTACACCTGACTATTCCTATCACACAAAATATAGAGGTATTATTTGGTATCTATATGAAATGTTACACTTTTATCCATATAAAGTTAAGAACTGCTGACTCCCAAACAAGTTTATGGAAATACAAAACTAGAATCTCTCAGTTGACTACTTCTGACAAGTCTGTTTTCATATAATATTGTCAGTAATGCTACCAAAAGACAGCATTTACATTGCAAACTCCATTGAAATTTGCCAGCTGGTAGACTGGATAGAGTTCTCTGAATTTTCTCCATATAAATAAATGAAGAAACTTCTCTGTCACTTCCAGTAATCCTTGTGGAGGAAAAAAAAATTAATCATTAACTTTTACTATGCAGCACCTGAATAATCCAATACTGTCACTGAACGTGTTCTTTTGAAAGTTGGCATTGGTGGACAATGACAGCAAAAACATTTACTTTACTTCCACAAGAACTTTCATGACACAGGTCAGCTTGGACCAATTTCTTGGAAATTAAAACCACAGTGGACAAGATGATTTCAACTACCTGCTCCCAATATTCATGAACCAAAGCCCATGCCAGATTTGCTACAAAACCAGCCAGAAGGGGCTTGTGGTTCATTAAATACTGTGCCAGAGGATATAGCCGTGGTGCTACCATAGATTTCTAGGTCTGTGTAATCTGTAAACAGTTTCTGTTCGATTAAATCAGAATGAGTTTAACAGAACTAAGGGGAAAAAATACATCAAAATCAGGCACTAAGTTCTGATTCCTTCTGGAAGGGATGAAAACTCAGATGTAAAGACAGTCTTATTTTTATTAACTTAATCCAAGGGTTGTATCAGATAAACCAAAGGTCAGATACAACAAAAAGCCTGTGGGTCAAAGGGAACCACTGTAGCACCAGGAGCGTGGAGGAGGGAGACAGGACAGGCTGTGATAAACAAGAACTTCTAAGCCATCTTGGAACATTTTCAAGTATGCCTGCAATGTCACTTTATTAGGTCTAAGTGCAAAGTGAAGTAATCGGCTTTAAGATATTTCATTAGAAGCTGCAAACTCATCAGATCTATTCAGATTGAAAATATTTTAGTGTATCTTTCACTACTTTCATGAAAAAAAAAAAAAAAAGTCAAGCTACGGGTCCCATCTTTTACTTTCTGCACCACATACAAGAAAGAGGGTGTAATTTATGTTAATGGTTATGAAAATGTTAATGGTGCATCTCTAGTCAATAATCTAAGAAAACATAATATTCATGAAATCAGGGTTTCATCTGAAGTTCACTAAAGCCAAGACTTCAGTAGACTTTTGCACAGGCCTTGAGCTTCCCTTGGACAGCAAACATAGGGAAAAAGCACAACTCTAATGTCCTCGGTGATGATCACAGTACATACAAAAAGCAAACTCTGGATGTAGGTACCTTTTAAACCAGAAGATCTCTTCAGGATCTGCAATTCCATATTCTCTTAACTTCATCACCATCAAGGAGCTCTTCCTAATGGCTTGCTCGTAGCGTTGGCTACGGGACAGGAAGTTCAAATCCGTGTGCTGGAAGTCAGGGTCATTAAGAACTAAGGCCTCTGGGGACAGAACAGAAGAGGAAAACAAGCTCAGTTTCCACAAACCTCAACAAACAGTGGGTGAGAAATGACCCAGTGTTTTACCTGCTGTACCTCAAGGCACAGGTACCAGAAAATTAAAAATAAAATTGGAAGTTAATGAAATTTGAAAAAAAAGTAAAAGCCCTTTTAGAGAGCAACTCCTGGCACTCTCATTTTACACATAAACACCATGCTTAGTTCAGAGCACTCTGGGCTTGGCAGGAGGGGCATTCACTGACGTTAGACTTGCTGGTACCTCAGCAACAGCCTCAGAGGCTCAAGCTGCTGTCCCTCAGCCTCCTGAACTCTGATCCCCTTGTAACTCTCTCCCTGCAGAAGGGCACAGAAACTATTGCCACTGTGCCAACTGGAAAACAAGGTACCCCGAGGCCACAGACCTGCTCTGCACCCCTCTTTGGCGTAGAAGTTACACAACAGCAGCCCCTGACAGTCCCACCCCAGGGAAGAGAATGGAGGCAGTTCATTAATCTCCCATATCACAGTGGTGGCGGGTGACAAACAGGTGACTTTTGTACTGTTGGGCAAGAGCGTGGCAGGAAGGAAACAGGACGGGAGAGGGCCCAAGACAAATGTCCGTGGGAAGCTGCCTCTTACTCTCCAGAGGAAGGGGAAACAGAAGTAAAAGGACACGGCTCTATCAGGGTCAGCCCAGAGCCTTCCCGGGAAGGGGAGGAGAGGGAGACCAGGGATGTAACGCAGCTTGTTCCCGTCTAACCTATCAGAGAGCTCCCGCTCCTGTCTAGTCTTAAACTTCCTTTAGGCTGCGACCATCTGTCTCCAAACCTTCTCTTTACGGCTCTCCCCTCTCCTTGGAGTCCCCCCTCTCCCCAAAAGCTCCTCCACACACCCCTCCTCTCCCTGTGTCCCCCTCCTCACAACCTCGTCCCTCCTCACCTTCCCCGGGGGTCCCCACCCCGTTACCCCCTCCCTGTATCCCGATCTCCCCCTCCCTGGGGGTCCCCTCTTGGGTCTCCCTCACTCCACAGCCTCTCCCCTCCCCACCCTCGGATCTCCTTCTCCTAAAACCTCATTCCCCAAGCCCTCACCAGGGCTGTCTCTGCCCCTCCTCACCCTCCCCAGCCCGGTCCCCGCCGGGCCCTCCCTCACCGATCTCCTTGCGGCGCCGGGTGCGCTCGGGGCCGCCGTCCAGGATGTGCGTGAGCAGCAGAGGCTGGAAGGTGGCGGCGGCGCGTTCCCTCCGCAGGTCCGCGTTCACTGTCATCGCGGCGGCGGCGGCGGCGGCTCCGCTCTGTCCCCGTCCCGATCCCAAACGCGGCCCCAATTCCGGCCCCGCTCCGCCGGCGACGCCCCCGCTCGACGTCACTCCCGCGACGCCACGTGGGTCCCGACCACGTGGGCGCCGTTCCCACGGGATGCGGTGCTGGAGCGGTGAGCGGCGCTTTGACCAGGCTTGGAGCGGCGCCTTAGCGCTGAAACGGGCCGCAGCCGGGGCTGGGATGCGGTGCGGTGCGCCTGGGGAACGCGCACATCGCCTGCTGCAGCGGCACTGGATAGTTAATTAAATAAGCGGCTCGTTAAGCGCCATTGGCGGGGCGCGTTCGGCCACGCGTTAAACGCGGCGTTGGGCAGTGCTCTGGATGCGCATATAAAGTGCTGCGATAAATGTGCCTGCAGCGTGCCGCGGTGGAGGTGGCACGGGCATTAAATCGCGCATTGGGTGGGCACAGGGGGCGTGGCGGTTGGGGCACGGCTTCTACAACATGAACGATTCTATACCCGAAAAAGTGCTTTAAATGCGCACCGAGCTCCTTGCACCCCTGGCTAACCCACCCGCCCGCACAGCGTGATTCGGGAGCAAAACCCACGCGGTGCAGAACAGCCGTTGCCCGTCTGGAGGTGCAGAATTGGCCCTGCTTTTTCAATTTTAGGTGAGGCGGGGGTGGAGGGAGCTGCGAAGTGCAGGGAAGTGGGTCTCCACCTCCGTGGCCCAGGTTGAGACCTTGCCGGGAGGGAGTTGCAGCCCGCCCTGGGTGTGCACAGCTTTGCACGGGGCAGCCAGACACAGAGTGAGGCGTGTGCAGAGCCCGGGTGAGCCAGGATTGCCCTGGTTTCAGCAGCCTCCCACGGAATCCTCCGTGGGGCATTTTGCAAGCCCCGTGAGCAATGCGTGGGGTGGGTCAGGGACACCGAGCACTAAAGCCACAGGGTGTGTGTCAGCTCAGTGTCCCGGCTGCTGCATAATCGGTATTGGGGGTCCTCGAACCCCCTGGGGTGGCCCCACTCGTCTGAACAGTCTGGGTCATTGTGCAGCTCTTGGGGTGCGGCCCAGTGAGACGAGAAACCAGGGAGAAAAGCAGCAAATGGAGCACGGAAACACTCCAAACACAGGCAGCCTGCAAGGGAGATCGGAGGGAAAATGATGCCAAAAAAAACTACTGTGGGATACAGACACAGCCTGGCTATGGCATTGTCTGGGCAGAACTGAAGTTTTGCCAAAGCTGCTTTGCATCCCTGCTTTTCTGTGTGCTTTGTGCTGTTTCTGACCTGCCTGTGCAAAGCCCTGCTCCACCACTGAAGGTGGAGATCTCACCTGAGTCCTGTTTAGGAATGAATCCTTTTCACTCATCGCTGTCTCCTAAACCCTTCTAGACTGCTGATGAAACCAGGCTGGCTTGTGTCCAAGTAATTGTTCTCCAGCTGCAGGGTCAGACACTGCCAGAATTTCTTATCCTGCAGTAAGAGAACAAGTTTAGGATCATTCCTTAAATCTTGCTGCATGGTAACGCATCTTTCCAGCAGCTGAGGCTGTTCCTGCATCTCAATCCCTCACACTCTCTGAATTTCTCAATAACCATTTTCCCTACTTCTTAACCTTTCTTAACTTATCCATATTCTGGGGCAGACCTGGAGATCTGGTGGGCTGCCTGTTGTTCATGCTGGGTTGTGTGGGAGTAGGCAGTGCCTGTTTATGCCAGGATGCCCAGGGCTTGGTACTGAGATGCAAACAGGACTCAGCAGAGAAGCTATGAAACTCCTGCAGCTCCCTGGATGGTGGTACCTGGGCAAAGAAGGGGTTTTGGGGCAGTGTCACTTATAACGTGGAACAGCATGGACTCAGATGTTTTGCTTTCCTGCAGGCCCAGCAGCTGTGTGAGATGCTGCCGAGTGCTGGTGTCTATTACTTCCCATGGGAGATCAACAGCTCAGTCCCTGAGGGGGAGGCCCTGAGGACGTTTGGCAGGTGGGAAGGGTACCCTGCTCTCCTTGTGGGCCAGGGGCTGCCATGAATGTGCCTTTCCTTCACTGGCTCACCCCCCTCACTTGGTTTGTAATTGTATTTCTGCACCGCTGAGCTTCCCCAATCCGTCATTCCCAGGTTACAGTGCTATGACCTGGCCCGATCCGAAGCCGTTCTCACCACTCAGCACAGCTCAGCTCAGTACCGGATCTGTGTCGACACCACGTTTGTGGAGCCATTCCAAGCCCAGCTGGGATCTTTCTACATCGTCCTGGGAGAGGCTGAATACAGGGAAGGTAAATGCTCCAGGAACCAGTGCCCTTTGCTGCTCTTCATGGGTCACTGAGGGCAGTGTGGGCCAAGGCAGCTCGTGTCGTGCAGCTGCTTCCATCTGATCCAAGGAGCATCCAGGGACACATGTCCCTGTTGACCATGAGAAGAGCCACCCTTAACTTGGTGAAAATCAGATGCTCTGGCACAGATTTTGTTAGAGACAAGAAGCACCTCAGTTGCACCACTGGGCTTGTGAGACCTGTGCTAAAGCCTTCTGGCAGCAGCAGCAGCCAACCGACTGTCTTCACTCCAAACATGGCTGATTACAGCAATACCTCATTGCAAGCTCGCTGGGTTGGTCTTTGCCACCCTTGAAAGGCTCTAATTATTACTCTGCCCTCAGACATGTGAGGAATTCGGGCAGGCTCTGTCATGCAGGGCACCCTGTTGTCCTTTCCTGGGGTGCCCTGTGCTCCAGCTGCTTTGCACAGGGAGTCGATCTGAGCTGGGCTGAGATGGTGAAGCAAATCCTTTGTTGTCTTGGCCACACCTGGTACCAAGCATTCACATCTGTGCCACTCAAATCCTCAGAATGTGGAAAGCCACACTGCACGTGGCCTCTAGAGAACGACCTGGTACACCACAGCCACAAAATTCCTTTAGAAAGATGTTATTTTGGTCATCACAGCCTGGGAGTGAGGTGGGCCCCTTTTGCAGGGGTGGAAGGGGAGCAGGCTGAGATGTGTCACCAAAGTTTGGCCCTTCTGTGCAGCTCCATTTGAATTTTAAAAGTTACCATTTGAATGCCACCAATGAACTGGTGGTTATTAGTCAGCTTTGAGCCTGTTCTAAGCCCAGCTTTGTTCTGTCCTGTTGTCTGCACAGGAGCATTCAGAAATGAGATTAGACCCATCCCTGCTGCTTTTTAGACAGGAAAAACCAAACTCCATCCAGGCACTCCATCCAGACAGGTGCTGCATGGCAGGCGCTGGCACCGTTCCCCAGTGCAAGGAGACCGCAGTGTCAGTCACCTGCATTTTGTAGCCATCAGGGCAGGGAGAAAGCATGTCACTGAATTAACCTGCTCCCAGGCCTGCTGCTCCCTTCGGTGGCCAGTGGCCAATCCAGTCTCCTGGCAGTTTTCAGGCTATGGTTGCTTGTCCAGCTGGAGCCATATGCTGCCTCAGGGAACTCTGTCTCCAGGCTGCTCTTGTCTGTTTTTTTTTCCTACAGAAACTTCCAGTCCCGTGGTAAAAGCACGAATATTGACCTGCGTGGAAGGGATGAACGTGCCCTTGCTGGAACAAGCCATACAGGAGCAGAGGAAATACTTCAAGGAGAGGCAGGAGCAGAGGGAAAGCTGACATCCTGACAGCTCTGAGACCAGCCGTACGCTGGTCCTTGCACTGCCATTTGCAACAAATATGTTAAAAGTAAATTAGGATGTGGGTTTGCTACATGGGTTTTGCTGTGGCAAAGCATGGGGAAGCACTTGAAGACTGTGAATCAGTATGTGACTGTGGGTTATCCATTCATGCCAAGTGTCATCACTGAAAATACCTCTGGGAAGGTTTGTTGTTTGTTTTTTGAAAGGGTGACTAAGGAAAGGGAACACTTGGGTTATAATGGTCCTTTTGTAGTGCAGGGCCTGAAGAAGTCAGGAAAAGGGGAAGTGTCCGAATCTGGAGTTAAGCACCTCATTGTTGGCAGATTGGAGGAAAGAGGAAAGAGGAAAGGGTCATTAGCACAAAGTAAAGTTCATTAGCACAAAGTTAATCAGCCCTGTGGGGCTGCAGGTTCATCAGTTCATGAGTTTGGGTGCCCTGACTCAGTTGCCACACAGGAACATTCCTGGCAAAACACTCACTTACCTGGATTGACCAACAAAGAAAGAAGAAAAACAAAGAGTCCCTATTTTCAGTAGCAGCTTCCTCTTCAGGCTTTCAGTAGCCCGTGTCCAAGGGGAGGATTGATTTTACCTCTAAGATAAATATTTGCAGTGCCCTGACAACCATCACTTGACTTTCTTCCTTGACACAACTAAGTTTAAGGATCTTAAATCCCTTTTGAGAGATTTAATTTTTTTTGATTGATATTTTCCTAAATAAAGATGAAAAGAGAAGGCAGCCTGTCTTTTATTGATTAAAACCCTCTTTCTTGCCAAGTCAAATGCATTAGGCCGTGCACAAACCATGTGGATGATGTAAGAAAATTCAGTGATACACATTTTTCCTCCTTTTCCTAAGTACTGGGTGTGTAAGGAAGTGGTTTGTTTTGAGAAAGTTGCAAGAAAAGGAGATGAAGTTACATCAGATCCACTCTGGTTTAAGAACATGGTGCCAGGCCCACCCAGCAGAATGAAACCACTGGCAAAAGGACAGAAAATCACTAATGTCAAATGAGAATAAAATGGTTTTTCTGGTGAAATGTGCAGAAAATAAGGACTGAAGCTATCCAGTGCACAGCAGCAGATAAAATACAACAGGTATTAGCCCAGTCCCGTTGCCAGCAGGCTTGATTCAAGGGCCTGAGATGGCAATTACAGTGCTTGCATTAATCTTAAATCATAATTTAGTCTTATGTTTTTCTTCTCCCAGTTACAGAAATAGAAAGGCTATGACTGAGCACACTCTGTTCAGCCCAAGTCCAAATCCATGATTTCAAGAGGCAAGATTATAACCTGGTTTTGTATGAGACAATGACAAGTCTGTCGTGATGCATTTACATTTACATCTCATTTCCTATCTGTTCTACTTTCCTCCCCATGCTTAAATTTTATCCAAATGGCCAAATTTGCCAGAGTTGGGATTATCCAAGATGCCAGGACTGAAAATATTCAAAATACCAGGTTTCTACAAGTGTTACCGTAAAAAAAAACAACCCACAGACTCAATCAGCAAAGAACAGAACAAATTTGGCAATGACTCCAGACAGATTTCAGTGCAAACTCAACCTTCATAAGCCACCAGAGAAAACACATGAGTTTGCCATGGCCATGTGGATCCCACTTCAGCCACAGAGCAACCAATGCTTTGCTTTTTTCAAATTAGCAAAATCAGGATTAATTAAAAAAAAGATGAAATTATGCTGCTGGCTCAGCAATGAGCTAAATCAGCCTTTTTTTAAGTCACCTAAAAGTTGGGGTCTTCCCTGTGGGTTCACACAACTGCCATGTCCATGACCACCCAGAGACGTGGAGCCCCCGAGCCCTCCAGACAACACTCCCTTTGGCTTTGCCTTTCCTGGTGCCACAATGCATAAGATTATTTTAATCATGTCTTCTGTCAGCTGTCAAGTCAATAATTAATCCCTCCTCAAGGACATCTTCCAAAAGGCTGACCAAGCGGCACAGCCCACGGTGGGGAGGTTAAAGGGACAATTGTGCAAAACACACAAAAAAAAGGAAAAATAAAAAGGAAAAAAGACAATAAAAAAGACATCCGGCTGGGTCTTTGACCTCAGCGTGTCCCAGAGAACACTAATCGTGAACCTCATGATCCCCCTGATGCCAAAAACTGTACAAATGGAGCAGGGGAGTTTCCCCTGGCCCTGTGCAGTTCTTGCTGCCTTTCCCCAGGCCCCAATCCACCTCTTCACATCCATTTTCCTCAGCTTTTGTCTTTAGCCAACACACCGCACAAGCTGGGCGGAACGACCAGCCCTGGTAAGCCGGTGTGTGGTTCTTTGGGTTTGCCTGAAGCCCCCTGGACACCCCCAGACCGCCAGTGTGCCCCGGCAGCCTTGTCCACACACAGCTGCCCCAGGCAAGTTCCTAAGAGGGTCCCTCAAGGCTGAGGGAGCAGCAAGCAGGGACTCAGACCACGGCAGCACCTCAGGGGACACCCAGGGAGACCAGACCCCTTCCCCGCATTCACCTTTTTGTTTCCCGCCTTGTTTTTTCCGCTCAGAGCGCGGCACCAGCCACCCCCCGCTGCCATCACCAGGCAGAGGCAGCCCCATGGAGGCCATCCAGGAGTCATTCCAGAAGGTGGAGAAGATCGGGGAGGGCACTTACGGTGTGGTGTACAAGGCTCGCAACAAGCGCACAGGGCAGCTGGTGGCCCTCAAGAAGATCCGCTTGGACGCGTGAGTGGGGCAAAGCCACAGGGCAAAGCCCTGGGCCCGCCATGGCGCCATGCTGGCATCCGAAATGGTGCGAGAGGCTAAAACAAGCCTGACGTGAGGGAAAAAAGTGTCTCTATCAGCTCATGGAAGTGGTTAGGGCCTTACCCAGTGACCTGGGCCCAAGGCATGGGGCAGGGGGAAGCAGTTGCCACTTTGGGAGGTGGTCTCTCCCTCAGGGCTGTGGTGTGGGGGTCTGGTGAGGTTCAGCCTCCCAGCAGGGTCAACCTCAGCCCCTCCAAGGTGGGACTGAGCAGGTAAAACCTCATTGCTGTTCTCCTGGATCAGCCCTGGGCTGTCTGCACAGTGAGGGGTATCTGTGGGCTGGGGGCTGTCATGGTGGGACTGCAACCCCATGGTGGCCCCTCAGGATGGGGGAGGCGGCTGCCTGAGGGGCAAAGAGCTTTCATCTCCCACCACCTTCAAAAATGCCCAAGACCTGGGCATTTAAACCATTATTGCCTTTCTAAATGCAGCCTCAGGTGCTTCCAGACAAGCTCTGCCCTTGGGCTTGCACTGTCTGGGTCACTTGCTCCATCTCCTTGCCCACAACTCCATTGCCCCCTGCCTCGCCCCAGGCACTGCTCCATCCCAAATTCAAACGCTCCCCTGGGCAGGTGATGGGGTACAGTGGAAGAAGAAAGGGAGGCAGGACCCCAGTGGGCTGTGGGATCCCCCTGCATTACAGGGTGCCATAAAGCCTGTCTCCGCCACAGGGAGTCGGAGGGTGTCCCCAGCACCGCGATCCGAGAAATCTCACTGCTGAAGGAGCTGAAACACCCCAACATAGTCAAGTAAGATGAACCCTCCCCACCAGCTCATCGATGAGTTCCTGCTCCAGGAACTCTGGGTACAAGCAGCAAGATGAATTTTCTGTCCTTTCCCAACTGCACAGACAGGAGAAAAATAAACAGGAAAATGCAAGAATCACTTGCACTTCCCTGACTCTCAGCAATACCTCACTCCAGCAACACACACTGGTCCAAGCTGTTGCTGCTCCATACTAGATACTGCCTTTAAATCTGCCTCTCTCTGCTCCAAAGGGCTCACAGAGCAGAGGCATCTGCGGGATGAGGGATGTTTGGGTATTCGCAAGGGTCTTGGAGAAGGTACTGAAGAGAGAATCTACACTTCTTTTGCAGGCTCCTGGATGTCATACACAGCCAGAAAAAGCTCTATATAGTGTTTGAGTATCTGAGTCAGGACCTGAAGAAATACATGGACTCGTGCCAATCTGGAGCACTCCCTTTAAGCTTGGTCAAGGTACAGTGTGGAAGGAGTGCCAACAGGCAGGGCAGAGAGCACGTATCCCTGCTGCCTTCTGCTGGGTAGGCTGCACCTGGAAGAGATTCCTCAACCTCTCAGATCTCAAACATTTCAGCTGGGAAACCCTCATGGCACTACTGCTCACTACATTTATTTCCCAGCTGTTTCCAGGCTCTCCAGGCCATCTCTGCTGCAGAGCAAACTGAGGGATGTATTGCTCATTGCTTTTGTAGAGAGTAATGGATGAGTGGAAGGGACTGACACTGCCTGGATTAGAGTCCTTCTGACCCCCTGCAGGGTGGGAGCAGGCTGTGTGTGTCTCTGAGTAGTAGCCCACAAGCCTGATGTTGCACTGTAGCAAGGTCTTTTTTCCCATTCAGATCTATAAGTAATCCAAAGTGTGTCAGTTCACACAATCCAGCATTCAAAATGTTTTCATCGTGACCTTATCTGAAATCTCTTCTCTCCTTAGAACTACCTTTTCCAACTGCTGCAGGGTGTGAGCTTCTGCCACTCGCACAGGGTCATCCACAGGGACTTGAAGCCGCAGAACTTGCTCATTAACGAAGCAGGAGCAATCAAGTTGGCTGATTTTGGACTGGCAAGAGCTTTTGGAGTCCCCCTGCGCACATACACTCATGAGGTAGTGTTGAGGCTCCCACTGTAGGGTACACAATCCACAGTGGGTGAACCGTAGCAGCAGCATCACAAGTTACTCATCCATAACAGAGGCAGAGCCATATCCAGGAACACGCTCTTATCCTAACCTGCACCTAAAAGTTACCTCATTTCCCAGCAAAGTCTTCTGTCTCAAGCCTGGCTGCAAGCCGGGTCCCTACCTTCTCTGTACAAGGTATATTTATTTGTTCCAGAGCTTGTTTGCTGGTTCCTTTCCAGGTGGTGACTCTGTGGTACCGAGCCCCCGAGATACTGCTGGGGTGCAGGTACTACTCAACCCCTGTGGATATCTGGAGCATCGGCTGCATCTTTGCAGAAATGGTAGGATGCGTTTAAATAGTGTCTCTAATGAGCAGGGAGGAGGCAGCTGCAGTGGGAAGATGGGATGAGATGCGGAACAGCTGTGATACTGTGTTCCCACCCTGTTATGGAAAGTCCATCCTGAGGGTTAGCTGATCCTCATCTTAGAAGGGAGTCTGCCACCCTCAGGGGCCCGGCAGAAGGCTGCAGTTCCAGGGTCATGGGGACACAGTGCCTCTCCTTGCAGAAGGGGTAACTCCTGTCTTGCTGTTGCAGCATTTTGATCCTGGGAGGAGATGACTCTCTTCCAGATGTCTCCATAGTGGGCTGCAGAGAACTGGCACTGTCGTAGCACGGCAGAGTGGATCTCCTAGGGCCCCATACTCCCCTTGGAAGAGCTCTGGTTATCCCTGCAATGTCATAGCACTATCCCTCATTTCCAAAGTCCCTGAGCTGCAGAGTAGGCGGGAGGGAGCGAGCCAGGAGTAGGTGTTAGAAACTGGAGACAAAGAAGGATAAGGGACTTAGTGAAAGAGGGACAGCCCCAGGGTTGCATGGATCCATGGAGAGGAGCTGGAGACAAGCAGTCAGACTTTCCCAACCACTGCCTGGCATTGCAAGTGCCCTGTTCTGTGCAGTTGTTTGCACCTGCTGGGACAAAGGGCTGCCTGCAGCAGGAAATAGGGCACACAGCTGAGGGAAAGGTGGGAACTGTCTTCTGTTCTCCACCAGATGACCAGGAAGGCCCTGTTTCCAGGGGACTCTGAGATCGACCAGCTCTTCCAGATCTTTCGCATCCTGGGCACTCCCACCGAGGTGACCTGGCCTGGCGTGACCCAGCTGCCTGACTACAAGGGGACCTTTCCTCGGTGGCCAAAGAAGGAGATGAAGGACATTGTTCCCAACTTGGATCGAGATGGGAGAGACCTACTGACGGTGAGTGAGGGCTCAGAACAAGACCTGGGGACAGACGGGACCTTTTCAAACTGGGCAAAAGATAGGGATATTTGAAACTGAATTACCTGGAGTGTAAATCCTATCTGGGTCTAAAGCTCGTCTCTGCCATTGCAGAAGCACTGAATCATGGAATAGGGCTCAGTCCTGCTCTGAAGCAGGACAGTCACTGCAGGTTCCTCTGGTAACCACTGCACTGGGAGTCAAGGAACTCTTCTAACATAATCTTCACAGTATTTTGAGTTGTGGGTGACTCCTGAAGCCCAGAGAAGGGAAAAGGCAGGACCAACACATGCAGGTGGGCCCAGCCACGTGTGGGTGCAGTTGATAATTTTATTTCTAAAATCCTAAATCTGCTGGGTTTTTCTCCTGGCAGCAATTGCTCCTGTACGATCCAAGCAAGCGCATCTCAGCCAAGGCTGCCCTCAACCACCAGTACTTCCTCTGCAGGAGCTCCGGGACCCCTGAGCAGCGACATGCACTGCGGAGAGAATGCAGATGAGAGGACACAGCTCTCCCCAGGCTCCTGCACCTCCAGGTAGCGCTGCAGGTCTGGTTTGGGGCCTAGCTGGGACTCAGGGTCTTGCTTCTCCCGAGGAGCCTGGAAGGGGACATTCTTGGCATTTAGAGACTTTCAGCCTGTTGCTGTGGGAAAGTTTGTGTTGCAGCCAGAGAGCTGTTTTGAAGAGGTCACGTGCAAAAGGGTGGGGGTCATTTATCAGCATAAAACATTGAAATGTAGAAAAGAGAGCATGTCTAAGAGGTTTGTCCTTGCATTAATGAGCTAAGGTGACACACAAGGAGTTCTGTCTCCAGCACTGGCGCATCCCTAGGTCTGTCAGTGGCAGTTGCTGACATCAGGGCATGCTGGAGCTCCACTTTGGGAAAGGGAGCACCCCTCTGCTCAGCCCTTTGCTGCTGTTACCACGCCGAGCTCTTCAGCACCAGACACATTGTTTAATCTGAGCTGTTTAACAGAGCTCACATCCTGCTCTTCCACAAGCTGAAGAGCACTATCAGGAGTCTTAATTTGTGCCTTAGCTGGGACCAAGAAGCCAAAAGACCCAGTTAGCATAAAGCAGATCCAGTTAGGATAAAGCACTTGCTGCATATGACTAGAAACAGGAACAGCTAAGCCACCGACTTTCCATCATCATTCCAGAGGTAATGCTGTTTCCTCTACTTTGTTGTACTGGAAATGTTTTTGCAGTTCAGATGTTTGGAGAATTGTCACTGACTCTTGGTGTGGTTTTGACGTTTTCATTTTTTTCTTTCAGTACAGAATAAAATATATACTTGTAGTTTGTTCAGAAACCTTGGTGTTTATTATTTCGAACAACCCATCGGGCTGCTGATGCAGGACAACCTGTCTGGTCCTTTTTTCCACAGAGCTGCTCTTCCCTCCTCATCTTCTGCACTCTTCCTTTTATCCTTTCCAGCCCAAACCCTTGGCAGGTGGCGAGATGTGCTCTCAATTCTGTTGTGGAACAAGAGGCTGATGGTTCTGCAGCCCAGTGTCTCAGTGGGGTAAGCTGGGCTTGTTTTCCATCAGAGCTCACCACAGCCCAGATCATAGTTATGTTCTGCTTATTTAAATACTCAAAAGACAGATTTAACTTAGGAAAGCCAAACTTCTGCACTCCTGTTTTTAATGCTTGTGCACACATGTGCCCTCACAGTAACTGATCCCAAAAACTGGTTTCAGCACAAAAACCCTGTCATCTGTGCTCCTGCAGCATCTAGTGGCCTCTGTATGGTGACAGCCAACAGGGGCATGTTTGTGGATGAATCCATGGAGACATGGATGAATCCTGCTGTGGGAATCATTTCCCTGCCTTTGCATAAATATTGTAAAGTCAATTAATTTCAAACAGACAATGCTCCACTGTTTGCTTTACGCAAACAATGCTCACCTGACAAACCATTTGCAGAAGAGTTTCATTTTTGTTTTGGTTTTGAAAGATCTGCATTAAGAAATAAATACCAAGGACATTCACCCAGTCCAGAAACATAAATAAAACCACTACAGCACATCTAGCCCAACAAAATGAAGCAACAGGCTGAATTTTAAACATTTGGGACCCAAGTCTGCTGCCAGCAAAGGGAATCAACAACAGTTGTGAGGAAATAACCACTCTGGGAAGACCACGGTTCATCACCCTGTGCTCGGGAAGGGAGGAGAAGCCCTATCTGGCTTTTCCTGAGCAACTGACAACCCTGCCAGAAAGCCAGGCCCTGGGGAAAGCCCCATGGCTCCCTGGTGCTTCCTGTGGACACATCAGGACACGACATGAGCTGCTTTTTGCAGATGAGGGGCATTGGTAGCAAAGAAAAGGATTTTTAGTGAGTTTTTTTCAGACTAGACTGGACTGCTCAGCCACCTAATCATCTCTTAACACCTTCACCCAGCCCCAGGTAAATGCCTCCCACCACACAGTTAGGGAACACTTTGTCCAAAATGATTAACTGACTGCCTAATCACCAGAACTCCAAAGTCCCTGTAGTTACAGAGCATTCCCCCAAATCATTTCATCACCCCACAGAGCCAAGTGAGGGGAAGCCTGGCAGCAAACTCACCTGTTGGGCAGAGCTGAGCTGCAGGAAAGGCAACAGCTCCATTGCCAATGGATCTTCCCTGCTTTCAGACAGCTGAGAGGAGCAAAGCCAAGGCACTGCGAGGCTGTTCCCAGCAGCTTTGAAGAGTTGGGACCTGGGGACTGCTGGGAACTGCACTGGTCCAGGGATCCTGGGTTGTGCTGGGACATGATCCTTACCTGGCCATGCTCTTGTGCTTCAAGGGCTGTTGAACTTGCCCTGGCAGGCCAGAGTTTCTCTCCTGGACCATCACAGCCCAGCTCCAGCCCTTGCTGCTGGTCCAGAGCAACAGTGCCCTACCAAGGGCTGAGAATGGATTCTTCAAATTCCAGTTAGACTATATGGAAATAGAGGCTATGCTGCTGCTCTGGTGAGGGAGGAAGGAGCAGAAACCTCTGTCCTTATGGATTATTTGGGTATGTTGGAGTTACCAAACAGCATCACGTAAAAGAGCCCATGGGAGAGGGAAAAGAGCAGCTGACATGAGTAGAAAGTAGTTTTTCTCATCCAGCAAAGCCAGGGGGTGCTCCACAATGGGGTAGATAATCAGGGAGAAAATCTGGGATATGAGATCTGCTTGTTTCAGCAAGGACTGAGTGGTGGAGGTTACAGAGAGGAGTAACTTCCTTTTAGTTCACCTAAGGAAATAGCAAGTACAGATTTCCAAGTACTGCTGGGTGGAACTTCACCCTTGGGCGACCTAGTCCATATCTCAGAGGTGTCCAAATGACCAGGGAGCAAAATCCCATTGGTTTTCAGTTTTAAAGACAAATATAAGAAAATCTTTAAAAATATGGACTCACATGCAGAAGGACATTTAGGGGGTTCAGTGCTATGAGATCACAGGGAGAAAGAGCCTATAAACCCCTTGTAGACTGGGCTGCAGGGCCTGGGATTGCACAGGGGGAAGAGTAGCTGTGCCTTCAGCCACCTGGCAGCTGCAGCCTGCAGAGACAACACAGCCACAGAGACACGCTTACTATGTTTATTGCATGCAGAATGACCCAGCTAGAAAACACTCTGGCTCTCCCCTCTTTCTGAGCATAACCACGTTTAACCTACAGTGGAGTTCTCACAATCAACCACTCTTTGGTGTCACAGCAGCGCCCGGGGGACTGCGGGGACCTTCCGTGTCAGGCCCGTGCTCACGCCTTCTCCCGTGCACGGCCGGGCTGTGTGGGGAAGCAGGTAGCTAAGAGAGAAGAGTGTGCAGCCCTAAATGCTCGATGCGCCGTTCCTGTGATTGGTGCTGCCTCCGTGGGGAGAGGTGTTCTGAAGGGATGAACTCCTGAAGGAACCAGCCCCAGTACATTCAATGCCTGAACCGTGAGAGCCTGGGGGAGCGGCTCGCCTGCTGGTACCGCTGATACCCCTCGGACGCAGCGGGGAGCAGCAGGAGGTGGCTCAGCGAATCCTTCTGGCAGAGGGCCATGGCCTCCTTGTAATTTATCTTCTCCTTAGTGACAGGGTCAATGAGATCTTTCTCATAGTTGGACTCATCCTGGAGCCTGTTGGCCAGGTTGCTGGTTATCATCCCAGTCTGGACAGCTTCCAGCACAGGGATGCGACCGGTTTTCTTGGGATCAATGAGCCCTCCAGTTAGATGCTGGACTTGCAGGTAGGGGAAAGCACTGTCCTTGGTCATCCAACCCTTCTGAACTGCTTCTCCCACAGACAGCCTTCGCTTGGTCACCGGGTCCTCAATCCCTGTGAAAGCTTTCTGGGCATTGAGCAGCCTCTGCATGTAGGTCCTGTCAATCAGCCCCCTCTCAATCGCCTTATGGACCGAGAACCGGTCCCGAGAAATGAGGTCTATGATGCCCCCCGTGGCAGCCTGGGCTTCCAGCAGCTTCTGAGCTGTCATGGGATCGAGCAGCTTCTTCGCAAGAGCAGTTTTGACACTGTACTTGGTGTCGGTGGTGGTGTCATACACCCCGGCGATAGGGGATGTGTCATCACTTACACCCTTCTGTGAGGCTGGGGGGAAGAAGGTTTGGGTTTGGTGAGTGGTGGGTGATGTGAGCGGGGATTTGGAGATGATGGAGCCAATCGAGAGGGACGAGGGAGGCTTGGTTTCCCCAGCCACCAGCAAGGCAAATTCAGAGATGGGAATCTTGCCATCCCGGTACAGCTGGTATTCCTCCTTTGTGATCCTCCTCAGCCTTAGTGCATCATCGATGGAATACTGCTTCCCACTTTTCTTGTCGAGGAGAAGTGAGACTTCCCCATTTGGGCCCAGGGTGGTGACTTCCTCCCAGTCACACTCCAGCTCTTGCAGCTGGATGTACTGGCCTCTGTCTATGATACCTCGCTTATAGGCCTCGTAAGGGGACATGTCCTTCCCTGTCTCGGGGTCCAAGATGGAGATCTTGGTGGAGAGGTTCGTCTCTCTCATCTGGGTCTCGTGATTGATTTCTTCCCGGTTGACCTTTGACTGGAGATCCCGAATGAATCTCTCCTTGTTGTAGATCTGGTCCTTCTCCCTGAGGATGTCTGCCTCCAGCAGGGAAAACTCATGTTCCCGCTGCTTCTTCTTCTGCCTGTCATTCTCAGTCCGCTGGTTGAGCAGTTTGGACTCCTCCCGAAGGAAAAGGACTTTCTGCTGCTTCTGCCTCTCCAGTTCCCGCAGTTCACTCTCCAAGTTGGCTCTCTCCTGGATGGCCAGGTTCCGGGCTTTCTGCAGCTCCGTCTCTTCACGAGCCCACGTCCTCTTCATGCCTTCAGCTCTCTCGATCTTATCCCTGAGCCGCCGTATCTCCTCTTCTGCCTTTTGCTTGGCTCCTCTCTCCCTGCTCAGCAGCTCCCAGATTCGTGCACGTTCGCTCTCAAGCGCTCTGTCCTTTTCCACTCGAATCACCTCCTTGTAGATGGTCTTCTCCTGGGATTTTGTTTTCTGCAGGACATCGACTTGAACCTGCAGGTTCTTGCATTCTCTCTGCAAGCTCAGCACCTCCATCTTCTCCCGGTCCAGCTCCAAGCGCAGGTTGCTGGCAGACTGTTCCAGGACTGGATCCTTCTCCAGCTTCACCACTTCTTCCATAATGATTTTCTCTTGCACTGGGGCCGGGCTCTCCTCCAGCTCCTTTATTCTCAGCGTAATTTGTCTCATCTCCTTCTCCAGTGCAAGCCTCTTGCTCCGATCCTCCTGGAAGCTGAGCAACTTTTCTTGCTCCTCCACCAGCACACGAACCTGCTGCACATCACGTTCCAGGCGGCGCCTGTTGCTCACCTCCTCATCCAGACTCCGTCTCAGCCTACTGTGCTCATCCCGGAGCTTTGGGTCCTTTTGAGTCAGTATCACCTCTTGAACAACTACCTTCTCCTCTGGTTTCCTTCTCTCCAGGAGCATGTATTTGTTCTGCAAGTCATAGATTGCATCCTCTGTAGCTCTCCTCTTCTGAGACATGTTACGCACCTCTTGACGGAGGCGATCGGCTTCCTTTTCCAAGAGTGGATCGTTCTCATATCGGATGACTTCCTTGTTGACCAGCTTAGTTTCCACCTTGGATCTCTCCCTCCTCCATTCATCCCTTTCACCCTGCAGCCTGATGAGCTGCTCTTGGGTCCTGCCATTGGTGTTCACCAGCTCATTGAGCTGCTCTTTCAGCCTGTCAATTTCTCTAAGAATCTCTGGACTCTTTTCATGTTTCACCACCTCCTCTATGACCTCCTTAAACTCCACCACTGGTTTCTGTGACCTGAGGACATTGAGCTCTGCTAAGGCCTCTTCCACTTCACTGTCAATCTTTGTCCTTTTCAGAGTGACCTCCTGCAGCTCCCTTTTCAGGTGTGCAATCTGCCGCTCCGTTTCAGGATCCACCAGGAAAATCTCATTGACCCTCTCTTTCACCTCTATCCTTGGTTTTTGCTTCTCTGCAATGCTGTACTGGCTCTGCAGCTCTCCCAGCTCACCTGTAAGCATCAAGTTTTTGCTCCTCTCTTCTTCAATCAGAGTTTTAAGCTTGGAAGTCTCTTTCAATAACTCTGGGTCCTGCTCTACCTGCTTTACCTCCTTAACAATAATTTTGGGTTCTGCTGTTTCAATTAGTCTTTCTACCTCCTCAATCTTGTTCTTCACTTTCTCTATCGCCTCTTCCACCGACTTCCTCTTGAAGGATTCCTCATCAATTTGTAGCTGCAGGGTCCTAACAGACTTCAGCATTTCTGGGTTTTTCTCCAGTTTGATCAGCTCCTTCACCACCACTTTCTCTCGGATATTGGGCTGCTTTCGCTCCAGCATGTGCAGCTCCCTTTTATGCTGCTCAAGTTCAGAAGCAGCAGCCAAGCTTTCCTCCTGGAGACGTTTGATCTCCTGACGAAGACTGGCTGCTTCACCATCCAGGCTTGGATCCTTCTCAATTTTTGTGATCTCTTTGGTGAGGAGCTGGGCAGGAGCAACCTTCTTCTCACTCTCCATCTGGGCAAGTTTACGGCTCATCACTTCAATATCTCCTTGAAGGCTCTGCCTTTTTTTGCCTTCCTCTTCAATTTGCTTCACCAGCTTAGAGAGGTTACTCTCCACCTGTGGGTCTCTGTAATACTCTATCACCTCCTTTTCTTCCACTCTTTCAACGGGCTTCTGAGTCTTCAACATCAGCAGCTTGTTTCTGTGTTCCTCCAGGTCCTCTTCAATCCTGGAAACTTTCCTCCTTTCCTCCTCCAGCTGCGATTTCAACCCCTCAGATTCCCGGCTTGTTGCAGCTTTGTTTTCAGATTTCTGGGTTTGCTCACGTACAGCTTCAATGTCCTCATGCACTTCCTTCTGTAAGGGAGAAACCAAAAAAAATTAAAAAAAAAAAAAGGCAGGGAAACTGAGTCTTGTTGGGTGGCACAGAGACCTTTTAAATGGCATGGCATGGTGGGAGATAGAACTGGCACACAATCCCCCGGGAGTCTCCAAACAAGGTTGTTTGTGAATGGAAAATGAGGACACACTCCCATCATTTCGAGCAATTGACTTGGTGTGTCTTTCCCTTGTTTTGGAGGTGCTGCAGCACTCACAAAGGTGCTTTGTGCTGCCTTGTATCTGCAGCTGAGGGAGAGTAACACGGCCAGTCCCCAGTTTAATCTCTTGTCCTTCCTGAGCACACTGAAAGTCATGCAGACCTGAGGCCTTTCCTACAGATGGTTCAAACCCTAGAAAGGTCTAAAAATCCTATTGCTTTGAAGTGTTTCCAGAAGGCTGTGAGCACTGAATTCCAGCCACATCCACAAACAAATCTGAAATTCTTAGCCTGTGAATGCTGATTAGATATAGCTGAGGACAGACCTTAAGAGCCCTAATTTTTTTTCCTAGCATACACTACAGCTTCAGTAAAGAGCTGAGGGCCCACACAGGTGAGAGAGTCACAGCCTAAGATCAGTGTCAGTGAACTGTGATTACATGTGGTCTTTTTCTCAGAGGGTTTTCATTCCTGTCTTTCCTCACACTTGGATGTGAAGATTTGGGAAGGGGGAACCCCAGGCTGAGCAGATTTGAACGCCCAACCTAGAGTACCCCAATCTTGCTGTGAGCTGGTACCTTCTCAACAATCTTCTTGGCAAACTCCAGCCGGCTGAGCTGCTGTTTGTTTTCTGCTGCCAGCTCCATGTAGAGCTTGGTTACGTCATTTTCCTGCAAAAGAAACAGCGGTGAGAGCCTTGTCCCCTCACCCTGACACAGCTCTGTTGAGTGGGACACTCTGCCACCCCTCCTTTCACCTGGATGCACTTTGTTTACTGAACAGTTTCAGGGATTAGTGTCTTCACATCTGACTCAATAAAGACACACAGAGTCTAAGGACTCGTGCAGGAGATCCTGTCCCCACTATCTGAATGCCTGTTAGATGCCTGCAGGTCTACACAAAGTCCAGACTTCCAAATTCACCTTGGGCCACAGACAGATGGCAGTTGGCGAACAGCCCAAGGTGATGCAGGAGAACTGGGGTGTAAATGGGAGCAGCACAGAGGAGCTCTGGTTCCTTCCTGCCCTCACACACCTACCCTGTAAGTTTTATCTTCACACACAACATGGTAAGGAAGCAGCATCAGCAATCACGAGGCACCAGGTACAGCCCTAATTCTGGACCTCACGTGCTGCTTTTCCCCATAGACAAAGAGACCCCTGATGACTTTGACCTTGGGATTTGACCATGATCATCTGTGGCTGTAAGAGTGGATTAAGGCCTTGCAGAGGACATTGGGGCACGGGTGAGGAGACAGACAATGGTTTCCATGCCTTCATCTTAACATTTTACCTGGGCCTGGATGCTTTCCTGCAGGGGGGTCACACGCAGCCTCTTTGCAGCAGAGTCGGTCAGGGAAGGGTCCAGAGAAGAGCTGTATTTGCCTGCTTCGAGTTCATAGTCCTGTCCAGAGCAGAAACAGGAGAATCAGGTGGGATCTCTCGTGTGAGACACTGAGGGAGTGATAAATGGGAAAACCCAGCCATACATTGAGCGTGGACTGCACGTTCCGGGACAGTCTGACCACGGCGTTCTTCTCGGGCTCCTTGCTCTCAATCTCATCCACCAGCCTCTGCAGGAGACACACGTGGTGTTAAGGACAGGTTGAAATAAAGCAACACAGTGATACTCCTGCAGCCCAGAAAATTAGCTCAGCTGAGGGAATGATGGGAACAGGAAGATATTTAGGAAGAGTCTCCAAGGCTTTAGAGGATCTCAGGAGCACTTTCACTTGCCCAGGATTCACTTGCTTACATTAATTTACCATGTATAATATAAATAGCAGCCAACACAGAGACCTCCACAACTCATCATCTGAGGTAGTGAGCTTAGGATCTGCTCAAGGAGAGAAAGACGCAGGACCCAGATGCAACATCTCAGCCCAAGGTGCAATCTTTCAGGATCTGAAAGTGTCCTCTCCATGGAGAGGATTTCAGCCTGAGGATGGCTAGCACAGATGAGGACACCAGCACTGTAAATACACCATCTGTGGGCTGCAATCCTTGTTCTGGTTATTCACTGTGACAGGGGGAGCAGTCATCCAGGAGCTGATGGTACAATTTTTTATGCAAGCAGATTCCCGCATCCCTGTAATGTTACAGGTTATGATGCTTGCCCTGGAACACACCTTCTGTGCCTGCAGCTTGTAGTTGATCTGGCTTGGCCCATCAGTGGTCTTCACTTGGTGCTTGGGGAGATTGTTCATCCAGAACATCAGGTTCTCATTGGAGTTTTGGAACTGCTGGTAGGTGAGGCTGATGTTTCTGAGGGTCTTCTCTCTGCACAGCACAGAGGTGAACAGGAACATTAAGGGGAAGGGCAAAGACTCATCTGCAGGTTCCTAAAAAGGCACTATGGTGAGAATGTCACCACAACGCGCACCAAGATAACAAAAACCAAGGGGGTGACAACTGACCCCCGAGTGGGGAGCATAACTGTGCACATCAGGTTTGCTACTGCAGCGTGAACACTACTTGGGAGACGAGAGAAGGAAAAAGGCAGGCAACCAGCAGCAATCTCTGGGAGAAGTGTCAAAAAGGGTCTCTGTGTATAAGGTCCCTGTGTCAGGCAGGGGCCAGTAGTCAAAAACTGTCTTATCTCAGGTACCTGGAAGCTCAAAACCTGTGCTGTGCATAGGAAGGTGGCAACTACACAGCAGGACAGACCCAGTCCTCAGTATTACAGGACAGTGGTCAGGATCAGGGTCCTGCAGTCAGGGGAGGTTTAGGTTGGATATCAGAAAAAGGTTCTTCAGCCAGAGGGTGGTTGGGCACTGAACAGGCTCCCCAGGGCAGTGGTCACAGGACCAAGCCTGACAGAGCTCAAGAAGCATTTGGATGACACTCTAAGGCACACAGTGTGGTTCTTGCGGATGGTCCTGTGCAGGGCCAGGAGCTGGACTCAATGATCCTTGTGGGTCCCTTCCAGAAACACTGGTTCATGTCAGCCAAGAGGAGCAGAGATGATCCCACAGCCCCTCACCGCTGATCCAGCTGGTCCGCAACGGCGTGGTAGCGATCGTTGAGGAGCTGCACCTCCCGCTTCTGCCGGGGCAGGTCGGGACAGAACTCCTGGAAGTTGTTCTGCATGGCACTGCAGCTGTGCTCGGCATCCTTGAGCCCCCGGTTCAGCTTCAGCACACACTCCTCTTGGGCCACCAGGTCCCGCCTCATCTTCTGCAGGGGGAGAAAAAAGACACCTCCAAGTTTGTAGCAGTCAGTGCACCAACCAAACACCCTCCTTAACATGTCACCACTAACTGTGCAGCACCTCATGGCTGGTCAGGCTCTCCAAGGGATGAAGGTGCAAGGTGGAAGAGATGGAGCAGTGAGTCTTACTTGGTAAACAATGTGGGAAGCAAGGTGGACTGGACAGTGGATGAGGTAGCATGGAGAAGTTTTGGAGAAGGTAAAAAAGGGTCCCTGTGAGTGCTAAGGATGGAGCAGGGAGACTGGAAGCAGGAAAGATTAGGGATGAGTGTGAGGCAGAGCAACAGAGATTAGATGCTAAGGGGGTCATCGTTTTAGGGACCCAAAGGTAACCTAAGAGTGACAGAGCTTTTTGCTGACCAGCGAGAGCAGGTCAGCCTGCAATACCAACATTAAACCTTCAAGGAACAAGTCCTTAAAAAGGCTTAATCTCTGGCACCTTGAGGTGCTCAAATTAGCAAAGTCCAACTCCTCCCACCATTGCTACCTGAGCTCAGAGATGTCCCTTCCTCAGCGAAGAGCCTGATGTTCCCCTACCTGCAGGTCATTGGCCCGATCCTGCAGGGCATTGGGGGATGCAGGAATGATGCCATCCTGAGCCAGCTTGGCCTCAAACGTGCTGACAATCTTGTCTGTGTTCTCAATCTGAGTCTCCAGGTTGAGGGCAGCCTTGGCCCTGGGAAAGGGAAAAATGACAGGACAAGGTTAGCTACAGGTGGCCCCATTCTTCTCCTTTGCTCTCTGATTTTGCGTGTTCAAGCTTATTTAACATCGGAGCTCCTGCAGCATGGCAGAGAACAAGCACTGTGCACTCACAACCCTGTAGTGCTGCCCAGAAGTCAGATATGTTGCATTTCACAACAACAGAGCTAGGACACCCACCCATTGCGGTGGATTTTCCACAGTGGGGGGATGTGAGCACAAAATACGCGCAGAAACTCTTTCAGAGGTCTCTTTGGTGATGGAAAGGAGGTTTCCAACCTGTGCTGGACCTCAACCAACACCCATGTAGACTAAAAGCATTTTCTGTCATGCATCTGTGTTGACACCTCCTTGCAAGGACTTCCTTCCCTCATCCCCATCAGGCCTTGCCACCATCACTCACTTCTCATTGTACAGGCTGGAGAGCATGTTGACATCATTGTACTTGCTCCTGAGGGCGTTCAGCGTGACAGGGAGCTGGGAAGCTGAGGTGCTGGTGGGTTTCTTGGAAAGGTAGGTCTCACACTCCTTCTGCAAGGCATCCTTGGCTGCCCCCAGGTTCTCCAGTTTCTTTGTTGTTTCCTGGCACATCAGATGGGAGCAGAGTCACCCAACACAGTCATAACAGTGCTGCAGTGGAAACTTGTCTCCCCCAGGGGCGGATTTGGCTGTGGGGCTCAGGGTGTGGTACCCCTCCCATAAGGAGCTGCCCCTTGGGGCACAGCCCCATCCAGACTGCGGCTGTCTGGCAATGGCAGAGTGTGGGAAAGAGATGGAAAAAACCTACCTGCCTGAGCCCATCCTTCTGCCAGGGCTGAATAAATACCCACAGATGAAGATGTAACAAGCTGAGCTGCTACAGACCCAGACCTGATCCCAGAGGAAAGAGGAGGGCTCCAGGGCACTGCCTCTTTTCCTGTGCCACTGACATCTACCAGACTGTGCTTCCCATCAGGTGAGTCAAAGCTGGTCCTTGGATTAATTCCCTCTATCCCTTAATTTTTTTGCTACAAACTTGAGAGTGCAGGGTGACAGCATCCCCACAACCAGGCTGAGAACTGACTTCCCAAGACCTGGACCACAGCTCTGAAACAAATGTACAGATTGGTACAGAGCCAAGGGAAGGACGTGCATTTCCCAAGGGTTTGGCTTAACCTGTCCCATTTTAAGGGTTCAAGCCAGCCTGAAACCCTTGCAGCTGCAGCTTCTTTGAAGCACCAGCTGTCATCTCCCATGTAATTTCTATGTCAACCTGCTTTGGGCCAAGGACACAGAGCCACCAAACTCCTCCTGCTCCAACTCACCTGCTGCTGTTTGATCCTCCTGGCAAGGTCATCTGTGGGGTCATTGTAGTTCACAGGTAACCTCACTCGGTTCAAGACCTCCTTCTCTGCCTGAACCAGGTCCTTGCCAACATGATCCAGGCGGCTGAGGAGCCGGTCAGCTTGGGGATCATCCTGGACTGCTGGAGGGCTCTTGGACAGAGCTGCAGCGAGACACAGCTCAAGTTAATCCCCAGCCTTTAGCTCTGCCTTGGCCAGTCAGAGCTCAGGTCCAAAGGAGGGACAAAGACAACCAAGTGCTGCCATGCAGACACATCCCTGCTCAGCTTTGCTGGGAGCCTTTGAACTATAGCTGTGGGAATAACACGGCTAGGCAGGGGTTTGGATTTAGCCCTGGCTGCCTGCTTATTCCACAGCCCCCAGCTAGGGAAGAGAACTGCAAGGGACCCAGATTACAAAGCAGGTTTAATTAAGGTTTCTGGATAGGCACATCCCTCTGCAACCCTAAATACCCTGCAGCTGTTGATGGACCTGGAGGTCAATCACAGAGTTTTGAGAAGGGCAACAGATTATCATGAATTGTTGATATCACACAGTGAGTCCTTGGCAGCACCAGGAGTCAGGTTATCCTGTGGCTGCTCTTTTCTACAGAGCAGAAAGCAACCTCCCACAGGGACCTGTGTGTGTACTGCAGGTACCTCTGCCCACCCCGGGTGGGTGCTTTGCTTCCAGTCTGCTTTGGGAGCTCTGGGAGGGAGGTGCTGGCTTTGGAGAGGGCTGGACTATCCAGCTGACATACCTTGCTGGCTGGGCTGGACCTGCTCCTTCTGGCTGCGTCTCAGGGTGCTCTGAACCGCCGCTCGCTTCTGCTTCACCGCGTTCAGTTCCCCTTCCAGCCTGTGAGCAGAGAGGAGCATCCTCAGCCAGCAGGATGGGACACAGCCCTGAGCACACCCCGACAGAGCCCTGCATGGCAGCAGCTCCGTGGCTCCTGCTGGGAAGGTGTCCCCAGAGGCAGGGGCAGTCTGGGAGCCTGCAGCCTGTTGTTCAATGGAGACATCCCTTAGGAAAGGGAAGAGCAGCAAAAGCAGCTGGTTGGCTTGAGCAGCTGACTTCTGCCAGTGGAGACAGTGTTTCCAACTCTCAGCAGAAGCTGTCAAAGCTGGAGATTGATTTCATATGGTTGCAGCGCTTTGCAGCTCCACAGGAAGGGAGTACAAGGAGCTGCTTCTGTGGCTGCTGCACTAGAAATGCCAAGTCTCAATCGAAAGGATGGTTCCTGTCTAATGAAAACTAGAGCTGGGATCTGTAAGAACTGGAAGGACCAAAAAGTATCTCTGGGAGAGAAAAGCCTAATGCAACTAGGAGGAGGGGAACCAGAAAAGATCAGGCCAGTTCTGATCCCTGCTATGGACTGCTCCAACTAAACACCATGTGCTAAAACCTGCAACTCCCAGCTTGCCTGGCTGCTGTCAGACGAGGGCTGTCTGTGGGGCCAGGGCGCAGGTCCGTGCGAGGAACTAAATTTCTGTTTTAAAGCACACATGAAACCCATAAATCCAAAGGATTCAGTAATCTGGGATGTGTGAAGAGGGGTAGGCACCGAGGAAGAGCAACACAATGCAGCAAAACCTTGCCCGTTGTGCCTGGGGACTCAAGCTCCCACCAGAGGCATGCCCATGTAGCTCGGAGTCGGGGCTGTGGCCTTTCCACGGCACTTGAGCTGCACTGATTCATCCAAAGACCCGGGGACATGATTAAAAAGGTAATGCCAACCTCCCTGCACCACCGCCCCGTCCTGTGGGAACGGCAGGAGCTGACGGAGCAAGCAGGCAGCAAAACTACACGGTGGTTCAAGGAGCATTTCTCAGTCTCCAGCTGGGGCTGGCTGAGAGGAGATACCACAGATAACCCTGTCCTGTTTGGCAAGTCCCAAGCTCCAGACTGATTCTGCAATGAATTCAGTCAGACCTATGCGGGTCACATGTTTGGGTGAAGAAATCAAGCCTGACTGCCAGAAAACTCTTTTGGCAGTGAGGTCTGTGCAGCGTGCAGGGCTGTTGAGGAATGGCAGGAACCTGGATAAGGTACCTCTCCAGGAGAGATTCTGTACTAGATAGTCATGAGTCCTTTCCCCAGCTGCTGTTTCTCTGCAGGTGAGGTGGTCAGGCTGGTTATGACCTAAGAGCGAGTCTAAATGTCCCTCTGTGTCAGGCTCTCTGCTGCAGACTCACCTATTGACCTTGTCTATGGACTCAGGGTCAGGTGGAGGGATGGAGAAGCAAGCAGAAGGTGCCTCCTGGACCACACCAGTGCTGCTCTGCACCACCCACATCTCGGGGTTGCTGTTGTCCTTCAGGGTGTACTTGTCCCCTCTGGTCAGCTGTACCTGGGATGGAGACACAAAACCCAGCAAAAGGCTTGGCTTTCTGGCACTAGGACAGTTCCTCCCACCACACAGACAAGATCTGGAGCAAACAAAGAAGAATCCAGCTCCCTGCTTCTTCTGAGGGTGCTGCCAGTCAAGCCCTCACCTCCCCAGCATCCCAGTCACAGAGGGTGTCCAGGGTGAGGGGCTGAGAGGGACGTGTCCTGCGCAGTTTCAGGGGGCTGATCTCTTTGCTCCTTCTCTTGAGGTCAGTGATGCTCTTCTCTGCCTGCTTCAACACCTTCTCCTCGTTCTAGACAAAACAGGGAAGACAGTGATTGTGACCAGGCTTGGATGAGAAGGAAGGGGAGGGTCACACTACAGTGAGTATGCTGGGATCAGTTGTTCCCCCTTGTGGAGTAGAGTCAGGAGTTTCTCCTTTCTTGGTCCCTCCATGTCCCTTCTTCCCCTTTTCATTATCAACACTCTCCTTGGTTTCCTTTGCTCACAGCAGATCTCCCTTTGAAGGCACAGCCTGAGTTAACCTTAGGTGAATCCACACTGTTGTATTAAATCTCCTGCAGTTTTCTTTTTCAGAAATGGGACAGAGGCCTGCCGAGAGGTGGCTGCATTCCAGGGTCAGAAAGTACCGACATCCAAGCACCTCTTGAGAGTGAAATGTGTTGCATGCTTGGGAAGATACCATGTTGAACATGTCCCTTCCCTCTCTCACGGGCAAATGTTCCTTTCTTATCTGCATCTCGCCCCTGAGGTGAGATTTCTTTATTCCCTCCCTTGCCTTTGGCTCATGGGAGTGCTGAGGAGATGGGAGGACCTTTCCCTTCTGCTTGGGTGCCAGTGGCTCACACTCTGCAGGCCCTCTAATCCAAGTGTCTCAAATTAAGGACAGCATAAGGCTTCTCCCTGCACTTCTCCTTCACTCTGATGGCGACCTGTGGCCTGGCTGTGTGTCACTGATGGGGACAGTGCTGTCCCAGGGGTCACTTACCCACCTCTTCCCCTTCCCCACTGTTATTTCCTGGGGAGGTTACAAGAGGTTACAACTTTGGATTCGCCCCTTAGGTCTGGCCGGTGCCACCGGCCCCGGAGATCTCACCTCCAGCTGAAGCAGCAGATCTGACACCACCCCGGGGCTGTCTTTGTTGAACTTGCTGTATTTGGTGTCCAGATCAGAGCTCATCCTCTTCAGGGAGCGGCTCACAGCCTCGGCATCATCCTGGAACTGGAGGTGTGGGTAGGAAAACAGTCAGACATGGGGGGACTTCACTACCTCCAACTCCAGTGGGGTCTCTCAGTTCCCAGCATCTCTAAAAGATTATGTTTTGAAGGGTGTTTCCCCAAAATGCCCTGACTAGGTACCAGCAGGGGATCTCCCATCCTCATCCCTCTGCTTTCTCTCTTCCCAGCCTGCCCACTCTGGCCTGACCTGCAGACCCATGGCCCATGAATTTGCTTTTTACCTTCTTGTAGCTCTCCACGCTTTTCAGCTGGCTCTCCTGGCAAATGCAGAGATTCAGGAAATTCTGCCACTCGTTCTTCAAGGCTTCCTGGTGAGCCTGTGGTGGGACAAAGCACAGCTCAGTGGTCCTACCTCCCCCAGCACTGGTCTCCTTTCCCCAGAAGTCCCAGAGATCAGAGGAAGAGCAGAGACAAAGTTGTGCCCAGGCATTGCCTGATGCTGAGCCTGGGCGAGGACACTCCTTGACAAGGACCTGGCTCATACAGAGCAGCCACCATTCCCCAAGGGGTCTCAGCTCTGGTGGTGCTGGGGGCTGAGAGCCCACCTCAGCCTGACACTGCATCTGCAGGCTTGGAAATACAGCCTGGGCAGCTGGGAGCTGGTTTCATCTGGGAGAAGTCACACTATGTCACAGCTGGAGCTTCCCAGCAGCACCAACATGTCTGAGAAGCTGGGCAGGAGCTGGTCCCAGTATGCAGATGTTGGCCACCATCTCCTGGAGATTTTGAAAGGGGTGAAGACCCTGCACTGCCCTCAGCTTCCCCATAAGGTTGGAACAGGCAGAAAGGTGCTGCAGTACAGCCAGTGCAGTGTGGGAGGAAAGACTAACAACTTCAGAAAGATGTGGTCTCCTCCAGCCCACCCCCTGGCTCTTGATGCACAGACACTCTGGTTCTCTTACAGGGTTTGGGAAGAGCCCCCTCTCCCTACCTGGATAGGCTTGATGGCCGGGTGCTTCAGCTCAATCATCCTGTCCCCATCGTCCTGAAGGTGGTTCACAAACTCCTCCTGGCTGAGCAGCTCATTGGACTTGAAATCCTGGAGAGGAAGAGAAACTTCATGACCTTGGGAGCACGCAAGGAGCACAGACAGCACCAAACCCCAACATACCAGGGATAAGGCTCCCAAAGCACAGACATCCTTGTTTGTTTGTTTTTTGAAAACAGAAAGGACTAGGCAAAGCTAAAACAAATCAGACACACTTGGGCCTCAGAAGGCACCAGGTCATTCTTTCAAAGAGCATTTTCCTAAGCAATTATCCCTCTATTTTTCCTGGTCCCAGCACATAGCAGTCACTGGGTTCTGTATGTTGGCCATTGAGGCTGATGTGATGCTGAGTCCTTCCCTTTTCTCTGCCTCACTGACAGCTCTCTAACGTACAATCCCACAGCTTAGGGGACTGGCAGGGACACACAGAGTGGCTCATCCCTAATTCCTGAATGGATCCAGAGGGTCTCTTCCACCTCTGTTTTGGTGCCCAGGGAAAGCCCCGGGCTCAGGGCTGGTGGAGGATGTCCAGGAGGCTGGGATCCATGCTGCAAACCTCACATGCCGGGCTTGGCCAGCCTCCCCAGCCAGGCCTCACTGCCACCCCCCAAAGCTCACCTCGTACTCCCGACGCACACTCTGCACATCCATCATTTGGTCGCTCCAGTCCTGCTTCAGGATCTTGGTCTGCTGCTCTGTCAGGTAGCCCAGCTCCTTGGTGCAGCCCTGCAGGTGGTGGTAGAGGCTGCCCAGGCTCTGCCCTCGCCAGATAGAGGCTTTCTGCCCACACACACACACAGGAGAAAGACAGTGTTGGTGCTCAGCCTGGGGAGCCCCTTTCCCTCCTCCTCCCCAGGACCCCGCTCCTGTTGCACATCCGCCAGGAGATTCCCAGAGACCTCAGTGAGAAATCTGCCACCACTGGCTCTTATCTGATGGGGCTGCCATTCCCCTTCCCTCCTCACGGACAGGATATGTTTGTCTAACCAGAATCCCAGGTGTGCGATGGTGCCTCGGGCACTCTCAGAGCTGGCCCAGCTCTGCTGTATTTCTTACAAATCCCATTTTCAACACTAAACCTTCACAGGCCCAGCTGGCTAAAACCATTTCCCAGCCACCTCCTCTGCTCCTGCTGCTCATTTCCTCTCTGGAGCCCTTGGTAGGGATCAGGCTGAGCCTCAGCATTTGCAAGCCTGATTGGGAACAGCGTGTGGGCTGGGAAGGGTTTCTTGCTGCCTCTGTATCCCTGTGCTCATGGATACACATGGACAGCTCCAGATCCACGACCCATGAAGAGAAGAGACATGGATCTCACCCATGGCATTGCCCTGAGGGCAGCAAGAGTGCTCTCAGTTTACACCCATCCCAAGCTGGGAAGCAGATGAAGAAAGAAGAAGAGGGACATGACTTCACTGTGGAAGCCCAGAGGCAGCTCCTGCTCTGAGCTGGGCATTCCCTGTCCATCAGGGATGGTGTTACTCCGTCGTATGACCCCATCTGCACAGAAAACCACTAAGAAGCTTACCAGCAAGTCCTTGTACTGGCTTTTTAAATCTGCCACATCCTGGGTTACAACACAGCCCAGACCAAGGTGGGAGGGGAGGGAAGAAAAAAAGAGAGAGAAAAAAAAAAAAAAGCTGTTATCAAAACATGTGGTAGATACTGGGGAGCTGATTTATGGGATGTGCTTTAGAAACCATCCAAGAATCACCTCCCTGGCCCCTGAATGGCTCTATCTGTCCCAGCTCAGGCCCCCCATGCCCTCTGCAAAACAAGGGTGAACATTCACCCTGCAGAGGAGCAGATGGGACACGGGCCTGAGTGAAGCAACAGGAACAAGGAGGGGACGGAGGGTGCCTTACCCCGGAACGGAGGTTCTTGATCTGGAGCCCGTAGGCTTCGATCTCCTTCTGCAGGATGTTGTGCTCAGCTATTTGCTTCTCCAGCTCTGACATGCTGGGGCCGTACTGTCCTGCGTTGACTTGTTTCTGTGCAAAAGGAATTAGGCAGAGATTAAAGCAAAAGGCTTTATTTCAAGGAGAAACCCCAGTGAGTGCTGGCAGGCCATGAGAAGATCTGGAATCTGATAGCGGGCTGGGAGGAAAGGAAGGGATCTTGTTTTTTCCTGTGACTGCTGTTGACTGCCTTTTTCCCAGGCATACACAGGGGCAAAGATAACCAGGGCATATCACCCTGGTGTAGAAATCTAAGCTGCACCAGCCCCCTGCCTATGGTGACATGATTTGAATGCACTTGGTTACCATCCAGCATTCAGGGGAATTCAAACTGACTCCAACCTGGGCACTCCAAATACCCAGACCTCACAGTGTGAAACTCCCGACTGAAAACTCAAGGGCTGTCAAGTCCTAGGAGACATCGCCATCTGCATCCTTTCATCCCACAGCAGGGCTCTCTACCTGATCCCTTCTGGTAGCTCTTAATCTGAAGGAGTCAATCCGGAGGGTTTTAAGAGGTGGGAGGAGAGTCTTTCTTCCACCCAGAGCAACTGAGTTACTTCCACCACCCTGCAACATCCCTGCACGGTGCTGAGCACACAGTTTGGAGGCGCACCCACAGCCAGCTGCTGTTACCTGCTTTTGGTCCAGAATCCTGGCCCAGTCCACCCTGGGCCCCACGTCGGGGACATTCAGCTGCTCGTAGAGGGCCCGGTACTCGGCACACAGCTGTGTCACACGCTCGTGGAGCTGCTGGATGCTGCCAAGGGGAAAGGGCACGTGTGTCTGTGTCAGCTGGCACGGGGGACAGCCAAAGTGGGGTTTGTGGAGCCCAGATTCCACTCGCGAAGCCCGGGTTACTTTGCTGTGCCTCTGTGGCACTTGTCCTGCTGTTCTCTGTCTCCAGGGATGTCTCAGGAATTACAGCCCGGCAGGACACTGCAGGGAGATCAGTGCTGCCCCTTCCCAGCTAGAAAACAACCCTTCCCTTCCGATTTCCACCTAGAAGTGCTGGAAGTGAAGGGGAGCAAAGCACCAGAAGCCAAATGAAGCTCTTCTCCCATTCCAACACCCATCTCTGACCCTGTGCTCGCCTGAACCAAAGGCATTCATTTTAGGAAATGCAGAGGAAAAGGAGATTTGCCCTGAGAGTGGGGCCACATTTTAGCTCTGCATTTTTCTGGTACCTTTTACAAGAGCTCCCGAAAGACTGGGGCCTCTTGGGCAATCACCCTGGCAGCCACTCTGTACACTACTATCTCTATAATATATTGGCAGAAAATCTGATTTTGAGGCTAAACTCTGTGGGAAGAAGAGTGTCACTAACTCTCGTGGCAATGACTGGAACTCAGTCTGTATCCTAGGGGCGTTCCCAATTGCTCAGTGCCCCCATCACATCAGTCCCCACACTGCACTCACTCTTTCTCTATCTCAGAAGCCTGTGGGTGTTTCAGCCGCTTGGCACGATCCACATCCAGGAAGAGGTCCTTCAGCAGGGTCTCTGCTTCCTTCAGGTTCCTGGCATTCTCTGCCTGGAACTCAAAAGCCTTGTTCTTCTGCTGATTGCTGGAATCCTGGAGGTCAGGGGAGACAGAGGAAAACAGCCTAGCTGGACCACAAAGACCTCACAGCACCTTCCTTGCCCAATGCAGAGGCTCTGGATCCTCAACATGTCGACCACAGAGGATCCCTGGTAAAAGGGTTCAGCTGGGAAGCCCAGCCCAGCTCAGCTGCTGTTCCAGTATCCCTCCTACCCAGGGACTGGTGTGGGTCAGGCTGGCTGCCTCTGGGGTTGCTGGGAGGCACAGGGCTGTGCTGCCGCAGGTGAGACAGCCTTGGCTGTGGGAAGCACGAGGCACCGAGCAGAAAAGCACAAGGCTGGAATTTGGGAGGCCCTGGGATGCAGCCCCAGGGGCTGGGAGGCTCTATGGGGTGTCTGTTCCTCCCCAGCCTCGAGTCAGCCCCCAAACCTGCAGCAGCACGCACAGAGCAGACGCCTGACCTGTCATCCCAGACACTGCATCTCACGGCAAAGGCTTTCACCTTCCCACTACCCTCTGACACAGCTCACCTGCCTGAGTCTGGACTGTGTCTCCAGGATGTCCTTCTCCACCTGGTCGGCATTTGTCTGCATGCGGGAGATGAGCACGGCCAGCTCGTTTGTGGAGGACCTGAGGGAGGGAACAGCAGAGCAGAGGGGTGGGTGAAGGCACCTCCCACCCTCTTCATCACTGCCCAGGACCTGCCCCAGGTGTGGCACTTCAGGCCTTTCCCCATATCCTCCTGGTCTCCAAGGAGAGGGTGTGAGCTGTGGCCAAGGCCACAGACACACACAGGGGGTTGATGCCTGGCTGTTGCCTTGAGCCAAGGGAAGGTAAGAGCTGGTGTGTTCACAGTGAGCAGGTTTTCACACCACGGGGCTCATCTGCACAACTCCCCGCTGCAGATGCCCAAAAGTTCGTGTGGATTCCAAAAGCATTGGGGGAATAAAAAATCTAAAAAGCTAAAAAGAAAAAACACCAAACAACGAGTCACTGTAGGGCTCCCAAAAGCACTGACACCACACCTGGGCTGGGAAGACCTGAAGCCACAGACAGCTGGAGGCCGGGAGAGCACCCTGCAGAGGCAGCACAACATGCTCACCCTGTTTGGAGACACTTCCTTGGGTGCCTGCCCTTGGCTGCTGGCAGAGGTGGCCCTTCAGCCTGACCCAGAGCTGCCATCCTGCTGTCTTGTTCCAGGTGCTCCACAGCTGGGCCCACTGAGTCACTGGAGAGCCCAGTGCCACCCCGGGGCTGGGCTGCAGAGGACACAGACTTGCACCCCCTGGGTGCTGCACAGGCTGTTGCATTTGTGATGTTTTCAGAGCTTGGGGAATAGCACAAAGCTGAGTCACGGGAGGTTTAGGTTGGATATCAGGAAAAGATTTATCACCCAGAGGGTGGTTGAGCACTGGAACAGGCTCCCCAGGGCAGTGGTCACAGCACCAAGGCTGTCTGTGTTTAAGAAGCATTTGGACAACGCTCTCAGGCACATGGTGGGGTTGTTGGGGTGTCCTGTGCAGGGCCAGGAGTTGGACTTGATGATCCTGATGGGTTCCTTCCAACTCAGGGTATTCTGTGGTTCCATAATTCTAATTTCCCCAGGCCACTGCAGACCTGCCAGCTCTCCTCGCCCCAGTGAGGCTTCACTGAAGGTTCCCAACACACCATTCCCCATGGTCTGTCACCCCAGTGCCATCACACGCCGATGGAGCCCTTACTCCATCACCAGGATTGGGAATGAGCCCTGCTGAAACAGCTGGATCCAAAGCCTGCAGCGAGGCACGGGATGGCTCCCAAAGCTCCCTGCGGACAGGGAAGCACAAACCTTGGTGCCACCTTTGCCCTCATTGTCCTCTTGTTTCTAACAGCATCTGCCCCTGAGGACAGCACCGGCCCTTCCCTGCAGGCAGGGAGAGCACGGTGTGGGCAGGGGCAGGAGGGTGTGGAGCACTAACATCATGCAGAGCCCTTGGAATGCTGCTGATGGGACAAAGTTCAGCGAGCTTACGTGTCAGTGCTGGGGTCTGAGACCAGGAGGAAAGAGTTTGAGCAGCAGCAACGTGATGCTGCACGGGGGTCAGGGGGGAACACTTCTTCAGGGCGGGTTGGTACCTCTTTGGCGGAAGAAGAAGGTGGGAGAAAGGTGATGGTCTGCAGCAGAGCCATCACATCTACCCCAGAGCCAAGTGCTTTCCTTCCAGGTCCCTGAATCTAGAAAAGGACGGAGGGAAATGGTTTCCTTAATGGCTCTGCCATTGCTCCAGCTCCTCAGCGTGGCTCCAGCTGTTCCACCGTTCATGCCAAAGGCTGGAGCAGATGTTGGGATGTTCATTTATTACAGCCCCAAGTGACTAACGTGTCAGTGAGTGTCATGGTCACCCCAAGCCAAGCACTCAGATGCCACAGCTCCTGTTTCAAGCGAGCCCAGCCCACTCTGACCTTAGCCTGTGTAACTCCAGCAGAGGCACAGCCCCAGCACTCCTGCTCACAGCATCCTCCTGTCCCCTTTCTCCACCTCCTCCCTCGTTTTTGATTTCCAAGAGGGTGGCAGCAGCTCTCAGCTGCCCTGGGGGATTTGGGATGGCAGCGTCTCCAGGCCATGCCTCTGCTTCCCTGCCTGGAATGCAGTGAGCAAAGTAAACAGGGACTGCTGTGCTCCAGCAGGGCCCCTCCTACAGGGTCTAACTCCAGGGATCAGGGAAGCAAAGAGCCCAAGCAGAGCATTATCATCATCACCACCCAAGCACCATTGCCTGCTACAACCTGTCTTTTACATCCCGTTAATCATCCTTCCCACCCAATCTGTGCCCCCCATGGATGCCTTTCTGGGATAAGCTCAGGGAGATGAACACTGGCCCCGAGCCCCAGCACGACAGGACAGGTGGGAGCAGCACAGAGCCAGGATTTGGTCCCTGTGAGCCTGAGTGTGCAGAGGGACAGAAGCTCTCGGAGGTCCCCCCCTCCCCAGGAGGTTACACAATCTCCCACTCATCCCTGACACGCCTGGAATGAGGTGGTGTCCCATGAGCAAATACTCGAGCACCACCCAAATTTCCTGCCCGGGCTCTCTGTGCAGGGAGGAGAGTGTGAGTCACGGGCTGGGCTGGCCACTGTGCCAGGGGATGGATGTAACTGTCCCAGGGGATGGACACCTCCCCAGTGGGCAGGGAGAGCATTGTTCCCCCCAAGAGGTCTGACCAAATTCAGCTCCCACTTGGGAAGAGTGGCAATGGGCTGTCCAGTCTGAGCTCATCCCAGTTTGCCATGTGACTGTGGATACCTCTGTGCCATTCCAAGAGGGGAGAAGTGAGGATCCATCCTTCCCAGGAAGGGTAGATCACCAACAAAATCCTGCTTACTCCTGCTGGCACCCCCTTTCTGGCTGAAGGAAACACTGGGACATCCCACCTCTTGGTTCACAAGGCCAGACACAGCAATCAGCTTTGCCACAAGAGAAGTATGGACTGAAAAGGCGCGAGAAACCTCCCGGTCACGGGGTCTGAGCCCATCCCAGCCTGCGCTGCACAGGGCACCCGAGGTCAGAGACCAGGATGCTGCTGCAAAAATGCTTCCTGGAGAGCATCACCTCAGGAGCAGAGAGGGTCTGCCCCGTGCTGAGCGTGAGCTTCTCCTGTCCGTGCAAACACCCGCCCACACAGCCTGCGGTGACGTGGTGCATCGCCATCCCTCCTCAGGGTGTCCCCCTGCCCCGTCCCCGCTGCTCCCCTGCAGGAGCCCTCACTCAGCCCCGCTGGGCCCCACATTTCAGGATGAACACGCTGACATTTGGGCTGCAGAGAGGCAGCCTGGCGTCAGGTGGGATACAAGGAGCCGCGAGAGGTCATGTTGGGCATCCCTCAGCTTCCCGGAGCTCAGGCCCAGCTCCCTGCACAGTGCACGGTACAGCCACAGCCCCGGGATGGCCGAGGGCAAGGCTCAGCACAGCTCCTCCTGCTCCTGCTCCTCCAGAGCCAGGGCAGCCTCCTCCCTAGGGCTATCTCATGCCTGGGAGAGGCAGAGCACTATTATTATCATTATTAATTGGTTCATTTCTCACACCACTTTCTGCCTCCTGGACAGTCCAGCCACACACAAGGGACGGTATCACTGAGCAGGGGCAGGACTGTGCCCCACTCCTGGTCACTCCTGCCAGGGCACATTTGGGCAGGACCACAGCACCCACCTGCTGCAGTCCCTGACCCCTCCATCCCTTCCTCACAGGGGACTTGGCTTTATGGCCACAGGGCAGACCCCAGAGCTGGGTCTGTTCTCCCTGCCATGCAGAAGTCCCTGCACATTTTGATCTGCCAGCAGGTCATAGCACAGCACCACTGACCCCCTGCCAGCGCTGGCTTAGCCCGTGTCCCTCAGGGTCCACCCTGCTCTACATGGATCAGGGAGAAGTAGGAGGAGGCAGCGGCAAAAGCAGTAATCCCAGGAGATGATTAAACCAGGAGGTGACTTCCCATCCACCTCCAAAACCACCCACAGTCTTTGTTAAAATCACACCCAGGCAGCCAGTCCAGCCAGATCCAATTCAATTCCACCTTCACATGAGTTTTCCCTTTCAGCCCTACAGTGCCTCCTCCTAGAGCAGGGCACAGCCAGGATGCTCCCTGGGGACAAACCTCCACTTGCTGCTCCCTTCCTGGGATGCATCCACCAAAGGGAGGCAGGAAAGGACCCTGAGAGCTGGGATGCTCAGCACCATCATCCCAAGGGCCAAGACAAGGTACCTCTGTAGGGGTCCAATCACTAATTGTGAACCCCAGAGACAGGGAACCTCAGCTGCTGCCGAGGTTCTGGCCTTGGGGCCACCAAGAGCAGCCTTGGGCCACCAACATTTTCTCAGGGCCACCTGCAGAGCGAGTGCAGGCGGCTGCTCCCGAGACAACTCATGCACCTTCATTTTCTCAGCTACTTTGGGCGCTGACCAAGCCCCAGGCCATGGCCAAGCGAATTAGGCTGTGTCTGATGGTTGGTGCCTCCTAAAACAAGCACAACTAGCTCAGTAATTGCTGCACTCCTGGTTCCAGCCTCTGTCCTGCACAGGGAAGAGGTGTGAGGTCTCGCTAGGATGCAACTCCAGTTATCCCAAGAGGCTCATGGTGGGAGAGAACCCGACCCAAACCCTCTGCAGCACGGCAGGGGCTGCAGCAGGCTGACACGAGAATCCCCAGCCTGGTTCGGAAGCCAGCTGGGGAGGTGGATAGATTGCATTAGCAAGGCTAAAAAACCCAGAGCCTGCCACAGCTCCAGGGCTGCTGGGGAGGTGGCTCACTGCTGCCAGGCTTGGTGTTCAGAGAGCCCCCAGACCTGCCTTCAAGATGAGTCCGTGGGTGCTCAGCTCCACTGAGGCTTCCTGTGGCAGGGGTCCAGCTCCTGACACACACCCAGGGCAGCCCCAGCCTCTGTGGGGCCACCTTCTCCCCAGGTCCTGCTGCCCTGCCCAGCAGCACCAGCCACCCCCCTCCTCAGTGGCTGTTTGCTGACCTGGGGTTTGGACCCCCAAAACAGAGCAGTTGGGTGCCAGCACCATGTTGTGACGGCCCAGCTGTCCACACACACCCCACGCTGGGCTGCTGGTGGTGGTCCCAGGAGAGGGGGCCAGGTCCTTGTCCTTGCAGGTCCCCTCCTCTGTAGCACAAACCCCCTTGCAATTTCCTCAGCCTCCAGCCCTGGTAGGGCACAGGGATTCCCACAGAATCAGTCCACCAACACCACGAACTGCAAAATTGCTGGGGAAGGTGGAAAATAACCCTGAGTTAACAACAGCAGCTGGAGGGAGGGATGAGCACTCTCTCTGCAAGAGCACCCCCTCCCAGAAGCATCCCTGTCCCCTCATATATCTCACTCCCCCAGAGCTTAGGGAATCTCCTCAAAGAACGGTTTGTGTTGGAAGGGACCTTAAAGATCACCCAGTTCCAAGCCCCTGCCATGGGAGGGACACTTTCCACCAGACCAAGTTGCTCCAAGCAGGCCTGGAAGAGGCAAAGTCAGCGATTCGACCAGCAGAGACCTGGCCTGTCCCCAGGATGGGTCAGAGCAAACCCACTCCTCACCCCTCTCCTCCACCAGAGCAGCACCAGACTGAGCACCCCCCCTCCAGGGATCCCAGGGCAGCATCACACCAACCCCATGGACCCAGTGGATCCCGGGATCTCGGACCCAGGTTGGGATCTGCTTCACTGCCGAGCAGATCTCGCTCCATCCACCCAAGCACAGGGGCTCTGTTTATCCTGCCTACTCCTTCCTGCCCGAAAAGGGCTTTTTGCACCTCCCTGCTCAGTGATCGCAGCTCTGAGCACATGATCAGGCACTGGGGCTGCACAGGGACTTCTGGGAGGGAGCACAAAGCCCACCAAAGACGAGGACAAAGGCTGGGGCAGCAAGTTTTGGCATCAGCTCCCAGCAAGATCAAACCTTCTGCTGCTCCACAAAGAGGGATAGTTCTTAAGGGGACTTAGGAAACACGGATCACTCATCCCTCATCTTACCCCAGGGTCACAGGGTGGGAGGAGAGAGAGAGAGGAGAGGGGTCACACTTACTTGCTGGGCTTGACAGGGGAGCCTCTGTTGGGGGAACTTCTGCTCGGGGAGCCTTTGCTCACCCCCTTGAACATGTTGGCCAGGTCCCAGCGGGTCTCCCGGAGCCTGCAGAGTGCTCGTGGGTGCCGGCTCTCCGCTCCGCTCTGTCGGGGTGGGACGACAAGACTCAGCGGGGGAAGGTCGGCGGGGCACTAAAGAGCAGTTTCTGGGAGGCTCCTCCCCGAACGCAGGTGAGCAGCAGCAGCAGCAGCGGGGATGGAGGAGGCACATATGAAAAAAAATGACTCGAAAAACCAGTTTAGGGTGGAAAGAGCAGAGCCCCAGAGGGAGAACGGGAGACCCCGCCCTGGCTCGGAGAGTGTTCGGGCACACACAGGCACGGCCGTGCAGCAGCTTCACGGCAGAGGGGCAGAGAGCACGGCCTTTGCAGGGAGGAAAAGCCTGCAAATTCTACTTGGAGGGGTTGTGCTGCAGCTGCTGACACATGCTTTAAAGCATCCTCTTGCAGTAGCTGTTTAAAATGCTACTGAGGACAGCAGAGGACAGCAGAATTCCTACAGACAAAGCCTTCCAAAGAGATTTCCAAGGTGGCAGCAGCAGTTTGGGAGCCAGCAATCCACAGGACGTGATGTTATTTTGCAGTTCAGCAAACTTTTGGCCCAGGCTCAGCACAAGGCGGCCCTGGCTCCCAGGAAAACAAGGAGGGCTGATGGCAGAGGGAAGCTCAGCAGCTCCAGTGCAGCATCACAGGAGCCTCAGCCAGTGGGATTGAGGCTCTGGGACAATCTTGGGTACCAAAGCCCCAAAGATCTGGGTCTGAGGCTCTGCCTGGACACCCTGATCTTCAAGCAGGCTTTGCCTCTGGGCAGCTCTTTCCCTCGTGGAGCAAAGCTTCAGAGTCCAAACTGGTTCCCAGTACAGCCCAACAACACCCTGGCATCTCCGTGGCTCCCGGGGGTGCCCGTCCAGGCAGTGCTGCTGGTGGGGCTGCCCTGCCCCGCGACTCTCCTAAGCCACAGCAAGGACTGGCTACTGACAAAGCCAAGTTCAAAGCTCCCCACAACCAGGAACCCTGCGTTTCAGGCTGATCCGGCACAGATCCCACAGCAACAGGGGATCCTTATCCTGTGAAAGAGCAGGGAGAGAGGGCAGAGGATGGAGGAGGAAGAGGACAGGAGCAGATGGAGGTCACAGCCACCATGTGATGCCAGCATAGGTTTGTGGCTGTTCTTCCCCATTTCACGAGGCCCAAGGACAACCCAGGACCAGAGACAAAGGCCTGGGGTCCGTCGTCCCTTCCTGGGTGACCTCTTTGTCCTCTTCAAGTTGACACAAAACAAATCATGCTCGTCTCAGGAGAGAGGGAACGACACAGACAGGATGGAAAGTGGTTGCTGAGAGATCACCCCTTTGCCACTGACATCCCACTGATCACAGCAGTGATGCTCTTTGACTGGAGCTGCTAGAGGGCCCCAGGAGGAAGAACCAGCCCAGCACATCACAACAGGGCCAGACCCTGCTGCACTGGCATTCAAAGGCTTTAAGTGAGCTGAGGCTTTGCCAGGGATGAGAGTGGAGAGCATTTGAGGCCAAGTAGACCTTAGTTTGTACCCAGAAAAAAACAGGAGCATGGGACAATCCCTTCTGTGTGGGGCTGCTGTTTGCATGGGCCAGGAGGAAACTAAATTGAACAAGATCCACTGCCTGTAATCTGCCCGTAATACCCTGGGAAACAGCGTGTTCACACGTGGAGGAAGTTTTAAGAATGAACACAAAAAGCAAACCAGGCACGTACCAACACACCACCCTGGACAACCTGCTTCCCAAGCCATCCATCACCTAAAGCTTGGAGCTGAGGGCTGGAGCTCCTCACCTGCAAAGCTCTGAGACAGCACCTTCCTCTCCTGTGTTGAACAAGACAGAGGTGTGATCCTTCCCCCGGCCAAGTCCCTGCCTGGCAAGGATCCCTCGGAAAAACAGAGTGCTCCAAAGCCAGTAGTGTCTGATCTCAGCCCTGTGCACACACAGACACACGCTCTGGCAGGCAGGGGAGCCTCGGGGCCACACACAGACAGGACAGACAAAAACAGGGATAATCTCTGGGCTAATGGGAGGAGAGCAGGGCTTGGCAGGGGAGCACCTGTAAGGGTGCAGATGCTGCGAGACACAAGCCAGAGAGCCAGGCCAGATCCTGCCTGGTCCTGAGCCCTGCTCCAGGAGCAATGCCCAGCATCCAGCCGAGGTGAAGGGACCTGCCTCTCGCTTGCTCAGCCAGACACTGGGAGGAGAAGAGGCAGAATCCATGCAGGGGGGCAGCTCTTTGCTGTCTGCTCACCCTGGCAGGAGCAGGGCTCACCCAGCCCCCAGCAAAGCCCTGAGGGGTCTGTCACCATCCCAGCCTCTAGAAACAGAAGCGGCAGGGAGAGCCATAGGATGGCTCCAGGATGATGGGTCTTGCCAGCCCAGAGGTTTGTGCTGCAGCCCGACCCCTGTGGCACACAAGGAACACTTTGTCGCTGCCAGCCCAGCCTCCCCCACACTGCCATGGCCACCACAGCCTGCTCAGGTGAAGGGGGTGTCGCTGCAGGAATCCTCAGGGAGACACTTGTGACAGGCACTGCTGGATTCAGCCCAGGCCACTTCCAGATCCTCAGCGGGTTTTGTTCAGACCAGCTCGAGCCGTGCCAGGGCAGAGCACGGTGGTTAACCCAGACCCTGCAAGAAGCAACAGGCAAGGAGACCAGTTCAACCAGTTCTCCACCACAGCCACCCACACAGCTGTGCCTGGCACTTGGGCCTGAGCCCAAGATCCCGGGCAGGGCTGCCCCCAGACCTACCTGCCCCTCTGCAGCTGGAAACCCGCTCACAGGTCTCCAAGGAGACAATCCAGACAGCATTACCAGGGGTCTCCCAAATCCTGACCACGCCAGGCAGGCAGCCCCCACCCCAGCTCTGTCTCCAGCGGGATCAGAGCTGCAACAGGGACTAAGCTCCCTCCCGCCACAGCTGCCAGAGCTGCCCTGCCCGGGGGAGATGGGTCGGGGTGGGAACCCTTCATTTCATCCCCGGTGGACCAGCCTTAAAATGCTGTTGCTGATCCACAGGCAAAGCCAATCCCAGAGCAGGTTGTGTCTTGCCCAGACTTGTCCCCAGCTGGGATCATTTTGGGGGCTGAGACGTACCTCCTGGGGGTACAGACCTGGGGCTGGCTGCTCCAGCAGGGCTCCAGACACAACAGGAGATGGATTGGGAAGTCGCATCATAATAATTTCATTCGTTTTCCAGACCAGGATTTATCCCAGTAGCCGGGAGCTGTGCCAGGATGCAGGTGCCTGGTTTTACAGGGCAGTCACACAACCAGTGCCTCTTGCTGCTCACACAGCTGAGTAGGTTGCCTGCAGGGACAGATAGCAGAGGCACAGCTGCGTGGAGGACCTCGGTGAGCAGGTAACATTTCAGGGAAGGAAGATTTCAAGAACCATCCTGGGCTAATCCTCAATGAGAGACTGGCAGAGGTGGAGGTTGGAGGATGGCGTGCCTTCTTTTATGAGGCTGGTCCCTCTGTTAAGTTTTTACAGAGGAGATGGCAGCTAAATATGACCCATAAATGATCTACTATGACCTGTGAAGACCATCTGTCCTCCTGGATGACAACATACCCGCCTTCTCTGCACCCCTCCCTTCCCCTCCTGCACACCAGTTCTCCAGGTGAGCTTCCTTTCCACTCCACCTCCTTGCTTTTGAAATTCTTCATTCTTGAAATCTCATCCTCCTGGGAAGTGACGTGACAAAAATCAAAGCGCTGCACTCCCACGTCACACCACCTGGAGCTGCTCCTGGTCAGACACTGCAGGGAAAACTCCACTGTTAAGGTCCTAAACGCCCTCCCAGAGTGGTGGGTGCCACAGCAGAGCAATGGAAGGACCTCTACAACAGACTGAACCACTGGGAGGTAGGAAGAGAAACACAGGAACCGTCAGTGAGCACAGATGCAGAGGGTGGCTGGGGTTTGATCTTCAGTGCTCCTGGAAACAGCCACCCTGGCCAGGGCCCCCCACTCACCACCTTGGAACCTCGTCCCACAACTCACACATCAGCCCCCTTTCGCCTTGCAGACACCAGGGGCAGCATCTTTTCATACAATTCTCACCCCAGCTCTTCTTCCTCCTTGTGGAGCAGTTTTCATACAAGCCTCGGAACGGCCTATTTGAAAAAACTGCCCTCCCACGGGAGAAATAGGACACCTGATTGTCTTAAGCCTAAAATTACTCAGTCCTCAAACATTGTTTTGCTTTGCCTTATCTTTACCAACTGATAAGCAGAGGGTAAGAACAAAGGCTCCCAGCACTTCTCCCTGCGGGTCTGATTAAGAGCCATTAAAAAGCTTCCCCGGGTCGGGGCTGGGTTCAACGACCCTGCCAGGGTTGGCAGAGGTCAGGGGTCTCTGGATGCAGAGCCAGCTCAGCACCAAGGGACTTTTCCGCAGAAAACTGAGGTGGCCAAATCCAGCAGGGCACAAATTGGAAGTCCTCGTCCTGTTCCTTTGTATCTCTCTGAATACAGAGGACGTTCGCACCACGCCATCTCCTTAACAGCTCATCCCAGGGCTGTTATGGACTACTCATCCCTAGACCCTTCAGACATCAAAAGGACCTGCCTGCTTCCCACCCCATGGCCTCTCCAGGCTCATTCCAGCATCCTGCAGCTTCTTCTGAGTTCAAGCCCTAGAGCCACGGAGCAGGACATCACGGCAATTCCCCACAGCAGCTAACGCATTAGCCTCATTTTCCTCTCCCCAGAGAATTAGCAAGGCTGTAATAGCACGAAATAAATTCACTAATGGCAGATTCTCAAGACACTTTGTCTGGAAAACTTGTTTGTAACTTACAGGATGCAGCCTGCAAATTTGGCTTTGTTGTCCAGTGACACGGCTGAAGGGAGCTGCTCCCAAACAGGGCGATTGGATCTGAACAAGATGTGTCCCAGATCATTAACCAGGCGATGAGGTAATTAAACACCTGCCTGGAAAGGCAGCCTTCACGCACATGGCACAGCTGGAGCAGCACTCCATGGAATCAGGGTGGGAAATCAGAGCTCTTGGGGTGCTTCTTTCATGTCTCCTANAAAAAAAAAAAAAAAAGCTGTTTTGCCCAAATGGGAGTGCCCTGGAAGGATGGCCATCCCCCTGCAAACACTGGGATAAAGCACCAGGTAACTGGCCTGTGTTGGGATGATGGAAAGTTAAACACGAGGACAGGCTTGCTCTCCCCTGTGCCTCCACACTCAGGTGCAGCACAAAGTAACGTGCAAAAATCCCCGCAGGATGGTGCAGTGCAGGTGGTGGCCACCTGAAACACCTACCCTGGAACAGCTCCCGGGTGCACCTGCTTGGGGGAAAAACCTCTGGCCCCAAAGAGCTGACTGAAGGAGCAGGCTTTCAGAAAAGAGGGGTCCGGGCTGCAGCATCACATTTGGCAAGACCTGAAGATCCTTAGGGAGGAGGATGCACATGCCAATTAGCAGGGATCAGCTTTCAAGGATCAGCTTTCAGACACCCTCCAAACCGTGGAAGGGCTCTGCTTGCACAACAGGGCCATCAGGGAGAGGAGACAAACCCTTCCTGGGTGACCAAGGCAGAGGACAGAGTGGTGACAGCCCCTGCAAACCACCTCCCAGCCTGTCTGCAAGGACAGAGGGCAACCAGCTGGGGCAATCTGAGCCGGTGCAGCTCACAGTCCCAGCCTCCCAACAATCACACATGAGCCTCCTGCAAAGCTCAATCTTTGAGCTGCTGTTGCCTGACTCAGCAGCGAGTGCCTCTGTGTCACAGGCAGGGACCAGAGCGGGATGAATCTGTCTGCCACAGCTAATTCTGCACGGCCAGACCTCGCCTTCCCCGACTTAATTTGATGCTCTGAGAAAATTAGACGTTCTCCTGCTTCTGTGGAAAAAGGGCAAAGCACTGAAGGTAATTCAGAGACTTTGATGCTGCTCTTTAGTCATTCGGGCACCACAGCCCCGGCATCGCTCCCTGGACTGACCACGGGCTGGGATGAGAGTCACTAATCCTCATTCACAGCGTGTGAGCCTCGGGCAAAGCGCCGTGTCTGTGCCGTTCACGGACAGCGCCGTCCACCAGCCCGGCGGGGCAGGGACAAGACTATTTCCAGAGCAAGAGTCTTGACTTTAATAACCCCAACACCTCGGGTGCCCAGCAGCGGAGGAGTTTGCCAAAGATCCCAGTGTGGCTGTGCCTGGAAATGCCAAAGACACGCTCGGACCCGGCTCTGGATTGGAAGGCACTGGGAGCACATGAAAGCTGCGCCCAGGGCCGCCTGCGCACAACAAACATGTAAACGGCACCCTTTGAAAGTGGTTTTAAACCTCCCCCTCTGAGACACTGCTGCTCTTTAGGCCAGAGGTGGGAAGGTTTTCACCCCGGGTTCCTCGCAGCAGACCGGGGAAGGGCTGGGGACAGACACAGCCGCCTCCCTCCCACACAGAGTTTGCACTTGGGCTCAGCTCGAACCCGAACCCTGTAATCCGGCGCTCAGCGCTGGGCAAGGTGCTCTCGACCGCTCCGCGGTGCACAAAGTAAATCTCCAATGCAAACAAACATCTGAGGACACTCGAGGGATTTGGGCTGGATGCTCCGGAGCAAGGACTCCCCTGCCCTGTCCCCACCCAAATCCCACCGTGACCCACTTCCCCAGGAGACCCGGTGGCAGCAGCAGTCAACCGACCGGCACTTCGGGCGGCTCCGCAACGGGACAGCAGAGTTCTGAGCCTCTCCTCAGACACGAAGCAGCACAGTCAGGCCCGGGAGACCTCACCCAAAGGGAGAGGGTCAGGGAGGGGCTGCATTTCTCAAACCTGCTCACCCTCGGCACGGTTTGGGTGAGCCCGAGACGCCAGAGCCCTGCGCAAACCTGGGCTGTAGGTGCGTCCCTCGGAAGCGCTGCGGGATCAGCGCGCGGTGGAGTCACCCCACACCAAACCCTGCGAGTGCCAGGGCTGGAGGGGCAGGTCCCGGGAAGAACAGGGACTCGAGCAGTGACCCCGGCTGCTCAGCTGGGCTGGACGGGCAGCTGCAGCCCCAGCACTTCCTCAACCCGGAGCAGGGGACGCAGAGAAGGCAGAGCAGCCGGGAGAGCTGCTGCTCCTGCCCCGGTCCCGGGACAGCTCGGAGCACACAGCCCACCTCTGCTGAGCGGCTGTTGGGATCACTGTCTGCTTTCCCTTCTACTAAATCCTTCCTCTTGGAGCTTCCCTTTATACACTGGGGGCACCCCCCACGCATTCCTCCTGCCCGGAGCAGAAAGGGCTTTTCTCCAGCTGTTCCTTGTTTGAAAACAGCAATCCCATCCTGGAGAAACAAAGGAGCAGCCATAGAGAGTCACTATCACATCAAATCACTCCTCAAGTGAGTAAACTCCCCGTTTACACCCCGACTGAACCCCAGAGGGTCCCTGTGCTAACAGGGCTATGTGGGAGCACAGACATCTCTCAGCAGGTGCATCTTCTCTCAAGAACGAGTTCTACTCCCACTGCAGTTCAACAGGAGCTTCCCACACCGAAATTTAGGGAATTGTAGCCCTGCCAGCCAAACGTACAAGCCTGCTGCTTAAATAGACACAACCACAAAGGCCTCAGAGAACTCTTGGCAATGCCCACCTGGGAAGTGGGCTTGGATTAGGCAGCAACAATTCTCTCTACTAACACAATCCCTTCAGTTTAAAATACCCTCAATTTGTTTAAAGGAGCCAGACACTGTTATTGTGGAGCTCCCAAGCCAGACTGTTACAATCCCATGTGCCAGTTTCTCCTTAACTGCCCATTTTGCACTTCTCCTGTGTTCCATCAGTCCCTCAAGAAACCATCCACTGTCACCAGACCCCTTGGAATGCACAATCAGAAGTGAACACTGCCCAGGACACAGATCTGTTGCTGATGGTGGGACCAAGGGCCACAATGTACCTCTCATTTCTATTTTAATAGATGCAATGGTACAGGCACGGCTAGCTCAGCCTGTAATTAAAATTCCAGTGCTAATCCCAAAGATACTCCATAGGAAAACTTGATTGAAAGCAATCCTCTTGACCATTCTGCTGGAGTTTCCTGTTTTGAGGGCAATCATGTGGCCTAGTTGCCAATTAATTCATGGAAAGAGAGCAAACACTTTAAACAAACAGTGATCAAAGAGCAGCACAATAAGGAAGCAGGTTTGCCAGGAAGGTTTCCAAGCCCCAAAACCCAGTGCTCTGCACCTTGCCCTGGCTGTTCCAGGCACAACACACTCGTGGCAGGTCCAAGGGAATCGGTTTGTTCTGCACAGCACATCAGACGCTTCAGCTGCCCGAGCCTCACCTTCACCATCCCAACTCCACTGCAGGGCTAAAACCCTCAATATTCTTTGTGAGTCTGGTCTGCCTTATACAGGTGACTTAAATTTTTTTCCCCCTTTTAACATTGATTTTTTCTCCTAGTGCCTCATCAGTGCCTTCCACAATTTAAGCTACACCACTTTCCATTAACGCTACACCAAAACAAACAAGCCAAGTTACCTCTCAGTGGTGTTATCTGAGCCTTGGGGCAGAAGATCCTCCTCCAGAGCAAAGTGGCCATTCTCCAGGAGTTCAGTAGCCCCAGGACCGTGATCCTCTCAGTGCTTGGGAGGCAAAGAGTGCTCGGTGTTCTCAACACGAACTACACGCCTTGGAGGTCAGGAATAAAACTTTATTGTTTTCAAATTTCTTATCTGCCTCCAAGCTGTCAAAGATGTTTGGCATCACGAGGCCAAATTGCTCTTAGGTTTTTGTAACAGTAACCGACTAGAAAGTGGCCGCAGCACAAGTTTTCCTGGAGTCAATCCAGGCACCGCACGGATCCACGGTAGGAAAGCAGGAGTTTGGTGTGCAAACCAAACGGGAGGGCAGCTCTCGGTGATCTGACAGAAAAGCTGAGAGGGAAAGAGCAGCTCAGGTGGATTTACACAGGAGGAGATTCCCTGAAACAGAGCCTGTGCTGGTTATTCCCTGGCCTTTCCTTGCCTAAAAGGAAATCAGCTTTATAGGGAAATCTGTCAGTCAAGACCATGTTTTCTAGAAATCACCATCTGATGAAAAAAAGTCTTTCACATTTCTTTCAGCCCTACACTTTGCCTTTCTCCTGTAGAATCCCCCTGGCATCCAGACACAAAGGGAATTAGCTATAATACCAGAAATGCCCATTTTGTTTCCATGTTGCAAAAATTAAACCCAAACAAGAAATTCCTCCTCCCCCTCTTACCTCTCTCTAAGCACAGAGTCCTCCTGAAAGTACAGAGTCCTTCTGTACTTGGAGAACTCACAAATCAAATCAACTTGGAACAAAGAAGCAAACATTTGTATTAAAATAATGGGAATTGTTAATTACCCCCATTCATCTCACAAGCACCTTGTATGGAAAATTTCCACGGAAAAATTCGACCGTTTGAAACAGTTCTTCTGTTTCCAACCCTAATCCTTAAAAATGGGGAAATAACACAACGTCCAGGCAACTAGGTACAGGAGTTCAGGCAGAACAAACTGCTGCCTCACCTTCCAGCCACAGGCTGAGTGAAAACCCACACAGTGCTGGTGGAAACTTCCAAATACTTTATTTAGGAACAGTTCTGCCCATGTGCTGTGGGGTTTTTTCCTATTTAAGTCATCACAATTACGAAATTATCAGCATTTTCAAAGTGCCTGTCACCGTGGCACCCGGGTGCTTTATAAAAAAAGCTGTCTGGCACGACAGAGATGATTTATCACTCACAAACCTGGTCTCCTGTTCCTTATCCCTCATTTCAGGTGTAGCTACTAACCACGGATGAAGAACAAAGCAACAGATGAACTCCAGAAAAAGATCATCGTGTTTTCAGGCAAGGTTTAGATCAGAGACAAAACGAACAATGAGAGACCCAACTTCCCATGAAGAGCAAGTAGCTATTTCCAAAGCCACTCATGAAGCTAGTTTCCCAGGAAAATCCTTGTAGGAATAGATTCTATACTGTATTCAGGTATTTAACAAAAGGTGTGTATGAATAAAGGATGCTATTGGCCCACAGTACAAATTCACCCACCACAGCTGGGGGGGGTAACCATTAACATTTGGTATTTGCCATCCTTATCCATAAGGAAAGAGGCTCTATTTTGTCAGTTCTGACTGTTACATTTTTTAAAAATACAGAGACTTCTGGGATTCAAAAGGGAAGGAGAAGTAGCCCCCTTGGCTACTGTTCCATAGCCATCACGTGGGAGCCTCACCTTGCTGGTTTAGTTCTCCTGTACTTTTACCTCTGTTTCCCCATCACACCTCAATTTCTAGACCAAAATACCAAATTATAGTGTCAAATAATGGGGCAGAGGGAAGAGTCTAATTATACCTATGCCCTGGTCCATGATAAGTGTACTGGCCCTGAGCAGGCCACCGGTCACAGAACCTCTCCAAGCAAAATGGAATTTCTCTGTGCTCCAGATTATTTTCAGCTATTTATAGTGTTTGTTTCTGAGTAATTGCTTGTCTTCGATACACTGGGAGAGAATGTGAGTGCACAGACATACACACAGGACACAGGGGAGAAGGTGGTAAAACTTCCCTCTGTTGGTTTCAGGTGCAGGTACTGGTGTCCTAGAACCTCTTGGAGCTTTTCCTTCAATACAGAATAAAACCTCTGTTTCTCTGGGGGTCCTGGTTAACTTTTGAATCCAAAAATGCCCTTTATATATCCTGTGAGGCCACTCTTGGCCTTCTGCTCCACCTTGTCCTCCAGAGGTGGGAAAGCAACATGATTAAGGGCCAGGTCAAAGAACAAGGGTTTGCATGGAATGGGCTGGAATCCCGGTGGGAAGTGCACGAGGTTGACTTGCTTGCTGACAAGAGAAGGATCCAGGCAGAAAGTCTCAAACCGTTCCGAGAGTGGCTGAAAGAGACCGAGGCAGAAACACAAATTAGACACATCAAAGTTGATGGGGTCAAACAAGCAAAGAGGTCTGAGCAGCAACTGAGACAGAAGAAGCTGAAGTTCCCTCGTGTGGCATCTTGGGCCCGTGAAAACGATTCAAACCCCTGTCAAAGGATCTCTGGAAAACCTTCCCATGTGCAAGGAGAAAGCTAAATAAAGGAAGAGGCCGCACTGGAAGCTGCAAGCAGCTGCCCACCTCCTGCCCAAGGAACCCTGCTGTGTCAGGGACCTTCATCATGTGCAGAAGGAAAACAAGCCTCATAGAATTTCCTAAATAAACCAGCCATGACCAAATCGCAATCAGTGTGACATTTCTTGAGTTGTGAGAGTCATTCTGATAACAGGTTAAAAGTGATGTTCATTAAGAGCCCTACTGGAATTTGCCTGAGCTCCCGGCTCTTACCTTGCCATCCTTGACCTGAGATGGAGACTCAGACTCATGAGGATCATTTGCATCTGCAAAATTGAAGAAGAAGTGGTAAGAATAACAGGCTTGACCTCGGTGTAAAGCAGGATTGTCTCAGGAACCAGCTGTCCCTAAGCTCAGCTATGATCCTTGCTCTCTGCAAGACTATTTTCAGTAGAATCAACTTGCTTTCTAGACTAAAAGGAGCACAAATACTCAGCTGTGGTCAACACAGCTCTGCAGTGGTGGAGAGCTGCTCCTTCACGCTGTCATGAGAATTTCTGAAAAGCAGCAGAGACTCTGAGTTAAGCACAAAGCAGCACATGGTGAGAACAGCAACATTGTTAAAGCAACATTAAGCCAGTAAGAGACCAGGCAATCCATTCCTTATCCCCGGTTTCCAGCAGCAGGCACAGCAAAAACAGCGGCCCAAGAAATCACAGAGTTCACTCAGTTCCCAAAAGTTCCACTGACCAGAGTGACAAAGAGCAGAACATCACTGCTCTCCCCAGTAGTTCTCAGTAGTTCTCCCAGCCAGGCAAAACTGGGATGTGTAAGCAGCAAAAAAATTGTGTGCAGCAAAAAAACCAAACAAAAAACACTGAACTGTTCTGTGCAGGTTTCTAAACAGAGTGCATGCACATCCTCATGAAGGGTTTTCACATCCCTGGGCAGGGAGCAAGATGCCAAGTGTGCAGTCACTGCCTGCCTGCAGTGCACACAGCTAGAGGCAGCTAGAACTGGGGGGGGGAATTAGTTTTCCAGAGCCTGCATTAATCAGAGTGAAGTGGAAAAACATTTGGAACTTCAGAAATGAAATAAAAAGAATTAAATAGCTGCAGGGGCATTATTCAAGATACATTAGAGCAGAGCTGTAGTATAGTCTATAGTATATTACTCACCTAATATAGCTGCTGCTTGCAAGGAGTATTTCTCTGCATTAACTTGAGTGATCAGATCCTGAACATCAGGCAGCTCCTGGGGCATTGAAGAAAATTATTTAAGAGCCTGAAATGTGCCAGTCTAAGAGTCAGAGCAAAGGGAAAACCCGACAAAGAACTAACTCCTAGCGCTGATAAGCTTTCCCAGAAGGGGAAAAGCTACAGTGTCGTGCTTCAGGCACTATAGAAGTTCTATAGAAAAAAATGCACAGGTGAGGAAAAGTGGTAAATCGTTTTGGAGTTGTTACAGGAAGTCTGCCTCTCCTCCAAGGCGAGGGCCAGTTGAAGAGTTCCCACGTCACTAGAAAGTCTCTGCTATAATGAATATTACTCCTCTCCCTGCTTTAAGATCAGTCTCGAATTGTAATGGCCTAGCACCTAATTAACAATAAATACTGGGACAGAGCTTCCTCATAAACTTCAGCTCCCTTCTACACACAGGATTGGGTTCCTACCTTCAAGCTGTTCCTATGAGCTCCAGCTCCTGACTGAACTTCACGGGCATATTTCAGCACCCTTTCATACAACACAAGAGCTTCACTCCACTTCTTTACCAGGACATAGGACTGGGCAATGAAGAAACACCTGCAACAGTAAAGAGTGGATTCCTGACATGTTTGTTACCCACACCTCTTGCCAACTCAAAGGACTGGTAACACGGGACATCCTTAAGTAGCACTGGCCAGTTTCCCCTCAGCATCCAGTCTCCATTTCACAAAAGGGCAGAGGGAACTGCATCAAAGGCCTGTACAGCACACAGAGCAAATTGGAGTTACAACCTCTGAGGATGTCATGTGTGCTAAAGAAAACCTTGGTGTTTCTCAGTCACCTGTAAGCTTTGTACACGAGTGTCTTCAATCCAATCTCTTTTTGGAAGTTCTTGTCCTCTTCTAGGCCAGGAAGTTGTGTCAGTTCCACAAGGTTCTGTGCAAAGGAGAGTCAGAATAACAAATGCAGGCACTGTTTTCCTCTGGAATCTGCTGCAGTAGGAGAAAGCTGCCCCTTCTGACAAGTCAACAGTACACTCCCATGGAAATAGTTTCCAGTTTTGTAATTATCAGTTTTCTAACCTTGTGAAGGACTCTCATTGAAACTTGTGCAAGTTGCCCTCGGGACAGATTTCCTGACACAAACAGGAATTAGGACAAAGACTCCTTAGATTTCACATGAACTAATTCTTTCGTAAGGCATTTCCCTTTCCCATTCACAACCGCTTCAGCCACAGGCTCCCACAGTTAATAGAAAAATTATGGGAGAAACTGAGAAACCGCTTATGAAGAACAAGTATTTTTAGCTGCTACTTTCCCTGGCCAGCAGAAATTAAGGCAGCTCTGAGGGTGCTGCATAAAAGAGTCAGAAAGACTATTTTAAAGCTGTATTAAAGTCCCCAACCAAGGACACCCATTCCAGCAGCACGCTCTGCTCATAACTAGAAGGGGTTTTTTTTGTGTTTCATGCAGATGTTGAGCATCTCCAAGTCACCTGCAGGTACTTCAGACTTCACAACTGCACTGCTGCATGTTCTCCTTTAGGTTTTTGTGCCGAAGGACGAAGAATTACCTGCAGGATGATGTCGTAGAGGCGGATGAGGTCCTGTGGCCGCGGTGTACGCTTGCCGTCCTCGTCGGAGCGCTGCTGCTGCAGCAGGGCCTTCTGCAGGGACTTGGCCATGCTCTCGTTGCGCTTGATGGCCGTGGAGAGCTTGATGTAGGTCAGGTAACTACCAAGAAAACAGAGAAAATACTATGAGAGACTTACTCAAACATTAGTCTTTGTTCTGGAAAACGCCTTCGTCCCCCAGTCTGAGCTGGTACTAGTGCGGGAAAACCATAGGGAAGGTCAACTTTGAGAGTCTGAAGGAAAATGTTTTCGAAGTTGCACGGAGCAGATCCTTATCTGTACAGTCATCTTCTGAGATGAGAGAGGCCCAGAACAAAATCCCCATAAAACAAAATCAAACAGAAGTAAAATCCTGACACAAGAACACGACTTCTTCACACCAGCACACAGTAATGTTTGCCTATTACCTGTGTAAGTACTGGATGTTGGACACCTTCCCAGAATCATTTTCCAGGGAGTGCTCTCGCTGTTTCTGTGGACATTGGAGACAAAACACTGCATGATTGACTTAAAACTGGCAGACAAGGGAAGAAAAATACAGAAGCAACTCAAGGTTTGGGTAAACCATAGAAGCTGTAACAGACTTTCAGGCAAAAGAGAGAGGCCTTCTACACTGCTATTCCCCCACTCCAGTTCTGAAGAGAGTAAGTTCAAAGGTAACTCCTATGCAGCTCTTTATTAAAGAAACCTCAGCACTTTTTACTGTTAAGCATGTTTAACACTGACAGATCAGCCCCAAAGAAATACTGTGTTGTTGGAAACAGAAGTTGATCTTTGCTGCTTACCTGGTCTGGTTTCAATTCTTCCCGGACTGCCTGAATGGCATCTCTGCACTCACTGAGTAAAGACTCAAACAAACGTTCCTTTGTCTCCTCATTTTCTGCCTAAGAGCAAAGGAGATTCAAGACAGATTAGAAATAAGAAATTTTTGTATGATGGACCAATTAACTGGGGAGAGTAAACAAAGTTTTTCCCAAATTATGGCTTTAAGATCCAGGGGTATTTAGATCTCCAACCTGTGCCTGTCTGCAACACATTCCTGGGAGCAAACTGCCAGAAATCATGGGGAATGTGGTCAGTGCTGAGGATTCAGCAGCACTGAAGGCCTAGCACACACAGCTCGTGGCCTCATCCCTGCACCAGCCACCTTCCTTCCCAGCAACTCCCTTCCTGGATGGCACCTGTACTGCTCCTAGAGCAGCTGAGGCTGGACTGCACTGTGGGAAAGGCCCAACTACTGAAGAGCTGAGCGGCACCGAACTGGCAAACTACCAATGCAGACGGCTCTTGTTATGCTGATTTAATTTTTCTCATGTGGTAAGAACATGTAGATGACTATCTTTTCTCCACTCCCACTCTAGCAATGCTCACTGTGGCAACAATTTGCTTGTTTGACGCATTTTTTTACAGTAACCCTGTATTTTAGCAGCAGGAGCGACCGAGTGCTTCTCTGCTGTCGCCACAGGTTTTGTCAAAAAAGTGAAGCAGCTTTTGGCCTTCTGCCCCAACACCAGAACTTGAAAACAACTTTTAAAAAACAAGTTGAAGCCTGATCTCTGCCTAATTTACTGGCGTATCATGTACCTAATTAAACAAGCTCCCAAACTCAACTTCATTCGGTAACCAGGTGGGACTGCAAGACTTACTGATTCAGTAAAACTGCCCAAAAACAAACCTCAACCTTAGCAACTGAAGGAAGGTTAAAGAGCACCAGCACGGTGTTACACCACTTCCAGTTAACAGCATAAAATGGGCAACAGATTTGTTGCAACAAATTTGCAATTGTCCAAACGAATAAAAAACTGTCTAAAAACAGGTTCACTTGTTTATCTTCCACAGAGCTCTACAGTCTCTGCCTCTCCACTTCCCACATTTGCAAACCCAATAAGGAATGTTATTTTTACTCCCTCACAAAGCCTCAGGTATCCTGAGATGAAGGCGGGTTTTTTGGGGGTTGGTTTTTTTTTTTTGTTTTTAATTTAAGATTTGCTTCAAGAATTTTTTAAGGTGGGACTGACTCCTGAGAATAACCAGAGACGAGTCTGACTGCATTCTCAACCTCACCCAGAGCAGCACAGCAATTTCACTGTACGCACAAAAATGAAAACACACAGCCAGATCATCAGTCAGGCACAAACAGGGAAAGGGCTGGGCCCTGCCATGAAACAAAGGCTTTCCTTTCGAAGCAAAACCTTCTTGAGCTGATGATTCTATGCATAAATGCACGTATGTTCTGATTTGGGAGAGATCAGATCACAAAACTGAGACACAAGCGCTACAGCTGCTGATTCAAGCGCCCTGACAGAACAGCACAGGTTCATCTTAAAGGGCATCACAGGAACTGATCCCATAGAACCCACTTCCAAAAGTGCTCAATTCTCATTTAAAATTTGTTCTAAACCACTGTGTAACACCTCTGACGGTTATTTTTTGCTGCAGTCCAGAGATGAGCACAGAATCCTTGAGGCAACACCAGGTAGGAGCACACTTCTGTCATGCTGCCCTGCAGCCTTCTCCCTTCTACCTGGTTACAGCCAATGGGCCCTTGAATCATGCCTTCAAACCCACAAAAGGGCTGCCATAAATAATTTTAATCTTGAGTCTGTATTTCAGTTTGGCTTATTTGTTCTCTCTCTCCCATTACCAATAGGCAGTGGAGTAATTGTGCTGAGAAACTTCATTTTATACACAACAGACTGGTTTTACTTCTAATTAAACCTTGCAGAGCACTGATGTTATGTCAGGGTTTTAATTCAGTCAAGATGAGCAGAAAGGTGCCAAAGATCCCAGGAACCCCAGTGCATTCAGCTGAGGATAGACTGCCTTTCACAACTACAGAACTGCTTCCAAAAGGCCAAGTTTTAGCCCTCTGGAAATATAAACAGTGCTGCTGCACACTCAGCTCTCACCAGAACTAGCAGTGATTCCGTACCACAAAACTCCCCCCTTCAGTCAGAGCTCCCAAGGAACACAAAGCAAGATGCAAACCAGTTCAGCCCACTGTTCTGCCACTGCTTTACAGGGCAACTACACCGAAAAAGCCCAACTGTCAGCCTGGCAGGATGGAAATTAAAGGAAGGAACTTTGAGCTGCACTTCCACCTGCTGGCCATGTGTATGTGCTTCCTAAAAACAAACACATTCAGCACCATCCAATTCACATGTTGACGTGAGTGGGTAACACTCATGTTTCCTACCCAGCCACATCCCATTGATCCTCCTCACACTGTTCTTAACATTATCCCCTGTTCCTGACTTATCCCTTTGTAGGGTTTTCATTTTACCATTTTTATTTATCATCGTTATTCTTCTGGTGACAAAAGGTTTTTTATGCTGCAAAAAGCCCATCTTTAGTCTTGACAGTTGTTACTGAAGATCCTTTCACTGCCTTTTCTAACTGCAAGTGCGTATGCAGCCGCTGAAAAGCAGGATGCACCATCTGGTCACCATTTCCAAGGAAAAAGCCCCAAGTGGAAAACTTGACTACAATATTAAAGACCTGCATACTATGTGCCACTACAAGTTCCAGTGAGCTGGACTTCAATGATCCTTGTGGGTCCATTCCAGCTCAGGATATTCTATGATTCTAGGTTTCAGAACCACTGCATGTGAGATTGATTTACATCCTCGCATTTATTAATCCACTTCCTGCTTTTGAGGATTTCCTTAAGTCAGTAACAGAACGGAATAAAACTTGCTTCACCTGGCAAATTGACTTCTGTTGCTGAAAATAACAGCGTGGTTAATATGTATCCTTTTTCTTTCGGCTGCCCTGAAGTTGGAGCATTTGAGCAAGATGCTTAAAGAAATTAAGTTGCTCTTAAACATGTAACCTTCACTTCAAAGTGATGGACTAATAGTAATGGTCGTCACCCTGCTGCAGAAAGGCAGCAGGAGCACTCAGAACAGATCTCCCAGACTACCACTTAGCAGACTGTGAGAGCCACCCCAAATGACACCTCAGCTTTGCGTTACAGTCAGTATTGCCACGTTTACTTTTAGCCTTCCAACCCCAACCTTGAAAAAAACAGATTATTCAAAAGCTTTCAGTCCAGGTATCAGGCAGTGCTCTGAAGCAAAGAGGATGGTTAGAAGGCCAGTGCTGGCCCCTGGGTTACCTGAGCAATCGCTGCCTCGTTGTCAGCCAGGCCCAGCAGGAAGATCCTCACTTTGTCTATTTTCACTGGAACAGTTCTCCCTCTCCACTCCACCTCGCTCATCGTGGCTGCCTGCTTTGCTCGAGTCTGGGTGATCAGAGCCTGCACAGAACAGACTCACATTATGAGCTTGAACTTAAAGGGATCCAAAACTTCTTAAATTCGCATTACATTTAACTATTTTGAAATCAAAGGGTTTTTTGGGCAAGTGTGGCTTCCCGTAGAGCCCAGGCTTGCTTGCTCAATTCTGTTATATTCTGGCTCTTGAATGGTTTGCTGCAGCAATATTCATGCTCAACAGAGTTTCAGTGAAAGTTTCAAGCTGAAGTGTGCAAATAAGTTACCTCCAGTTTTTCTGCAAGGAGACCTTCAGTGCCACCAGACCTCAGTCTCATCTGCATCAACTCATTCATGGCAGACTGGTCACCTGAGAGAATCCACAAATCGACATCACACTTCCAGTCCACTTTAAAAATTATTTTCACAGACCAAAACTAATCAATAGATTTTATACTGGCAGTCCGGGGACAAAGGAGAGAAACTTGCAATTTCATTCTGACTTCACAGGCAAAACACCACAAACTGTTATTTTGTCTTTCTACACAAAACCACAGGTGCTGTTGCAAAATGAGTCCATTCCTCCACTTCCAAACTGTCCCAGAACGTGTGCAGAATTTGCCCAAAATATTACAGCTTTGCTGCAATGTCTCTTAGAGCAGTATTTAACTAAATCAATATTCCTTTCACGTGAGCAAGCCTTGCTCTTTGCTGGAGATCAGGCACCCCCTGCCCTTACCAATGTTATAGGCACAGTAGCGGATGTTGGGCGAGATCTCTTCCACACGCTGGTTATACAGCACAGCTTGTTCTTCTGTGAAAGCATTGGCCAGTTTTTCATAAATGGTCCTACAGCAAAGAACAAATATTAACGCTGCAGTACGTGTCCTCTGTGGGGTGTTATCCCAAGGGAGGAGTTTGTGTCTCTGCTCTGGAGGATGCTGTTTCTTCACAGCACCTCCTGGTTAAGTGCACAATTAACTAAACAACTCAGAGTTGCTGTACACACTGTACATAAACTTACCCCACAGCTTCAATCCTATTTAATAAACAAAGGTGGTGAAGTGGGGGAACTCACTTGCATTTGTTGAAAGCCTCCATCGCTGCCTTCCACTCCTGGTGCTCGAAGCGAAGCATCCCGGTGAGGTAAGCCATGTACGCCTACAGACAGAGCAGGGGCACGGGAATTCACCCAACAAACACGGCCTGATTACTACAACCTTTACCACGAAGCTGCTGCGACACCTGCAGTGAGTGACTAAGCCCTGCCCTTTTCCTTTGGGCTTCCCACAGGAGGCAACTGATCTGCATGACAGGTTACCACCTACCTACCTGTTCTTCTTTAACTGACACTGCTACATTTCTAAGGAATCAAAGAATCATGGAATGGAATCACGGAACAGGTTGCTGGAAGAGACCCTAAAGATCATCTATCTCCAACCCCCCTGCCATGGTCAGGGACACCTTCCACTAGACAGGGCTGCTCAGAAATGAAAGCAAAGATGTTTCTTGCTTGTTATGCAATCAACATGGCCCACTGATGTTACAAAACATTTTTTTTCCAGCAATATGCTATAAAGTGGCAGTTTAATTAACTGAGCATGGTACTAAAACCCTTGTTCAAAGAGGCCAGTGTCACAACACAGTTGCTTTCTATTTTCCAGGAACTGCAGCCCCAGATCTTGTGTTCTAGGTGGCTATCTCAGGGCATTTAATAAAGATAACTCAACAGATAAGCACATTTTCTTAGGCTGTGTTGCATCACCTTAGTCTCCCTCAATCATTTTTACTTTTTTTGACTATCCATTGCTAGGTAGTTCTTATCTCTTCACCCCCGGTCCAAAGGTTGCTGTAAAACAACATCAAAGTGCCAGTGGTTACCTGTGCTTCCAGCTTTGTCTTGGCATCCACCCTGTTGCTCTCACAGAGCCTCTCCAGCTCCTCGGCGTGTTTCACGGCTTTGCGCAGCCGCGACAGCAGGTGGAAGCGTTTGCGGGGCTCCGTGTTGGCCTCCTGCTTCAGCTGCATGGCATAGCTCCAGGCCCTCTCTGCATCCATCAGGATCAACAGCAAATACCTGCAGGGCACAGGGAGATGAATGAGGACATAATGGCATCCAAATGAGAATTACATCACCACCAGTTCTTCTCCATGGGATCTGGAAAGTTTGGTAACGGAAGTTCAGCTTGATCGTGTTTCGCGCTTGATCAGCTTGAAATGTTCCTTAACATTCTAAGCACACAAAGTCGTACTATTCCTAACTGTTTTCTGCTTTGTTTCTCACTCAGAAATGCAACTATCCCACTGAGGAAGAGAATTTGCCACTATTCTATAGCACCACAGACATTGAAAAGACAAAGAATTTATCATTTTGGGTCGTTCTTCAAATGGGTTCAATGTGTTCTTAACAACACAGGTGAACGCAGCACAGTGTGTTCTTTTCCCACAGAAAAAGAGGAGACAGCAGATGTTTCAAGTGTTCCTTTTCATTCCTGACATGAAAAGATGGGAAATGAGCCCAAAATCCTGGCTTTTATCTTTTATTAGTATCAACAACACGCACCTCTGAAAAGAAACGTTTCTGAGCACTTGTACAGAATCCTTCCACGGCATCCACATGAAAAGAAATTACTGAAATGAAACTCTTCACTAATACACTGAGTGTTCAGTTCCATCCTGTACCTGTTGTCTGAGAGAATCTCCTCAGTTACTTTCTTCCCAGTGAACTTGTGCCTGTTGCCCATCTTGAAGTTGAGAGTTTTTCGGAGCCTTCGGAGCCTGCGGGAACAATAACCCCTAAAAAAAAAAAAAAAGAGAACCACAGTCAGTTTGGCCAAAGAACAACTTTCCTTCTGCTTCCTGCTCTATCTAAACAGGGAAAAAAGGACTAAAGGCTGTGCCAGGCCACGTTTTAACAACTAAGAACTCCACGTCTGACATATGGTAAGAGGCAGCTCAGACACTGCCTGTAAAGCAGCAGTTAATAGAAAATAAGAAAGGTAAGAAGACACGTAATAATCCCTGATCTTGAAAAATCAGAATGATGTTCTCCTTACTGACTGATTTATGTGTGTTTATTGAATACTGACATCACACAGGTGTTAACAAACAAGCTCTTCAACCCTCCTAAATGGCACAGCCACAGAATGTTGCAGAAAACTGAGATCAGCACACATCGAACAGCTCACACGGAACAACCTGTCAGGGGTACTGACTTGGCAGATGGGTTTTGTTGCCTGCTACAGGGGGTTTACATTTTAAATTAAGAGAGGCCAAGCCACAGGAGGAAATCCCAGTACTAACCTGTACCTCTGGAAGTCCCCATGTCTCAAACCGTGCTGCTGCTGCGACTCCTTCACGATCTGCAGGACTGCGACTCATGTTAAGGCACATGGACAGCACAGTCTGTCACCAGCCCCTTGTTCCACCCCAAAATAACAGAAGGGAACTCGACAGGTCCCATTAAACAAATGTGCTTTGAACAGAGGGGCACCCCAAAAACTCCTAAAAACACACAGAGGGAACTGACGGTTCTAAAGCACCTCATGACACCACTGCTCACTTCAGAGCTCATGAACATCAGCAAGGCCAGGACTCCGACAAACCTCAAGCACCTTCTCCTACAGACATCCATGGGAGCCTGGCTGTCACTGGAGCTCATTTTGGGGTAATAAGCTGTGCAAACATCCAGGCTCATACAACTGACTGCCCCAGTCTGGCTACGCAGCCTCCCCAGCCACGCCTGTGACATGGTTTTGTCGGCAAAACTGAGGTAGAGAGAAGCTAGTAAATCTCTGATGTTTTTCACACAGTTTGCAAGGCAGATTATTTTGTGAAATACAATCTCCACCATAAACAGGAAATTTCTGTGCTATATATATTTATGTCCTAAAATTTCCCTTTTAAGCTCTATCAAGAAGCTTTTATAAAATACCCAAACACCAAAGTCAGACTGTACAACAACCCCTTTAAAAGAAACACTAATAATATTATACCTAAAGAAACCATCAGACATTTGAAGTTTCAGATGTCTATCAAAGTGTTTTCTTGCAACTACACCTCAAATTAAGTCTCTCAAGTATTAGGAACCTGCACCAGTAGTTACTACACTGAGTTATTTTGCATTTGTGGAAGGAACAAATCAAACTGCAACATCTCAACACAGCCCTCCTCATCCTTGCTGTCTACCCAAGGTTTTTTTCAGACTCTTTTTTATCCTGTGCAGTTACTTGCTGAATTCACACCCCCTGTATTATATACCTTTTCAATGACTTAGATATTCCCAGCATTAGCAAGGCAATTGCCATGTCTGCATCTTACTCCACAGTTACTGACTACACAACACCTGCCATATGCCACGTGGAAAACTGCAACCTAATTTCACCCGGGTTTTCCTCTGACCCAGAAGATAAACCCCAGCCCTCCCACAGCTGTGCAGCTGGACTAGTTTCACATCAAAGTTTTACGTACAAAAACCTCCACGAGCTTTACAGGCCACATCAGATTTTGGAAGCACTAAACCCGCAGGAGCCGGTTTGCCACCTCAGCGCACCCGTTAAGATTTTTTTTTATCCATTATTGCTTCAAGCTTTAACATTACAACCAACAGCTCAGAGGTGACCTGCTCCTATCGAAAGCACACAACCCAGCACACAGCTCCGCCGTGGGGGCTGGCTCCAGCTGCCACGCGGTTCGGAAGGAGAAGCCGAACAGGCAGAGCACAAATCCACACCTCAGGAATGCCGCGCTGAGCCGTTTTACCCAAACCAACCCCTCACGCCGGCCCGGGCCAGCACCGCCCTCCCCTCCGCGGTGCGCCCGCACGGGGCCCGACCCGGGCAGTCCCCGCCGCCCCCCGTCCCTCCCCGCGGGGCCTCCGGGCCCCGCGAT
>VXAY01007101.1:30022-77932 GCA_013399855.1 Oxyruncus cristatus | reverse complement strand
CACAGGCTTTTCCCCCCCTCGGGCTGTGTACCTGGTTGAAGAAGAGACCCTGTGTTGTTACTGCAAAGCCCCAAACACCCCCAAATCCAGCAGCGCTTTCCTGGAGCTATTTAAAGGTACAAACATGGAAGAGCTTAAAACCAGGTCCTCTTGCACATGGGGTTTAAATATTTGAACCAAGCTTGGAGATACCTCATTAGGGGCAAAATCCAGACTGTTTTAAGTACCTGATCCTAAATATTTACACAAACATAGTGGTTATAATAGTGAGTGGTACAAGCTGCTCCCAGAGCTGCTCCCACCAGGCCCAGACCTGGGCGCTGCCTGGCTGGCTGCTCTTTGCTGCTGCCACACTACAGCAAGCAGCAATTTTGGCTCCTCTCCCCTTCCAAGGGCTCAGCTGTGATCTCTTATTCCCAGTTTCAAAGTTCTCCTTCTTCTCACGGACAGGAAACTGAAAGGGAAAACCAAATTAAATAAAAAAATCAACCACGTCCTCAAGCTGCAGCTTTCAGTGGCAAATCTCTTAAAGTTTGTCTGTCTGCTCCAGGTTCCCAACACATCTCCCAGGGATCTGTTCCCTCTCTTAAACCAAACTGTGCTCCAGGATGATGCTGAGCTAAGCAGACATGGCAATTAAAGCCTGTTTTACGAACAACTGCTCGTCTCTGTGGTTCAGGCAGTCTGATAAAAGCAGCACCCACCTGCAGGTGCCCCATGTGCATGTCACACCCCAAGGGACCCACTCCAGTGGCAGAGCAGCCACCAGGTGTGGCACGGGCACGTTTCTTCCTCATACACTGCCACAAAGCTTTGCTCCTCCTCTGGAGTCTGTAAGTGGGAGGATAAAGCTGCCAACCACTGGCTCAATGTGTGGATTCCTGCTGCAGGGCAGAGGGGGAGGAGGACCACACAAACCTGCAGCACTGCATCGAGCAGAGCCTTGGTGAGAGCCTTGTAGCAGGGCTGAGCTGCCTTTGGTGCCACAGGGATAAATCCAGTGAGGGTTACCAGCTCCAAACGCTCACACCATGCACAGACCATCCCCATGCCATCTGCCCCTGCAGCCTGGGAGGGCTGGTAGCCTTATAATGTGACTTTTGGGAACTTGGAGGCCATCTGTGTCTTAGGCCAAGAACTTATTTTGCAGGTTTTGGATGGGGGATTCTGCTACTAATCTTTGTGTACGACGCTGCAGGTTGTGGGTTGTGCTGGTGTTCGGGAAGAAACTGGGTGTTTTCCCTTGTTTATTTTAATAATCTCACCCTGCAGCACAAGGGTGGACTTGGCCTATCTGAGCGCTGACCACAGCTCAAGGGAGACCAAAGACACCACCAGTGTCATCACCCAAATGCCAGTGCCCTGCAGTGGGTGTCTGAGGACACAGGAAAGATCCCATGGGGTGAAACCTCCCTGGAGCTGGGGCAATTTCCCAAGGGTAAAACTTTCCTGGTGCTGGGCTTTCCCCACAAGCTGGCCCTGCAACCTCCATGGTCATGGCTGGGGATGTGGCTCAGCCATTGATGAGGCCAGGAGTGATTCCCCGAGGAGAATGTGGCCAGTCTGGGATCAGGAGAGGGAGGCAGAGCTGCACTCTATGTCTCAACACATCCCACAGCAAGCCCTGTGGGGTGGCTGAGCTGCTCCTAATTGCCTGCAAGATAATGTCAGGAGCATCTCATCCTCACACCAAACGGGTCTATCCACTTCCCCACAGACCTTGTCTGAACAGCAGCTGGTTTTGTGGGGCTTCTTGTGGGCTGCTGAGGGTGAGAAGGGCTCTGTACCCAGTACTGGCAATGTCACAGGGCCGTGAGTGTCCCCAGAGCTCCCAGCACTGCCGGCAGGCTCAGCTCTGAACGTCCATGAGGAGAACTGGGAAGCCGTGGAGTGAGTTAGTTACAGAGGTAATTGATGCATTAAATATTTCTCTCTCTCCACAGGAACAAAGCAAGGCAGCCTGGGAGCCGCATGAAGAGTCCTTGGAGAGCTGATTGCAACGGCCAGTCCCAAGACTTCCCTCTGTGAAGGCCCTGAAGGAACTAAACAGGCAATTTTTGCCGGAAAAGAAGGCAAGATGAGGCAAAAATCTGTTCTCGTTGCAGTGAATCACCCTGACCCCCCAGCCTTGGGGAGAAATGCAGTTTGTCCTGCAAACCTGGGCTCACCTCGGGTGCTTTGGCGCAAGGATTTAGCCGCATGCTGGACACATTTGCAGTCAGAGAGGAACCCTCATTCCCAAAAAAACCCCAGCCCTGCAGCCCCTGGGGCTGAACAAACCCTCTCCCAGTGACTGCTGCACGGCGAAGCAATAAGGAAAACCCCCCATACTTTGGGTGTCCAGCTCCCTTTGGGGCACCCAGCCCCGGCCCGGGGTGTAACAGCACTAACAGATATTTACCCCGCATCCGGGCAAAGCGCCCCCGGCCCGGGCCCCTGTGCCCGGCAGGGCTCCCCACGGGCAGCGGGAGGGTCCGGCATCCCCATCCCCGGTGCGCGGGGCCGGGCGGGAGCGGCCGCCCCGGAGCCGCCCCGGGGCCCCCCCGCTCCGGCGGCGCAGGGAGAGCGCTGGATCCGCACCGCCGGAGCCGCACCGAGCGGCCGCGGGCTCCCGCCGACCCCAGACGAGGTGAAGGGCGCCCGGCTCCCCCCTGCATCCTCCCGCGCCGGCTCTCCCTGCACCCCCTTTCCCGGGCATCTCCGTGCACTCTCCGTGCGCCCCTTTTCCCGTTCACCGCTTCCCTGCGCGTCCACGGTGAGCTCCTCGTTGACCTCTCCGTCCATTCTCTTCTCCTTCGCATCCCTTCTGCGCTCCCCACTGCACTCTGCCTGCACTCCCTTTCCCCGTACATTCCCTCTGTGCTCTCCAACGTGCTCTCCCTGCACCCCTTCCCCGTGAAATCCCTGCTGACCTCTCCCTGCACCCCCTTCTCCTTTGCATCCCTGCTGCACTCCCTACTGCCCTCCCTGCACCCCCTTTGCCCCTATATCCCTTCTGCACTACCCAGAGTGCTCTCTGTGCACCCCTTTTCCCGTGCAATCCCTGATCCACCCCTCACTGACCTCTCTCTGAACCCTTTTCCCCTGCGCTCCCGCACTCTCTGCGCCTTCTCCAAGCGCTCTCCCCCCATCCATCCCCTCTCCGTGCGCTCCCGGCCATGAACAGCTCCGTGGCAGGCTCCGAGGGGGGCTGGCATCCCGAGTCCGTGATCATCCCCCTGGTGTACCTCGTCATCTTCCTCGTGGGCACGGTGGGCAACAGCCTGGTCCTGGCCGTGCTGCTGCGCAACGGGCAGGTGAAGAACACCACCAACCTCTTCATCCTCAACCTGGGGGTGGCCGACCTCTGCTTCATCCTTTTCTGCGTCCCCTTCCAAGCCACCATCTACACCCTGGAGGGGTGGGTGTTCGGGCCCTTCATGTGCAAGGCTGTTCACTTCTTCATCTACCTCACCATGTACGCCAGCAGCTTCACCCTGGCCACCGTCTCCCTCGACAGGTAGGAAAAAGGGAATGAGGGGGGCTCCCCGCACCCTGAGGGTCCCCTTTCTCTGGATCCCCCCTAGGCAGAGAGGGGACAGAATCCCCTGGAGTTAAACCCTGATTGCTGCCATCTCCCATGGCTCCTGTGGGAATCCGGGAGCATTTCGCAGTTGATGTGTGCAAGGAAATAAACCCACCAAGGATGGCGTCTAGCAGAGGTTTGGGACTGGGACCCCTGTTCTCAGTGCTCAGCTGGAGGAAGCTTTCAGACCCCAAAGCTGTAGGACTGGGCTCTGGCAGTTGAAGTGGGAATGGAAAACCAGAGAAAAGCAAAGCTCAGTCCCTGTGCAGCTGTGGCTCTTCCTGGGATGCATGGAGAGAGCCCTGACCCTCCTAATAGCCCCTGGCAAAGCAGACAAACCTCGAGGAGGAAAAGCCACTGGGATATTTGAGCTGCGACACTGATTTTCCCACCCTCCCCTTTCATTAGCAAAAAGCCCCTTTTTGTCCCAGTGCTATTCCCTTGTTCCAGGGGTTGTCCCAGCCTTTTCTAGGGCAGCTTTTAGCCAGGAAGGCTGTTATTCCTGCCTGAGCTTTACCTCATGCTCACTCAGCCCCTGACTCTGCAAGGGCTGGTGAGTTATGAACCTGCAGTGAGTGAGAGGCAGGGAGCTTCTGGTGGTGCTCTGTGCCTGAAACCTGCAAGACGGGATGTGGAAAGCCCACGTGCAAGACCCCTGGGAAGAGCCACGGCAGCCCCAGAGCTGGGCTGGATGGGTCCATCCCGGCAGGTGCTGGGACAGCACCCCCAGGAGCTAAAACACGGTCTGGGGCTGCCTCTCTCCCCATGTCTCACCAAGCTGGGGGAATGGAGGTGCCAAGCAAGGGAGGACAGCACAAGCCCCCAGTTCTGGGTGTAATTAGGGAACCGGCTAATTACAGAACTGAAAAGGGGTGATGTGCTTTCATGTGTGCCAGTGTGAGGAACGCTGTGTCTGGGGATCCTGGGGACTTGCTCCTGCCTCCCTATCCACACTTCTGCTATCACTTGTGCTCTGCCAGTCAGAGTGACGATCAAGTGAGGATTTGCTGGATTAGGGAGAGGGACAGAAGGGGACCATACCCCCTGTCCCCCCCACACAAGTACTGCTGGGAGCAGAGAGAGTGACAGGACAGGGTTGGGTGAGGATCTTCCTCACTCCGTGCTGTGCAGGGACCCTAGGAAGCAACAGGGAATCAGTTGTGTAACTAATTGCCCTGGAAAACTCAAATCCATCCCTTGTGCCCTTCCTCCAATCTGCTCCCAGAGATCTCTCTCTGTGCCCTCCCCAGAACTGCAGCTGTGTCTGTCTCCCTTTCCCACACAGGTATTTGGCCATACGATACCCCCTGCACTCGAGGGAGCTGAGGACGCCCCGGAACGCCCTCATGGCCATCGGCCTCATCTGGGGGCTTTCCTTCATCTTCTCGGGCCCTTACCTCAGCTACTACCAGGAATTCCAGCTGGCCAACCTGACCGTGTGCCACCCCATCTGGGAGATCTCCCAGCGCAAGGTCATGGACCTCTGCACCTTCGTCTTCAGCTACATCATCCCGGTGCTGATCCTGAGCCTCACGTACCTGCGGACTGTTCGCTACCTGTGGAAGTCCGTGGACCCTCTCCAAGACATGTCCGAGTCCAAGAAGGCCAAGCGCAAGGTCACCAGGATGATCATCATCGTGGCCGTGCTGTTCTGCCTCTGTTGGCTGCCCCACCACCTGGTCATCCTCTGCGTCTGGTTCGGGTACTTCCCCCTCAACCACTCCACGTACGTGCTCCGCATCCTGTCGCACGTCATCTCCTACGCCAACTCCTGCGTCAACCCCATCGTCTACGCCCTGGTCTCCAAACACTTCCGCAAGGGCTTCAAGAAGATCTTCAGCTGCCTCCTGCACAAGAAGGCAGCCCACAGGGTGCACGTGGCCCAGGTGACCAACACCGTCAGCACACTGGAGGCAGAGCTCAGCGAGGTGACCCAGCTCAGCGAGGCCCTGCCCGGCCGCTCTGCCGCACGCTGCAGGGTGCCAGCCCAGCCCTGGGGGGAGGTGGAGCTGGTGGGACAGCAGCAGAAGGCAGATGGCTCCATCGTCACCTCCAGAGTCAGCTAGCTGAGCTTCTCCCCGCCCCACGGCTTTGCGGGCTCCTGCAGCATCGCAGGCCTGGGGACGGGCTACGTTTTGGGTTGAAATGTGTCCAGTCGTACCCTTTCCACTCCAATGCGCCCAGATATCGTAACAGTGATGCTGCTGACGCAGACTCAGCCAAGCAGCTGACCGAGGATTTGCTTCCACCAAGCACTTGCTGAGAGTAGAGAGATCAAATCCCCCAGATCCACTCTGGTGTAATCACCTGTTCCTCTGCCACGGACAGACTTATGCCCTGTTGCATCTACACGTGGAGCTTGTTGAAAGCTCTGGTCCCTCCAACCAACACAGCATCTGGCTGGAGTCAGTGGGGTGCTCTTTTAGGGATGTTTGGGAAGTCTTGGTTTGTTTGTGTGCTGGTACAGGAGTTGCAACCCAGGGCAGCACTGGGCACAGCCATGTGGGCACAAACCCAGCTCAGGTAGGAAAATGCAGGAGAGAAGCATAGAAGGTCACCAAGGACCAGGAGGGAGGGAGGCTGTTTGCTGGGGGAGCACAGCCATGGCCCTGCAGGAGGGGAACCTGCGTGGGACAGGGGGAGGATTTGAATGCCTTGGGTAGCTTGGGCACGGCTCAGCATCTCATCCAAGCGAGGTACTTGTGGAGAAGAGCCAAGCAGAGCAGTGGCACTGCTTCCCTGTGGCCATGGCGTGGGACCGGACAGCCAGGGCTGTGTGAGAGCTGGGGGTCCCCAGCCAGTCAGGAAAGCCTTAATAAAGCCTCTTCATCTCACCTCCTGTGTTCAGCTCCGTCGAGACACCCCACAGCTGCCGTGGAGGAGAGGAGGGTGCTGCAGGGGTGGTGGGACCTGCTGGATGGAGGGAGGCTGAGGGTGGAGGATGTGGATTATGTCTGAGCACATCCATGGAGGGCAGGGGGGTCACTTCAGCACAGGAATGTCACTGCACCCTCTTCGTACAGCTGTACCTGCCCATGAGAGGCTGGTGTGACTCACCCCCCTGCTCATTACACTGCAAAGGCTCCGTGAGAGCAGAGCCCTGTGACCACCAGCAGGGCCTTAAATGAAAGCCCTCATTTCTGTACCACAAGAGCATCACCGGAATAGGATCAATTAACTCTTCTGAAAGCCCGGTGGCAGAGCACAGCCAGAGGTGGCAGTGGAAGTGCACAGGAGCTGGGATGAGCTGTCTGCACATACTTCCCTCTTGTGAATCCCTAAGGCAGAACTCCCCAGGACTGGGCTGCATTGCAGGAGGCTATTTCTATCCAGGACCCTGGTTCTCCCTGGGTGTTTGCTCAGGACACAGCCCTCCTCCACCCCTCCCCAGTGCTCAGCCTTTCTTCCTGAGAAGCTTTTGGCTGTAAATAATTTCTTTTCCCCTGCTGAGTGTTATTATAACCAGATCTTCCTGCCCCAACGCAGAAGGCCATAAATCAGCCACTGCCTCATATCAATAACTGTGATATTTAGTCTGGGCCTGCTTGCAGCATAAGTCACAGAGAGCAGCATATAAACAGCTCCATTAATTATATCTGGATTTATCTCCCTGCTCAACCCTTTACAGCCAGGGAAAACATGGGATCAGCTGCACAAACACAGTTAAAATCCTTATCTTCCTCCTGCCCTCATCTACCTCTGCTCAAAGGGCTGCGGGATCTGGCTCTGATGGATCCCACACACAGTAAGGGGTTCAATCCCCTCTCCTGGACAGTTATCAGCTCACTTTGGGGATAGAGATGCTGACCCATCACCTCTGCACTGCCCAAGGACATGGGTCCCTGTGCTGGCATGGCTGTCCCCTGTCTGCCCATGAGAGCAGAGCATCCCAGAGCAGACACTGACCCTGCTCCCCCTCCTTCCCACCCCAGTCTTTCCAAGAGCCCTCCAAGCCCACAGCTGAGCCCTGCCTTACCCTGCTAACTGCTCTAGAGCTGCCCAGCCACCCTGTGACCACTTTGAAGGCACATGCCAGGACACCCCCAGCTCAGCTCCCAGCCCAAAGCATCACTGTGGCCCCTCTCCCACGGGCACTGCAGTCACCGGTTTGTTTCTGATCACTGCTGAGCAGGGACATCCCAGAGGGTGACAGCGAGCAGGGGGCAGGCTCTGCACAGCTCCCAGCCTGGGGGCTGCCCCTCACTGCTGCCTCCAGCACCCCTAAATCCCTCTGACACACACCATGGCTCACAGGGCTGCTCCCACCCTCTCTGGGAGCAGCAGCTGCTTTGTGATGATTAGACAACAAGGTGGGGGCTTTTACAGAGCCTCTGTGGTGTGACACATCCAACCCACCCTCCACATTTTATGGATTCTCACCCCTCAATCAGTACTCGCTCATCTGCAGGCAGCAAGAATGGAGCCTGGGCCAGCTGCTGGATCACTGCACCATTTACAGGATACTACAGAAATAGGGAAAAAAGCCCCCTCCAGCTTATCTGCCACTGTCCCTGCTCATCTGAGGAGGAAACCATTGCCCTCTCATCCAGCCCATGCCTTGATAAGCCCTCCAAGGGCAACCACAAGGTTTTTCTGCCAACACAAAACCATGCTGGGAAGTGACTTTCCCCCACAAATAACAGAGCATATCAGGAAAAGACAAGAGTATCGTGACCTGCTGCTACTCAGCACCCTTCCAGCTGAGAGAGGCAGGCTCCTGGTCTGTTCCCCTTGGGAGCTCGTCTTAAATTAAGACCAGTGCAAGTCCCCACATTCCAGTTAAAATTTAATAAAAGCATATTCAACTGGAAGTGGAAAATAAATAGGCTGAAGTCAGCTCTCAAGTCCAAGAGTGGGCAGCAACACGAGGGACACTTGGGCTGAAACCTCAGTTAATGTGAACTTCACAGCACACGGATTTATCACTGGAGTTAAAGTTGTTTTAGTTTGTGACTTTGTTTTGTTTTCAAACACTTACTCTGCCAAATTTGCTCCCCAGTATTAGGAGGCAGTGGGTGGGAGACACCTAGATCCCGGCACAGGCCCGGCCTGGGCCTCCGTGGAGCTAAAAAAACATAAACAGAGAAATGGGGCTCTGGCCACAAAACACTGGAAATCAGAGAATCTGTGTCAGGCAGAACGGAAGGTGAGGGGAGAGCATTAAACCTTGCAGGAGCCTTGGAGAAAGCACAGGGGGAGGCAGAGGGGGTTCAGCCCAATCCGTTGCCCCTTCCCACGGTCTCAGCATCACTTGAGGCTCCACACTCAGCTCTTAGCGAGGATGTGAAGGACTCAACTGTGAGAGGGCCAGGCTGTGCTGGCTGCCATGATCACTCTTAATTAACATGTTGCAAACACATTCCTTACCATAAAAAGCCAAGGAGCACACGGAGCCGTTCTCCGCGCTGTGCAGTGTCGGACAAAGTCAGCCTGGAGGGGGCCAGCGGCTCCTCCCGCTCCCACCCCAAGGGAGGGGTGGCTGAGCCCAAACCGTGCTGCTGCTCCCAAAGCAGGTCTGGCTGCTGCAGGGGCTGCTCAGCGAGGCCAAGAGCCCGTCCAGCTCCCCATGTTCATTCCCTGAGCAGGGGAGAAGCAGGTGGTGAGGGAATTGGTGAGCCAAGGGTGAGCGGGAGGCTGGATTTAAGAAACAGGGACTCGGTGGCTCAGCTTTCCCTTTAACTCAGGGAAAATGAGAGTCTTGATTCCCACCTGGGATTAACATAAGCTACCTCTTCCTGCTACCTCCTCCTCACTGCACTGCCGTCACCAAGCTCAGCTCTCAGTCCCCAGCTGCTTCTTACCTCCATTCCTTACTCCAGATGCAGCCAGGGCACCCCTGGGGTAGAAAACAACCCAACCAGCTGCTGGTAATGGAGAGCCCAGGAGGGAGTGGGACATTTTGCATCCTGTCTCTGACTGCATCTCCCCACCAGCCCCAGTCTGTACAGCTTTCCTGGGGGAACAGGCTGACAGCAAAGCCCAGAAATGCCTCTTTTGGCATGGGTCATGCAGAAGCATTCCCAAAGTCTCTGGAGAATAGGATGTGGCCTCGTCCCAAACCCTAAAGGATTTAATGCATTTTCCACGGGCTCTGGCTGGCACAAGAGCATCAGCATAGGGAGGGTTCCAGCTCCTGCACACTCAAGCTCAGGTGCTCCAGAAATGCTGCAGGCAAAGCTCCCTCTTTCCTCCCCTGGCGTTGCCTGTGACCTTTCCAGGTGAATTGCCTCACCCTGGGATCACGGGCAATAAAACACATTTTACAGCACAACCTGAATTCCACGCACTCTTCTGGAGAAAGAAACTCACATCAGCCTGCTGCAGCGGCAGAAACACATCCAGAAAGATGGAATCCAGGTCCTTCTGGTGAATGTCAGGGTGTGTATCCAGCAGGCTGGACGCTGCACACAACACAAGCCAGCAGCACTTTGCTTATGCTTTCCAACACTCTCCGGCGCCTGCCAGCCTTTGGAGGCTCTTGGAGCTGGCAGAGGTGAAAAACAGCGAGTGCTGAGGTCTCAGGTATCCTCAGACATTTGAGATCCGAAAGCAGGAGGGAAGGTCCCTGCATGGAGGGCTCTGGGGTTGGCACTGTGGGCCTGCACGGTCAGAAACATAGAAACGGCCAGGTGGGGTGACCAAGGCTTGAACTCACACCACGGTCCAGCTCTGGGCTGGACAAGCCTGTCCAATGTGCTGGTTTTCAAGCACTTGTTACACCAGCCAGTGTTTCAGACCAGGCTGAGGAGGAAGAGGAGGTCAGGGGTTTAGAAAAGCCAGGAGCTCCCTGAAAAACATCTGTGTGAGGATGCAGCAGCCAAGGCAAGAGGCTGGGTCTGCCACAGCAGGACCTGCACTAATATCCAACAGCTCTGCCACTGCCGGGCTAATCAGACACCAGCAAACACTCCAGTAAACACAGCTCAGGTGAATAATGGATGTGCTCCAAATTGCAAAGCAGCAGCTATTATGAGTGCTCCACGCTCTATGGAAACCCTGTATATCAAGTGTTACAGGCAAACAATGGAGCAGCAGCAGGAGACAGGGAGGTGGGAGCAGGAGGTGCCTGGCCAGAGACCACAGATACAACACAGGTGGTGTTCCTCTGAAAGGCTCTGGTGCAAAGCTGTCAGAGTCCAGCTCCTGTATCAAAGCCTGGCAGGATTGCTCCAAGGCATGTGGGAGACCACTTGCTTCACAGATGATGCCCAAAGGCTGAACAGAGGGAACAGGTTTGGATGATTGCAAAGAAGAGATGCACCAGGTTTTAGAAGACAGGAGACAAAGGAAAAAGAAGGATGGGAGGAGGATGCTGAGTAGAAATCTGTATGGACACTTCTGCACATGCTCTGCCTCAGGTCGAGGGGCAGCACCCAGCCAGGCCACCACAGAGCTCCCTCTGGTTTCCCACTGCTCTGCCATGACTCCAGACTGCACTCACCCCATCTGCCACTGCCTCCTGAAGAACCAAGCACTGATACAGGGACAGCTTGTCAAATTTTGGGTAAAACACCTTGGTGCATGGCTAGACTGCACCCCCATGGCCAGACACCGCCACAACCCAGAACTGGCATCACACCCCATCACTGAACTAAATAACAGTCAAGAGTAACAATGTGAAAATCCTTCGGGATCCTACAGGACTGAGATTCCCAAAACCCATCAGGGAAGCAGGTAGCACCATGTGGAGCTCAAAGCCTCCTGCCCCAAACAGAAGGGCTGTATCCATAAGGTTTGGGGGGCTTTTGTGTGTGTTTCTTCGTTTTTTTTTTAAACACACTCCCCATGTCTGCTGCAAATCAAGGCATTAACACAAACCCAGGTGAGAAGATGCCCAAATGTAAGAGCCCCCACAGCAGACTTTGCCTTGTCCCATGGATCCAGAGCAAAGACAGCCAGGAATGAGTGTTTCCACAGGTTTATAAATCTCATAAATACAAGTATAACACCCTGCCCACCACAATGGGGCAGGGGAGAAGGGAAGGGAGTCCCGAGGGTTGCTGAGAGAGCATTGGCTTGTACTTGGCAGCTGGACAGTTCACAACAGCTGGAAATTCATGCTGATGTGTCGAACAGCTTCTCAATCATCTCCCCCACCTGGTCAACCTGGTATTTGATGTACTTCTCAGGGTTCTTGGTGAAGGGCACGTTGCCATATCTGCAAAGGAAGACAACCCCCAGGTGACAAATGACTGTAACAAAGCAAAGAGACCCACCGGCCCCTCCTCTGTCACAAATCAGCTCCACTCGAATCCAACAGGGTATCCTGTACAGAGCAAGTGACCCGGTTACCACTGGTCTCAAGTTTTACACAAGCAGCCCAGGGGGACTCAGAGCTTTGTATTCACTAGAACACCTGTGCTCACCCTGGCTGAGGAATTGGGGTGACAGCACGTGTTTGTAACTCGCAGAGATCAGCCTGGGCGTGTTTGAATGTGCCAGGTAAAGAAGCTGAGACAGGACAGCAGAAAAGTGCCTGAGCTCAGGCTACACTAGGCCCCAAAGACCTCTGTAAACCCACAGAAGAGAGGACAGTGTGGCAGGAGGCCTCACCTGTTCAAGAAGGCACCATAGGTCTCTTTCACAATGGTTTTCTGTGCCCGGCGGATTTTGTCCCGTTGCTCCATGTCTGGAATTGCCCAGGCCTTCTGGATCTTACACAGCTCCTCCAGCCCATCATTAAAACCCTGTCCAAAGAAAGACTCAGTGAGCACCCAACCTCCACACTGAGTCTGATGCTGATCACCAGCAGTTCTCCTCCTCAGGTAGATGTGTCTGTCCCAACCAACCAGGGGATGTTCTTACACCATCCAACACTTCCTTACCTTAAAGCGCTCCTTTATCATCTGCCTCTCCTTGTCCTTGAGCTGCAACAAGGAGGGAAAGGATTTTATTTCATCTCCAGGAATAAACATCCAACATCAGTACTCGCCCACAAGTCCCCATCCAACCTAAGCAATATGCAGCCTACTTGGTTTGGATTCCCTCGCCTAAAGGAGTGAGGAGAGAGCTGCAGAGAGCAGCACACCCTACATTCAGCAAGTGGCCTTCAGCTGAAGTAGTTTTAACAAGAGTAATTTTCATCCAGAACAGACATAAAAATAGATTTCTTTATGCTTCCAGCCCTTTCCAAGGGAAGGTCTGAAGGTTTTGCAAATCCAAAATAGAAGCATGTGAAGATATAAGAACGGAGGCAGAGATTAGAAGACTTGTATGAATCTGGGGCAGGAGAGATCAGAAGGCACTGATGCTCTCCATCTTGTGCCAGCCACAGCAATCACTCTGCAGAGCCATACTGGCATGAGATATAAAGAAGGTTTCTGAGAATTTTTTAATATGACAAAGGAGAAGACGTTTCTAGCAATTTCTGTCATCTCATGCCCATTCTTGCCCATCCTCTCACCTTCACTCCTGGTTGAAAGACAGGCAGGTTTCTCTCCAGGATGTAATCTGTTACCTTCAACCAGCTGCACGTGAAATGAGATGGGAAAGAGGCAACGAGGAGTTACTCACACCTCACCAGAGCATCTGTGTCTTCACCCGTGACCCAAAGGCCAACTCAGACAATACACACCCCAGAACTTTCCACAGTGACCCCCTTCCCAAATTAGATCAATTGCTTGAGAACTAAAATAAGTGGCTTTGGTTTTAGACAAGATTCTGGTTTAGGCTAATCTCTCCCACTGCTCCAGCAGCACTGGCTGCCAAGGAGCTCCCAAACCAACCAAACCAAGGGAAAAGCAGAGGATGCCACCTGACCTCCGCTGGTATGTCTGGATCTGCTGCTCGATGAGCTCCCGGTAAGACCTCTCGGCTGTTTTCTGTGTCACGGCCACCAACTGGATCAGCTCAGACCTGGAAGAGCAGAAATCCTGAGGAAACACCCAAGCCAGCTGCTCTCTGGGCTGCTCTCAGCATGGCAGCATTTCAGCCCCCATCAACAAGTCCTTTTTTGCCCTTCAGAATAAAAGGGTCCTTGAAATGTGGAAAAGAAGCAACTCCCCAGTCACTTTCCAATGTCCTCAGTCGTCCAAAGATCAAAGGATTCTCTACACCCTAAGGCATCTCAAATGCTTTTATCTCCCACTCTCATGTAATGTGACGTTTACAATACTGCAAAACTTTCAAAAAGGCAGTTTCAAGAATAGAAGAAAAAGCAGATCTGAGACAGGCTGTCAAGTGAATGCTCTTAATGCAGAGCTCCGCTCCAAAAGCAAGCCTTGGACTTGGGAGAGATTTACCCAGACACACACTTACTTCTCCAGAGATTTCAGAATGTAGTTGTAGTTGTTGTGCAGAAAAATGGCACTCAAAGCCGGGTCTTCATAAACCTTGGATTTACTCAGAAGGTTAAGCTGCAAGTTGCCCAGCACTTTGCCTTAAAGAGGGAAAACCAGAGAAAAAGTTTTGCGCTGGAACTTCTCACTACTGACAAAACAAACCAAGCTGTGGGCCCACAGCAAAGTGAACAGCACAGCCCCAGTGGCCTGAACAAAGGGTACAATCACGTGTACTTAAAAATCCTCACACAGATCTTTCCTCAGCAAGTCACCAGAGCCTCTCTGCAAACTATTGCCTTCATTGCACCTGGCAAAGGAGCCAAGTGAAGGCGAGTCCATGGGGCAGAAGAGGGGAGGTGAGCAGGGTACTCACAGATGTAGGTGCTGAGCAGCCGCCTGCTGAACTCCGAGCTGTAGCTACTGGCTGAGGAGCTGGTCTCTGAAAAGAAAAGAGTTTTAGGCCAGTTAACATGCCCTGAGAAGGAAGGCAGGGGTATGTGTGGCCACCCTGCCTCTATTCAAACAAGCCTCATCCCTGTTGCTATGGAATTAGTGCAGAGCTCCCATCAACAGTGAAATTAGCTCCTGTTTCAGAGCTGACTGTCAACAGCTCCTCCACGGTGAGGGTGGGAGAGCTCTGCACCCCTCAGTCCTTGTATCTGCATCAAGTGCAGAGCACCCCACCAGAAATCTCTCCTTTCCTTCTAGTGCTCAGGGGACACCCCCTTGATCAGAAATAAAATCATGAAACTCATCCACCCTATCCTTCCCCCACCACCTGAAAAGAGTCTGTAAGCACTAGAAATCAGCAATCAGAAAACAAATAAGCTGCAGCTGTTAAGAGCAAGCACACAACAGTAATTGAAACAAGCAGAAGGGCTCTGGATAGTTTCAGCCATCCCCATGGTTGCTGACAGGGCCTGCCTGGCTTTGAGGGGGACTGTGCCAGCACGGGAGCCTGCCCTTACAAGCAGTGACTCCAGGCTGGCACATGCTCCTCTGTCTGTGCATAAGAGATGGCTTTCTGCCCTCGAGGGCTTGTGGGCATGGGGCCCAGGGGACACGTGGGGTGCCCACCTCCTCCTGCCCCCACCAGAGAGTTTGGCAGTCGGGCCTAACTCGGGTGGTCCGAGTTCACAAGCACCCCATGGGAAAGGCCTCAAGGCTCCTGTTGCTGGGAGCTGGACAATACGGAGCTCAGGGCACATGGGATAAAGCATGATCCCAGCTGGGCCAATGTGCTACCTGTGCCAAAGACATTCAGTGCCATGAGAGTGTCTTGAGCCTGTTTCAGCTCATGTGGCATCCCTCATTGTCTGCTGCTGACAAAGCCCTCCCTATTCTCTCCGGCCCACTGGCAAGAATTACCTACCCTCCCCTTCTCCCCCTCTTCAATAATGTGTTAATTTATTTACCACTGCTGGGGGATAAAGGATTAACATACATCACCAGAGTCCGAGGCAATACGAACAGGTATGTGTGGGTAAGTCTGCTTACCTCTGGGATCTAAAGGAATATTGTATGTGTCCCCAAGAACTACAAAGATTAGGCAGAGCAGAGAGAAAAGGGGAGGGAGGAGAGAAAAGAAATGCAAAGTGCAAAAAGACAGGTTAGAGACCACCATCCCTTTGAGAACAAAGCAGATATTAACACAGAGCAGCCACAGACAGGTACACAGGAGAGCAGGCAGGAGTCCTTCCAAGGCCTCAAACCGAGTGGAGATCACAGAGGAATGGCAGAGTCCAACCTCCTTCCCCTGCTAGAGACATTGTTTGCTTTGTCACTGGTTGTATTTAGCCAGATACCTCATTCCAAATCTGTTCAAACCCTCTTTCAAGGCAAAGCTACCTCAAGCCTATGTAGTCAGCTCCTAAGACAGATCCCCACTGCACAACAACATGTCGAGACTTCCAAACAACAGCGAGGGAGGACAGGGGGAAAACAGTTGATTTTTCCAAGAAAAAACTCAGACCACTTCTTTGGCCAAGGAGAGAGAGCCAAGGCCCAGGAGGATCTGAGCACATTGAGCTTGCAGGTGGAGAGGACACAAGGCAGTGGCTAGAGGAGATGTGGCAAGAAACAGAGACACTGGAGCTTCAGTTAATTTAGAACTGGCAGAAATTTCCAGGCAGGAATTTGCAGATAACAGGCTGGAGGCAACTCTAAGCTTCCCCCTACCTCTGCTTCTAATGGCCTCCCTAATCCTCTCCAGTCTGTGCCTCCTCAGGGCCCTGAGCCCCCAGATCTCCATTCCTCCACCTCTCCAGCCTGCTCTGTTCCAAGCTACCCAAAAGCAGGAGCTCTGCCAAGGTCAAGAGCTCACTGGAGAGCTGGAAGGGGAGGAGCTGGAGGAGCAAGTGTGGAAGGCCAGCATGGAAATCCTGCATCCCTTGGAGTTCTCCAGATAACCAACTATGTGGTCACGGCAGATCGGAGGACAAGACAAACCACAGGGTGAAGGACAGGAGGAGAACAAGCTCACAGTGCATGTTGAGGTTTGATTATGTTAGGGAAGATGTCCAGGCAATTTGAGGAAGGAACTGCATGCCCAGCCAAGCCCCATGCACCCATGTACCTTGTGACGCCAGCATGGCACCTGCTGTCTCCTGGAAATCCAGTAACTGCTGTAGGAAAAGGATGGCCTGGAAGCAAGGAAGGGAAGTCAGGAGCTACCAACATTGCCTCTCCTATGCTCTGCTATGAAGGATCATGAAGGACTGCTTGCTCCTCCACACTTAAAACCTCCAAGAAACAAATCACTACACTCCTTTGAGTTGGGGGGTTTCCCCACACAGTCATCCATGGCTGAGCCAGGGTCACCAGCTCATCTTGCCATGGAAGCCAGGTAATTGTTTAATTGTTAATACCAAGACAGATTAACTTGAGAACTACTGCTCTTTTTAAATCCTCTTCAGAAGCCATTTTTCACAAAGGACGCTTCAAATCATCATCACTTACATTGCTGGTGAGTTCGTGAACTGTCCCATCTTTTGGCATGTTATATTCCTTGTCTGGATCATTCTAGGAAGGGAAGAGAGAGAGACATAAGGTGAGCATGTAAAAAAGGTGAAGACCTCTATAATATAACTGCTGCTACAAAGGAGCTGAAGGCTTGTTTATCCAGCCTCTCTCAAAACCCTCAGACCTGGCTCTCGCAGTGCCATCTCCTGGTGCTCAGAAACCACAGCTCCCACACACCAGCAGCTCAGAACCACAGGGGTTTGTTCAGCATGTGACCATCACACCTTCAGCTCACCTGCCCGGCAGCGCATTCCCCAAGCCCACCTTACACGGGGACAGCTTAACATGAGTCCTCCAAAACTTTTCAAGGCAGCAGTGTTCCTTTCTTCTTAAATAGGATTAAATTCTGAGATTGATACTGATACTTGCAGAAGCCTGGAAGCTTATGTCACATTATTTGTAGTACGCCTGTTAAGGGTCTCAGGCAGAGGCCTCCTGTATTTGAAACCAGCGCCAAGCATTTGAATCCACATGAACATCCACAGGTTCCTGCTTTAGTCAGAAACTGCACAGGCTCATGGAAAGATGAAGGCTAAACTAGAGGTTCTGCTCAGAAAAGCCCTCTTCCAAGCCTGCCGGAGACAACACTGAGGAGAATCTTACCTTAATGTTGTCTGCAAACTCTTCCAGTGCCTTTGCACCAGTGGTCTCCATGGAAGTGATCAGCCCTGGCAGCTTGTTCTTAGTGCCTGCTGCAGTTCCCTGGAATAGTTCCACAGCAGATCAGTGAAGGAAAACAAACAGTATCTGAACTTCCATCCAGCACCTTTCCCACCCCAGCTGCACTCCCTTCCATGTGCCAGAAGAATATTTACAGCACATCAGCAACACATGAAATTCCACATTCTCCTGCCAGGCAGAGAGGGAAGATGTCATGACCCTAAAGATAACCAGGACTTGCTACCTCTCATGTTCTGTCTTGCATATTATACGATACAGAAGGTTGGTGCATCACAGCTGGGAGCAGATGGAAAGGAGCCTTGCTAAACCTGGATGCCAAAATCGACACCTGGGGAACCTTGTACCATGGTCCAAGCAGGCTCTCCTCAGAGCAGCCCATCCTCCAGACCTCAGTGAGCACAGTCTAAACTAAGCTCAATAGTATCAGAGTTGAAACACCTCAGAGGCCATGAAAACAGGAGAATGACATAGGTGGTCCATCCTGGGGTCAGAAATTGAACTGAACTGCTGCTGAGAGATGCTGAGTTGCTGGTTCACCACCACAGAGAGGAGCAAGGTGCATTTGTGTCACTTCCAGTCCATGCTGGAGGATGGAAGCAGCATGGCTTTGCTCAAAGCCACTGGGACAATCCATTTCAAAAAGTTCTCCAGACAACCCAAGCCACAGGAGCCTTTCCAATCCCATCACACTTACCTGCAAGACCTGGTCAAATTCTGGCTTCATCTGCTTAAGATGCTTCAGGATGGGGAAGATTGTGAGCACAGCTGAATAGTCATGTCTGATGATGGCTTTCCGGGCAGCTGAGACAATGTTATCCCCCTCCATGATCAAGTTATCTAATGACTCCTGCAACAAAACCACAGACTCAGGAGGAAGCAGCACGATTTTTGCCCAGACAGCACAAGGAGCTCAATGCAGGACACAGGTTACAGATGCCCATTTGGCTGATAGGTCATCTGTGGTACCACTGAGGAACTCTGAGCACATGTTCTCCACGGTCTGTGCTTGACCCTGTTCCCTGAACAGGTCCTGGAGGATAACCCCAGCATCCTTTACAAGAGAAGCAAAACAGAGAGAGAGGCTCAACTGACCTGGATGAGAGAATCAAAGGTCTTTTTCTGGTGGTGCTCTGGGACAATTTCTGTCAGGAGCTGGTACTCGCTCTGGGCCAGTTTGACAAAGGCACTGACACAGTGGATGTAGGCGTCGATCTCGATGTCGAACACGTCGTCCCTCCCTGCAAGGGCAAGAGGGATTTAAGAGAGAACAAAACCCACACTGAGCTTCCAGCAGCTCTGCTCATTCCAAGGCTTCGGTTTACACAAGGCTCTTCTGGAAAAGTAGGCTCTGGCTTTGCAGCCATCGGTGTGTGAGAACAAGAGCCGTCCTCTCACCACACCTGCCCTGGGTTTGTGCATGGGAAGCTCTGCATATCCTGCAGGAGGCAGGAAAAGTCATTTGCAGTTCAGGAAGCGCACATCAGGACACCAGCTCTTTCCAGCCTCATGACAGAAGGGAAGTTTGGAGCTCTTCTGGGATACAGACTAAATTTAATCAAGGGCTTGAACACAGAGTACTAAACTCAGGAAGGTCTGAGGTGAATTATTCAACATCTCTGCTTGTATTTTTAGAATTCCTTATCTCCATCCGTCATGCAGATGAAGATCTGCCATTTTGCATCAACATTTCTGGGAAATAAGACCTGTCCTGGAAGGCAGCCTCTTCCCACAGGCAGAAAAGGAAGATAAAAACCAGTCAGATGAACATTTACATCCTATGAAGCAGGAATATCAGCACAGCTAGGTGAGTTATCTGCCACACAATGCTGCATACAAATGAATCCTAGAATACAAATACCTTGGCCAAAGATCCATCAACGATCCTACACAGATCTTTGTGCCAGTGTGATAAAAAGGCTGGCACCAACTCATGCCAACCACTGCTGGATGTGTCTGCAGGACAGACATAGAGACACCATCCTGCAAGACAGTCAGATGGCACAGAGAGGCCTTCTCTAAGCTATGGGCTGCTGCTTCTCCCCTCACAGCAATTGTTGATGGAGAAAGACCAATTCTTCCCTAAGCTGACAGGTCCCTCAGGATGATATTTTAAAAGTTCTGGTCAGCAGAGGAAGCACAGATGTGGTGTGCTTTTACAGTCTGCCTGCAGTGCAATGGCCCACTATACTGCAATGCTGCACGTGATCCCTTTCCTGTTCACTTTGCTTCACCACCAAACAGGCCAGTAGGCACCAAAGTGCCCCTCAGCATGGCCTCAGCCAGTCTCTGGTTGGACAAAGTTGGGGTTCCCTGTCTGAGGGCTTGGGGAGTGTGTGATTAGTGGGAGTGAACTCTACTGAGAACAGCCAGAGCTTCTTAGCCAGAGGAGGCCCATGCTTCAGGACTGCCCACGGAGACGAACAGCCACTGGCTACAGAATTCCAGTGCAGCATGCTGGGAGGAAGGGATGGATGTTAGCCAGCTCGTTACGGAGTGACAACACGGTACTTACCCGCAGCCGGCCCGTGCTTGTCGCTCAGGGTATCGCAAAGGTGTTTAACTCGTAAATCATGCTCATGACCTAGTGAGATGTCAGCCGGCACAAACAGAAGGCGCAATTTATCCAGGGTGGTTACAGCATGGATGCTCACTCTGGGCTGGATGCTGCTTCAAGCCTGGCTTATTGGATCTGATGGACACCGTTTTCCCTACACAGTCCCAGGAATGCTTCCTGACCAAATCCCTTTGCTGGGCTATATAGCAGCAGCAACCCTTTGAAACCTGATGAGAAGTGTGAGTTAAGTCATTTGTTGGTCCCTTGAACCTCCTGCCTAAGTTCTGAATGGAATTGCAGGCACCAAGTCCAATTTGTACCCACAACCATTACAAATCTGAACTCAAAACCCTGCTCGGCATGAGAATTTTTCCCCAAATGAGTGATGTTAGTCTCCATCTGGGCTTTGGGAGACTACAGCATAGGTGCTGAAGAGAACTGCTTTGGATGCTTACACAGCAGGAGGCAGGAATTTCTCATGGATGCATTGAAGCAAATGACCTCTTCTCCCTTATCTGGCTCAACCTCTACGAGCAGAGGAGGTCAGAATGTGGAAGATGACCATTTAGGGAGGTCTCCACAGCGATGTACAAGAACAATACACTGGGTGTGGTCCAACACTTCGGCATCAGGTTTGGAAAGGTCACCAAGAAACTGAATGTCTCAAAGTCCAGGCAAAAAGAAAAGAGAACAGGAACACCACAAGCAGATGTCAGCAGAGCAGAGCTTCCATTACCCAGGTGGCTGTGGTGGGTCAACGTTAAGGTAACACTCCTCTCCACCTCTACTCATGTTTACTGACACCTTGAAATTCAGACAGTAAATTCAGAAAGATAATTTGGCCCTCCAGCATCTCCTTGTATCCCCAAGGATAGCTGTACCTAACCAATGCTGTCCACTAAGCACTGGACTAATGGAAGCCCCACCTGGAAAAGCAAGGCTGATACACAGAGAAAGTCAAGGGTGAAGTAGCTAGAGCTGTGATTACCTTCCATAGGAATGAGGTTAGAGGCCCCCTTTTTCCCATCTAGACCATGCTGAGAGTACTGTTTCAGAAGGTTCTGAGCCTTACGGATCGTGCCTGTCACCAGAACCAGAGAGAAGAGACAAGAAGACCTAGAAAATGAGTGAAAGAAAACAAACCCAGAACACCAGCCCTCCACCAGCATCACCTGGGCCCAGCAAGAGGACGCTGGGCACCAGTGAACATGCTCAGTACAGGAATGTGAACCCCAAAATCAAGCCCAAGTGTGCAGATACAATGGCGTTTCCAGACTGTTTCCCTGCTTTCGGGCAGGGGGCATAAATTCCAGCCAGGTTACAGAAACAGGGAGTGCTTGATTCAGTCTGGAGAGGCAGGTGAGAAACACTGTCACAGAAGGAAAGCAGCGAAGCTCCCTTCCCTCTACTGGGTTTATTGAAGTTGGTACTCTGCATCCAAGCGTACAAGGTCTGTTGCTTTTCCTCAGCTGTGGAAGCAGGGCTTTGCATATGGACAATTCCTGTCTGGCAACACGTTGCCTGCTCCTTGGAGCCACAACCGCAGCCACTTGGTAAGAGGTGCCTTTCCAAGGGGTATTTTCTGAGCATAATCAACAAAGACCCATCAGGAGCCCCACAGCCAAGACAAGGAATGGCACAGGAAGCAATAAAAGGGTGACAACCTCTGGGCTCTAGGGAGCAATTGCAGCAGCAATTCCCATCCCAGGAATCACAGAATAATGGATGCTGCCCACCCATGTCTAACTCACATTAAGCCACCCTAATCCCCAAGACACTTCTCTTCAAAAGAACCGCAAATCAATTAAAACCATGGAAAAAAAAAATAACAGTGGGTTAAAAGATTTATACTTAACACACACAAAAACCAGACAGAACTGAACAAAAGGCAACGCTGGATATACAGCTAGAAAGCACAAAACAAAGCATTAATGTGACAACTGAAGACTAGGCAGTGTTTCCACATTAAAAGGTTAGTCGTCATGCAACAAGCTACAATTACCACAAGCACACGGACACCCTCTCACAGCAGAGCTTTGCTGTTGCCCACACAACAGGGAACTGGAAGTTTTGGGAAGGTAGAAGGAGTTTCTATAGGAGATCCAAACGAAACAGAATCAGGCTGAGTAAACCAAGAAGCCAAAAAATAAAAATGCGGCTGCCAAAATTAAGAATCGTTCTTCCGCTGCAACGTAATGAATCACTTCAAACATGCAGAAAATCCCTACTTCCCATCAGCCACTAGAAATGAGTGCTGGCTGCCCAAATGCTGAGGGGCAGCACAAGTGTAGCTGCAGAACAGCATTCTGGGATGCAGGACAGTTTCATCCCATAAAGGGATATATGGCAGGGGAAAGGAAACTTCAGGTCCCCCTGACAGTGCATCTCTAGTTGGGGAGAACCAGAGCAGTTCCCATTAAATTACTGCCTTAAACTGGTGCACTTACTAAATAACAGAGCACGGTTCCTAAGGCATAGATTTTCACTGGCAACATTTTTCTTCTACCAGTTCAGAGTATTCTCAACCACTTAGTACAGGAAAAAAAAATATCATATCCATAAAACACATTCTTCTAGCAGGAAACTTACTCCCTCTAGACCCACACCTGGGAGGTGGGCAGACTTACACTCTTGCTGGCTGATACATTTGCTCCTAAGCTTCTGCCATATGATCAAATGAGCCGGCTATGCCTCTTCTTCCAAGCTTCCCAGTGCTCTTCACACCCCACATTTCCACTTTATTCTTAGCTACTTTCAGAAACCTTCAAAACTTGGGCTCAGCAAGTTCCTCTGAGCAAGGAGGGCTGTGGCAAGCTCTGGAGAGATGCACTAAGCTCTTCCTTACTGCTGTTCCCATGGCCCAGCTGAGGCAGAGCAGCTCAACCTGGGTACTGTTCTACTAGTTCTTTTATCTTTCCCACTTTCAAGCATCCAGAGGGAGGGGAATAATAAAAAGGAATAAAAAGAGAGGGTAAATAGGTGTGAAAACCAAGCAGACAGTACAACTGCTGCTGCTGTCAGCAGGGTCTCACTGCACAGGTATTCAGGGGATGTCTCCACAGTCCACCCCTGACGGTTTCTTCTTCACTTTTTTCCCCTCTTTTTCTCAATTTCAGGGGATGAAATTATGCTGCATTTTGTTTGCATAAGCACAATTACCTGTGTTTACTGACATACACCCAGTGTTAGATGTCCATGGGTGTCCATGGATGTCCAGCAGCACTTCAGTGCTGGATCCCTCTGACTTAGCATTGTAATTAGGCTTTAATGGATTCTAGTGGAAGCCAAATGCTTTTGTTCCAAGATTGTTTCCCCCTGTTGGGCAGCTCCCTAACCAAAGGGGACTGTGTTGCAGCTACTAACGAAAACATCACATTCAATCTAGGCAGTGATCAGTATGGGAAGCGGGAATGGGCTCTTTATTCTGTCACTCAGCCTGGCTTCAGGCAGCACCTCACTACTAAGCAAAACAGGTAGCTAGGTAAACTGGAGCATTAAGTAAACTGGAAAAGGGTTCCCCTACAGCTTGTAAAGAGCCACAAAAGTAAAAAAAAAAAGCCATCTGAAACTTTTGCTTCTGCGGCCCAGTTGTTAAATAAAGCGGCTTTTGGGCACACACGAAGCACAGTCTTCCTACTTGCTGCCCTGTTTCTCCCTTCCATTAGGCAGTGCTCCATCCAAGCAGCAGGGAAGATCCTATTTTCTTAAGCACCAGCTGCAGCAATCGGTATGAAACCAGACAAAGCTCTCTCTGCCTTTTGCTTGCAGGTAACCAGGTCAAGTGGTCCCATCCTCCCCAAAAATGCAGAGCTGCTGAGCTACCTGCTGCTCTCAAGCCAACAAGAGAGCACAGGGTCCACAGGCATCACAAAGAAGCTGTATTTTATGTGCATACGTTTGCAGCAGGATGATTTGGGAATCTGAACACACCTGCCCTCTGAGACAGACTGCTGACATTTCAAACAGCAAACTAAAACCAGAAAAAGCCCACAAATTGCTTCATCTGTTCAACTTGACTTGACAAGTTGCACTCAAGGGGAGACAACTCTGCTTTAGAAGCATCTCTATTTACAGCATTTTAAACTGCACGTTGTAACAACAGGAGACAGCCCAGGGAACACCAACAGATAAAACAGGAGTAGAGAGATGAAGACCCTCTGAAACAACACATGGATACGCAGCATGTTCTCTAGAATCCAACATAGTACCTAGGAGGGTCTCTGCCTTGTTACCTCACCTTCCCTTCAGCTTTAGCCTCTCTTGTGCTTTGTTTTGTGGGTAAAAAAAGCTACAGCACATCAGATTTAGTTTGTTATTTACCCCTTGCAACAGGTTATAGTGTGCATTGGGGTGTGCACTGGGATATTCTTATTTAGGGACAAAGGAAATCAACTCACTTGTTGGAACTGTGAGAACACCCCCTTGTCTGAAACCCAAATTGGCAGACCTGGACTTTACTTATTGAAATAAAGTAATAGAACAGAAAAAAACCTGTCTTTGTGCATAACTGAACAAAGGCTAAACCCAGGGGAATCAAACATCACCTGGTAATATTGCTCTGAAAAGAGCCAGTGCCAGTGTGAAGGGGGTGTGAGACCTCCACCTCAAGAGCTGTCATTAAAAGCTGATGGAACTGCAGAAAAAAAGGTGAATCTCTGCTCAATGACTACTTTTTTCTCCACTTTTAATTTCACTTAAGTACAATTCAGTAGCCATAAGAGATGGTTGGTGTATGAGGTGTAACCACCACTGTCCTTCAAGAGCTACAGTCTGGTTCTCTGTCCTTGTTCACAGAAGACTGGAGACAAATTAGCCACTATTTTTTCTTGAGATTAACAATAACCCAATGGATCATTTGAAGTGCTCTTTCCTTCACACACCATCAGCTCTGTAAGTGCATTCAGACCATGCTCTGCGCCTTCTACCTGGTCCATCTCAGAAAACCCAATTAAACTGGGAAAAAGACACGAAAATCTTCTGGCAAATTTACAGCCGAGACATTCATTGTGACAAGTGACTCTGGACGCCCAAATGCACCCACTTTGGAGAAGTCCTGCTTGTAGGGAGCAAATACTTGGTCCCTCCAACACGTGGGCTCCTTTCTGTATTCTCTATGCGATTATCCAAGATCTGAGACTCATTAAGAAGAGTCTATTGATTTTTTTTTTTTTAATCTGTCCATGGAAAAAAAAAACAACTAATCCATTCCTGACTCTTTACCTAGAGCACAGGGGAGATGTTACCACTTGTCAGGCTGCTCAGAAACGTTTGCTGACCACACTGAATGCATTGCAATCAAAACCCAGCGATCTTTTCAGAATCAGGTGATAACTGGGAATTGTGGACCAAATCTGAAGCACCTGCCACCTGAGATCCCCATGGCTCAACCACAGGTCCCTACTGGCACCTTTTAAGTGGCTCAGTGTCTCTGAACCCCTTATCAGGTGGTTATCTGCTGACAGGGGAAAATTCACTGAAATTCACAGTTGGGCTGCAATTCACAGATCAGCTTTCAGGAACAGCTCCAGGGCAGAGCAGCAATGGCACAGATTGATTTTAAAAGACCAGAAGGGTGATGTCTGGATGCCACAGCTTTCCCCAGGCAGCCCTCCCTCCCCTGAATATCCCAGGCACACCCTCTGCTTTAGCAAGAAGAGGCCCAGCAAAGCCTCTCCACACACAGAAGTGAAGAGAGTGAGCACCAGGGCCAGCACACACACACACAGACACACATTACCTGGGATGAGGACTGCATTCACAGCAGGATTATAAAAATAAACACAAGACAATTAAAATGGGTATCTCCTCTTCCTCCCTTTCCCCATCCCATCCATTCCCACTCCCTACCCACATTTCTTACTGTTTTCCTGAACCCACTAGGAGTATTGGGACAACACAGGAAAAAAACCAGTAGGGAAGGAGAGTAGTGGCCAGGTAAACTCACAGAAATATGGACTTTTCTGACTTGATTACTCTTACAGAGGAGACAACAGGGTGCTGGGACACAGAGAACAATATCCCTGCGCTGCAAGATATGTGCTGGCTTTTGCTGGCCCTCCTGGCCATGCTCCCACTAGATGGCACATTCCAGAGACGGGAATTCCAGCTCTGCACTCCTCTACACCAGAGTGACCAACCTCACCAGCTGCAGAAAATGCAGCAAAACTCCATTATGAGGAGAGCAAGAAAAACCCACCAGCCACATCCATAGCTCTTCCAAAGAGGCAAGAGCTTTAAGAGCCCTTCCAAAATTCGGAAAATGCTGGATCTCGCTTTTGTAGGCACTTACCAAGGCCCCATCTCAATTCCTGATTCCTTGCTTTCCTAGCACATGAATAATTTATTCACAGCTAATGATTCAAAGGATGTATTTTATCAGATATGTGCTGTGACACAGACTACATTGCACACTCCAGTGCTGAGAAAGATGTTCTCAGATCAAATCCTTTTACAGCCCTCCCAGGTCTCTTTTTACTCATGTCCTTTCTCAAGTCCTTTCCTCTCCCTGTACACAGGGCCTCTCTCCTCCCTTTACAGCACCCAGAGAACAAACCTGATGGCTTGACTGACAGACAGAAAGTGTCCGTAATTCCAGTGCTGAATCCTGGGCAGAGAAGAGGTGTTCATCTCCAAAATCTCACCCCTGCTCCTGTCCCAGGAGCACATTTTTAGACACGGAGGCTTCCTCAGCAGTGAGGGCCTGCAGGTGTGTGGGCAATGCCCAGTACAGCGACCCCTCTTCAGGGACTCACCTGGTCTCTTGATTGGCTTTTTGGTGGGGGTGTCCTTCCTTTTGTTCTGAATGGCAGGGGAATAGGGCACCCCAGAGGAAGAGCTGTTCTTACGGAAATGGTCCTTCAGCCCCTTGATGGAGCGGTCGAGCTGGACTGAGCGGATTTGGAAGTAAACAGTCATGAAATCTAAGGAGACAAGGTAGAAATAAGATTATAATTTAATGAGGTGCTCATCATTTGAGAGCAGGATACAAAGTGACCAACAAAATATGCTCTGTGTGCTGGAGTTGCCTTTGATCATGGAAAAGTTCTTAAGAAGCTTTTAAGGATGTTCGTCATACTTGGTAGGCACAGTAATCCCCACTCAGGAGTAAATCACTGAGGGCAGGGGGTGTTTCTAGGAGCTACATCTTGAAGGAAACCTGTACTTTCACATACAAGTCCACAGTCATTCACTCCCAAAGGAAAAGTTAATAAAGGAGTAAAAGGCTCTAGTCAGATCTCGCTGCAGAACAGGAAAGGAGAGACATGCACAGACTGAAGAAAGTCTGTGCTGTTCTCCCCCCGCCCTTGGTCACATCTCATACAAAAAGTTATGCCCATAAATACTTCCCAAATGGGAATAAGTGACCAGTGTCTTGCACATTTATAAAACCTGAGCACTGGATAGCTGCAGCTCCAGCAGAAGGTGTTACAGGTGCAAATGCAATGGATTCCTGCTTCAGGACAGACTATATATTGAGATAATTTGTGCTTTATTTACACAGCTCATTCTGTAAAATTCAACTCACAAACCATCATATCAGTCTCACTACAAACGCTAAAAGCAGCAAGATCTTCAGGTGATGGAAAGACTGAACTACTCACCTAAAAGGTGCCACTAAGGCAGTCACTAGTCCTGCCAGTGCCGCCAGGTGCCCACAGCAGTGACTCACGGACTGGTGGCCACAGCAGCCCCTGAGAAGAGGCTTCATGGCTGAAGGGGTGGGATGTACAAGCCCAGCTGCGCAGGGCTACACACACAGCCCTCAACATCCCCCTTTTGGTCTCAACCACACGTGGGAAGTAGTGGTAAGAGACAGAGTTGCAAGGGAGAAGCTGTACAGCACTACCAACCTTGATTCCTGCCGTTCTCCACCAGCCAGCCAGAAATGCGGATGATGTCGTGCAGGACACTCTCCGGGAGGTGCTCCAGGGACATCTCCTCCTGCGTCTCCATTTCATCATCCCCGCTGATCAGGTCCAGGATGAGGATGGGTGGCACTGGCTTGGTGTGCCGTGTCATCAAACTGCGGAACTCAGACTCCAGGGATTCCTTGCCCCTCTCAAAGAGGGATTTCTGGCACAAAACGGCAGGACAGAAGCTGTAATCAATCACTCACGAATATTTCTGCATCAGAACATACTTTCTGCAGCATTTTTAACCACTGCCAAGTGCTTCATGCTTCAAACTCCAACTACGCCTGTATCTGAGAGACATTTAAAGGGAATTAAAAAAAAATGCTTGGGAGTCACTCAGCCTTCAAGTGGGATTTAAACACATCACCCATTCTGCTCAAGCAGCTGAAGGACTGACAAGAGCTACTCAGGAGGAGGTTCAATCAACTCCTCCACAGGTGTAAGATCTGCTTCCAGAATTCCTCCTGGCTCAATTCACAGGGAGCAAAACACCAGGAGCAGAAACGCTGTCGAGGACAGGTTCAAACAGGAGCCAAAGCAATGGTTCCTTCAGCTGTGCCCACACACCACTTGCACCAGACAGCAAACCCACAGCCCCTCACAGCAGGAGGATGAGAAGCAGGGCTGTGTCTGTCCCTCTCCCACCCACGCCACATTCCAGACCCACAACCTACCACACGGTTCAGCTCCGGGCTGTCCGGATTGTTGTCCTGGAAGTATTCCACTGCCTTCTGGATTTTGTCCATGCAATTCAAGTATTCCTCCAACCTCCCAGTGGGGCTAAAAATAAAACCAAAAGTAAAAAGCAATGCCCCACAAAGCAAACAAAGAAGACAACAGGTAAGTACCAGACCAAACTTAGGATAAAAACAACAAGGAAGGTTTCGATTCCCTTTTCTTCATCTAGGAGGAGGTCATGGAATTCCCTTTTGCCTCCACTCAATGCCTCAGCAGAGTACCCAATCCACGCAGCAAATGCAGAAGGACTGCTGATGGAGCAGCACACAACTCTCAGCCTTGCCTTCCTCTCCCAGACAGGCCCTGATGGGAAGGCAAAGGAAACTGTACATCCCACCCCAGAGAAGAGCCACAGAACAGGCTCCAGAACAACTCTGGTTCATCCTGAATGCAACGGCAACACCGGTGAGCGGGAAGAACCTTTGGGAAAAGGGCAGAGGAAAACAGACAAGCCACCAGTGCTTGTGAGATTCATATGGCAGCATGTCTGCACATCCTGGAAGGGACACCAGTGCACAGGCTGAGCTGCCTTTGCCCTATGGGGATGGAGGAAGGTCAAGTCAGTGTGGACTGAGGGTGGGGAAGGAGTATGGGAAGAGTACCAAGCACACAATGCTGAGTGTGAGGAGTCAGCTCCCCTACCTCCATCCCAAAAATCCAATAGGATGAAACTCCCCAGCAAGATCCAGCTGGCTCAACTCACCCTTCCTTTATGATCTTCTCCGTGTCTTTGGCCACATGGTAGTAACTGATGACGTGATCCAAGCAGGACAGGGTCTTCTCCACGTTCTCCTGCAGGCGCTGCAGGTTCTCTGTCTGTTTGTGCACTGGGATGATCGAATTCTCCAGCTTCATCAAACGACTTTCAAAGGAGGACAGGATAGAAACCTGCACACCAAGAGAGAAACCAACAGCTGAGGACATCCTTCCTACAGATCCATGCAGTGGGGTACAAGTTAGAGCAGAGCAGTCAGGACCTTCAGGGCCCAGCTTCACTTTTTGGGCTCTGCTACCAATTTTCCACAGCTCCTTAGCAGTTGTTTCCAACCCTCTGCTTCCTGATTTTTATTAACAGTCACAAAACAGATCACCTGCCACACAGAGATGGGCCAATCTTGAATTAAATGTTTGTAAAGAGTGAAGATAATGTTCCAAGACAGTATTAAGGACAAGCAAAATTTTACTTGACAGGGGAAAATAAATCCAGAGGAACTGCTTGGAGGTGCCCCATGTAAAAAGAGCAACAAAAGCACAAACCAGCAGCCACTTTGCTCCACATCACTGAGATCCAAAACTGAGCTGCACAACATGAAGGTTCAGGGTCAATATAGTGAGAACCTACTTTTCCATCACAGACATTTGGTTTTAGAAGAGAACTATGTTATTGCTTCTGAAAGGCGGAAACTCACTCTTGTAAGCTCATACAAGAGTGTCTCGGTGTCATCTTTTCTAGGCCAAAATGTAAATCCTGTAAGATTCCCTCCTATGTTATGTTTTCCACACTTCTCTGGTGGTGCCTCTATGACTCTTTTAAAGTCCTGAGCTCAAAACTGGACACAGTATATAAGCTGACGGCTAATGAGCAATTACAGCACAATAATTACTTCCTACCTTTGCACAGAACACACCCAAAATAAAACTCCAAACAAAACCAGAATTTATGAAGCAACAACACAATGCTGTTGCACAAACTAAACTGAGGTCTATTTACACCTCTTCCCAAGAGAGAGGACTGACTGTGGTAAAGATGAGGCCAACAGCTCACCTGAGCCCTCCCCAGAGCAGCAGAGAAGCCCAGGATTGAGGCATTTATCAACTTTCCCCTTTGCCCAGCCACTGGAGCAGAAAGTGCAAATTCAGAGCAAGTGGTTCATTACTCCACATCCCTCAGATGGGCACAATGACAACCCTGAAAACTAACAAACCTAAGAAATTAAGAAAAGTAAATCCAGCCCCAACATCAGGACCTCCTTACCATGTTCTTGGTGAGCTGGTCACTCTTCTCAAGGCTCTCTTTGATAAAGGACAGAGTTTCTTCTTCCTGTCAGCAGGATGAAAAAAAAACAGTCTTCAAGCCTGAACACTAAACTTTTAAGTCACTAAACATTACACGTAGGTTTTTACAAGTCCTTGTAAACACTGCAGCAAACCATGTTCGGTTTGATGCTGAGGACACATTTTAACAAGCCACCTCTTAGCAGAAATCAGAGGAAGTAACACCAGGTGGGGACACATCATGTAATGAGCGAGGGTTTTATGGATTATTTGTTTCCCTTCAACACCACTGGCCTCAACGCAATACAAAATTAACACCTTTCCCACAGAGGGACAACTCCCCTGCCACAGCACAACACGGGTGTTGCACTGGCACCTTCCAAAATCCCCACACAGGGCAGAGAACTCAATTGGCCAAAGCAAAGCAGCAACCAAGGGCTGGTTTTAAGTCACCTGAACCCAGATACAGGGGTGAAAGAGAAGCAGCAAGGCCTGGTTTTAAGTCACCAAAGCCCAGAGACAGAGGGAGAACGGCAGCCAGTGAGGGTTGATTTTAAGTCACTTAAGCCCAGACACAGGAATGGAACAGCAGTCTGCACTGGCGGGTTTTAAGTCACCGAGGGCTGGTCTCCCAAGCTACATCTGAAGGGAGAGTCCGCAGATGCCCCCGAGACTGAAGAGGGGGCCAGAGATACCCCCTGCGCCTGAAAACCAGGCCTCGAAGGGGACCTGAGAACGCCCCCAGGCCCGGAGGGGGGTGACAAGGCCCAGCTCCGTCTCCCCGGCAACGCCATGGGGACGCGGGCCCGGGCCCTGACCCCAGCCCCTGCGAGTCCCGCGATCAGCCCCACCTGCTTGAGCTTGTCCTCGATCTCCCTCCGGCGGGCCGACACCTCCTCGCTCGGGATCATCGCGTCGGGGCCGCTCGGTGCTACCGCGCCTTGCCCGTCACCACCCCGCCGCCATGATGGGCGCGGCGAGGCGCCCTGCGCATGCGCGACCAGCCCCGCCACCATCTTGAGAGTGGCGCCACTTGAGGAGGGGCCGGGCGCTGGCAGAGGTGGGGAAGGAGCATGCGCACTGCTCTGAGAGCGTCCATGTTGAGAGTGGCGGGAGGGCTGCGCCGCCATCTTGGGAGTGGCGAAGTGGGTCAAACAATCAGAATTAATAGGGTTGGAAACTGATCTGAGAACATCGAGTGGAACCTTTGGCCCAACAGCGCCTCGTCATGCAGACCATGGGGCTTCGGGCTGTGTCCAGTCTGTCCTTAAGCAGCTCCGGGGACGGTGACCCCACCACCTCCCTGTGCAGCCCACTTCACTGTCTAATCAGCCTTTATGTGAAGAAATTCCTCCTCGTGTCCAACCCAAACCTCCCCTGGCGCAGACTATGTCCTCTCGTCCTGAGCGTGGCACTGTTGCGTAAAATTTTCTTAAGAAAGTATGTTCTTTGATCTTTGTGTACTTTAAAGCCTAATCACCAAGAGGGAGATTTAATCAGTGAAACAGAGAGCACCTCACAAGCTCTAAGTGATGGCCAGGTGTTAGAAAACAAATTACCTGTTGGTAGAATTGCCTTGTTAAGGTTTAGGGCTTGACATGCTTCAATCATCTCAGACCCAGAGGGAGGTTAACAAAACTTGGGAAGAAGGATGAACTGGTGATAGTGGACATAAAAAATGCAGAATTTAAGGGCCTCAAGGACATTTGGCAGAGTCCCCAAGATAAGGGAGAATCTAATAAAGCTAACTCTGCAACTGAATCAGCTCCAACTGCATAAAAAGTAATTCTGGCAAGGGGAGATCTTGACCACCAACCCATGGCCACCAACCCAAAACAAGAGAAAGACTGAACATGTGGAATAATTAACATGAGCAGTGAGAGAATCATTAACCAATAGAAGATAGGGTGCTAATTAATAAGAGAACTACATAACCTGTAGCTAATGAACACTAATTCCTTTGTTTGCTGAAACTTATAAATAGTAAAATAAATAGTAAATTGATAGTTGGTGTGTTTAATTTGTGGAATTCCACCGAGCACCCAGACTTGTACAACTCTGAAATAAATAAACGATGTCTGAGTGTGCAATTATTGGCTCGTTGCACACCAGGTAACAAGTTCAATTTTTGTGCACAACAGATGGGGAGGGAAATTGCAGGGGTTTGGGCCCAGGGAAATGAAATTACAGAAATTTGAACATGAATCGTGGAATCATAGGCATTTTGCAGGAGTGCAGGTTCACTCACCCGTGTCCTGCATACACGTTCTAGGGAGAAATGTTATCCCACAGGGAAGCTGCCACCTGCTCCCTCCTGCAGCACAGATGGGGAATATGGGCAGGTGTATCACACACTGCAGGCTCTGCATCCTCCTAAACCACATCCAGCTCGGAGCAGGGAGCTGGTTCTCCCTGTAGCTGCAGTCCCAGCCTCCCACCTTCTTGTGCTGCTCCGAGGAAAGGTTCCTGCTGCGCAGAGGGACCGGCGTGTTCCCATCTGTCTTCCCCTTGTCAAACCACGCCAGGCTCTGGAAAGAAGCTGAAACAACTCAAAGGAGCTCTTTTGTTCAAAAGCTTCAACGGATTTCATAACCCACCCTGTCCACAGGGGTGCCCAGGCTCTGGCTTTGTGAGGGGAGATGTGTTTTCTGTGTGTGACATTGCCTGGCCGTGTTTTGTGGGGACACCTGATAAAGGGGTTCTTGAGGGTGTAAGAGAGAAGATCCCTGACCAGGCTCAGCCCCCCAGCTGGGCTGGTAAGATTGGGAAATGGGTTTTTTGCCTGTACAGCAAAGCCATCCCTTTCCTTACAGCATTTCATGCTCTTTCTGCCAGCACTCACCCCCTTATTCAAAGGGCAGCCAGAGCCAGAAGAAAACCTCCCCTCACTGACTGTGGGGAACAATTGTGCCTGCTCCCCCCAGTAATGCTGTTTATCTACTGAAAAGCCAGAAAAAAAGCTCCCTCACCCCTCATGGAGTGGCAGACCCCTCAGAGCAAAGAGGGCGAGTGGGATAGAGGCACCCACCTCATATCCCAGGGTGGTAAAGAGTGAATAAATGTGCAGAAAATACATCATATAAGAATTGCTGGACTCTGCAAACGTGAGGTGTGAAAACATATCCAAGAGGAAGCAGCAGGGAAAAAGAAAGACTTCTGGTCAAACATAAAGAGTCAAAGTTACTTCGGTTAAAAACGAAAAAGAAAGGCTAGAAACGCTGCAGTTTGAACGTGTGTTAAAATAAGGTGCAAAAGGGCGCAAAGACCTCTGGGCTGTGAGTCCCCCCCACAAGCTCATCTCTGGCTGTTTTCCCAGCAGCGGGTGCAGCCGGCGGAGCGGCAGCTCCGAGACAATCCCGGTCTCCTTCCCGCCGGAGCTGCCCTGGCCGCGCCACTCTTCCCGCCCCGCGAACTGCGGGGTCCCCACACGCCCGCGAGGACCCGCTCTCGGCGCCAAAGCTGCCGCCCAGGATCAAAGACTGATGTGGTGACACAGCAGTGACCGTGGAGGAATGCTGAGTCACCTCTTGCTTCCCACTCCATGAGGCAGAAGAGGGAGAAAAAGCCTCTTTTTCTCCCCTGGAGAAAGGATTTTTCACTCTCAGCGCGGGCACGGAAGGTGGAAAACGCGGTCAACATGGATGAATAAGGATTGCATCTCAGTGCAGTGCTCATTTGGGAGTGGGTGTGCTAAGAAAAGATCTAACGGGTCCCTTTTACACCATTTGCCAAGCAAAACTGGTCCAAATGCTCCGAAGCCCAAGACACAGAGTCAGATCGGAGCCCAACACCTTTGGGGTGTGCAGACCATGGGGTTCAAACAACATCATGGCCCTGTTGTTCAGCAACGGGAATTTTCACCACCACAGGCATGAGGAAGTGGCACCTGAGGACGTGACAGTGGCTGTTGTCTGAGGACAAGGTGTTCAGGGTGTTGGTCACCCAAAATGCCACTGAAAAGAGAATCAAACCTGATTTGCAGGTGGGGAAACTGAGGCACAGAGGCGCTTTGCTTTTTCGACTCAGGGCTTGGCAGAGAGACACTGGAAAGACCCAGATATCCCCCAAAACCACATTTCTACTGGCTGCCTTCATGGTGGCAAAGGTCATTATATAAAAGTGTAATCCTGACAAGATTTGGACAAATTCAGTTAATAGTAGCTCTTAAAGCAGGGACTTTCTGTTCCCTGCATTGTGGCTCGGTACTGCTCACCCCAGGAACAGTTCCTGCATTAAAAAATAGTCATCTTATTGCAAAAAAAAAAAAAGAATTATGCCCATCTTTGCCTCCCGCTGGGAGGACTAATCCACTCCTGCACAGAGGGGACAGTGGGGAGGGGACAGGGCAGCAGCATTCCCGAGCCACAGGAGCTGCCTGCAAGGATGCAGCATGTGGCAGTGAGGGCAACACAAGATTAATGCAACCAGGAGCCTCCAAAAGGGGTTTGCATTTGATGTGGGAGAGGAGAGAGATCAGAGTACAGAGGAACCAGGATTAACATAAAATTACAAAATTTTCGTTCTGGGCTGCAGGGCTGTCCCAGGCCATGTGACCCACCAGTTCCCCAGGCTGTGGGAACACTTGGGAACATCTCTGCTGATGGCACTGCCCTCACCTCCTTCCCAGACACAGCCTGTTCTGCCTCCCCTCAGGTCAGCTGGGCAGGAAAAGCGATTTATCTTTGGCCAAATTAATCTTCACACAGAAAAACCAGGAGCTCTGAGCTGCCTGACAAAAACCTAATTTTCCCTTCCTGGTGGTGTTACGAGGGTGGAGCCCCTGGAAGGGGGAGTGAGTGTGCACAGACAGGGCACGGGATGAGCCCAGGCACGTGCCTGGGCTGCTACGTGTGCACGAACTTGAACGGATGAGACAGGAACCGAATCCACCACAGGACTTTGCCTCCCTGGTAACGCCCCAAGCCCCACTGACTTTGCTTTGATCCTGACCCGCGTCCGGATCCTTGCCGTGCACATCCATAGGGATGTGCAGTGCTCCCGGAAAACCAGGTCCGTGTGGAGCAAGGGTTGGAGCTCAGGCTCCTGCAGCTTCCCGCTCCTTTCCGCTTGGCCCTGACCAGCCTTGCTGCTCCAGGGAAAGGTTGCAATGTAGTAGGAATTGCCCTGAAAGAGCACCCAAGCAATCCCCTAACAGGGAATCCCTCAGTGGATCCCCCTGCTCCTTGCAGGAAGGAGTTCATGGGGAGCGGCCCCTCCAAGGCTGGCCCCAGAAGTCCCCCCTGCCCCGAGCCTTCATCTACTGCAGACACAAGCTGTGCTCTCCCTCCCTCCAGCTTTATTTGCAGAGGGAATTAAGGTCCTGCTGGGAAAACCTCCCCTAGGCTCTGATAACTGCCCGCAGAGCCAGCTCTAAATGCCTTTTTGTAAATGAAAGACCAGGATTAACGAGGTTCCCCTCATCACTGTTTACTTAGTGCTCTGTGGGAGTGGGGGGAACAGGGTAGAGACCCCCCTCCCCCTTTTCCAGCACCTCAGGCCACCAAGGAGCTGGGTACATACTTGGGACCAGCAAGCTGCCACCAGCACATGGCAGAGCCCTCCCTCTCCTCCCTGGAGCAGGAGGTTCCCAGAGGGGTTTGGAATGGGTGGGATGTGTCTGGGTGCACCAGGAGCATCGGTCCAGAGGACAGGGCAATCACAGGACACTTCATTTTGCGAGCTGGGGGCCGGGCTGGGGGATGATGCTCATTTTCTTTCTATGCCACGTTGCTGGGGAAGGAAGGGGGGTGTTTGCCATGCGGGCTGGTGTTGGGCACACGTCCCCCCACGTGACAGGATCGGGGAGGCCACACAGGGCTGCAGCTGGCCTCATCCCCATGGCAGGAATTCACTCAGGGATGGCAAGGAGCTGCCCAGCAAGGACACGGGGTCTACTGAGGGAGCAGGTCCAATAAGCCCACGCAGAGGGGACCCTCCTGCGCCGTCCCTGTCTGTCTGCAGTGGGGCACGGGGGTCCTGCCTCTGCCTTCTGCGCTCCCAGGGACTGGAGCCGCCGCAGCTGCCTTGCACAGCTCCGACCTTTGGATGTTTGCACATTCCTGCCTGTTAATGTGTCTCGTAACCAAAAGCTGCCAGGATGGAGCATTACTCCCCTCAGCACTTGCAAGACTGCTCCCCCACCCTGTTCCCCAGCTGAGAATTGGCACCGGCCCCGTAACCGGGCGGGAGCATGCGCTCCCCAAAGGAGCAAAACCAAATCCCTGGCACACTCATCCAGCAGTGCCTCTGCTAGGAGCAATAATCATCCCACCCCTTGACACCAGCGAGCCCACAATGCTCACAGAGCTCCTGGGGCCGACTGCACTCGTCTCTCCCAGCCCAGCTACTGGGAAAAGAGCGCCGTTTCGGAGCGGAGCCGCGCTTCCCTCGGCTGCCAGGCTGGCACCCTGCCCGCCAGCACGACGCCAGACCAAATTCTTTGCGATTTCTAGGTCAACACCCGCCTCTCCTAAAGCCCCCGAGCCCTCCCGCTGCCTGTGCCGGCCCCCAGCCCAGTGGTCTCCATGCATAGGATAGGAGCATCCCAAGGGATACATCCATACCGGATATCCCCGCACTGGTCATCCTGGCTGGTCCCATTCACAAGCCCCAAATATTCAGGACTTATGCCCACGTTGCTCCCCAAATGCAGCTGCTCACCCACGGGCTGCCTTTGCTGCCTGGCTCTGCCCTCAGCAGCTGAGCTGTGTCCAGGGGTTGCGGAGCCTGCAGCTTGCCCCTGCTTCCACCTTTTTGAGGGGTTCAAGTCCCCTCCCCAGCAGTCAGACACCAAGGGAACATGCTTTGGGTTTCTAAAGCCATTTTCTCAATGTCATGATGGCAGCGGGGAAAAAAAAACAACAAACAAACCAAAAAACAAATAAAACCAAAACCCAATCTCGGGACGTGGGGTGGTCCTAACGCTCCAAACCTGAAAATAAACCACTTGAAAAAAACAGCCTTTGTAAAGAAATCCCCGTGGCCCCGGTGCTTGTTTGCAAACCGGCCAAGTTTCAACCTCGGCATGACGTGGTTTCCCCGAGGAGGCGACTCTGGCACTGCTCCTGCAGCTCAGCCCCTCCACCGTGGGGGGCTGGATGTGTCCCCCCGCCATGCCCGCAGGGGTCACCTTGCATGGCACGGGCTGGGCTGGCGGAGCGGGAGCGCTCTGGGGCTGCAACCCCTTACCCGGGCACGCACGGAGGGGATGGTGGGGATGAGGAAGGGCAGCGCGCCTGCCGAGCGTCTCCTCGTGACGGCACTTACACGGGGGCTGTTGCATTGTGGAGCGGCCTCCGGCGCTCCCCCCGCCCCGCCGCAGGGCAAGCCCTGGCCTGCCGGCACATTGTGCCAGCCAGGAACAGCCACTGGCAACGGCCCACTGACCCGTCCCGGGGCTCCGGGAGGGGCGACACGGAGAGCACTTGGGCTGGATGTGCTCCCCCGGTGCCAGAGGGTGCCAGCCCCCCAACACACAGCCCAAAAACATGACCGAGAACAGGGTGCAGGCGTGCTCCAAAAGTGCCTCCTAGATAATCAGGTTGTGAGCCACAGCGGCCCAGCGCCCTGCCCTGCCTCAGTTTCCCCGTCAGGGCGCGGGAGCCATCCAGGCTGTGTGAATGCCACAGGTCCCGCTGGGCTCTGCTGGCAGTGTAACATCACTGCTGAAAAACGGTGATCAGGGGCTTTTTCCCCCCTCTCTGTTCCCAAAGCCACCTCCCCCAGCGCCCCTGCAGGGAGGTGTTTGCATCCAGCCTGATCCCTCCAGGCAAAGCCGCTGGAGTGCAGCCGTGGGGCCCGGCACAGCCTGTCTGGGGTTTGCTATGGCAGCTCCAGACCCGCAAATGTAAAATCCTCTAGAAAGAATCGCAGGGGCAGGGAGTCACTGAGATGCCCCCAAGCCCTGCCCTGCATGAGGTCCTCAATGGCTGCCGCAATGCCATCCCCATCCCATTCCCACCAGGGATCTGCTGTACCAAGCAGATCTTCCTATCTGAGTGTAGTTCCCAAGAGATTTCACATCCATGTGAACTCTCGGATGCGTGGTTTGGAACCTGGTTTTCCCCAAACTTTGGAGGTTCAGTCATTGCTATGCAAGGCAAGTCCATTCCCTACCCTCCTCCATCCTGTTTCCCCCTTCTCCCCCCATTCGCCACTCCAACCATCCCAGCCTGGGATGTTAAAATGGGCTGAAATTTTCGCGAAGGAGGCGGGGGGAATTTTTAGAAATCTGGGGATGGAGAGAGAACCCCTGAGCTGTGACCTCCTCCAAACTCAAGCCACCAAATCCACACAAGCAAAACAAAAGGCAGCGAGATTAGCATTTCCAAACAGAACAGAGATGGCCCCAATCTTTGAGCTGTTTATTCTAGGCGTTGATTTTCAATATTTAGGATGATTAGCAAGTGAAAGCCGGCTGTTGCCAGAATGGCTCCATGCCAGCCCCACACTCAATGGCGGGGAAAGAAAGACACGGCAAGAAAGGGAGAGAAAAGAAGGGCTTATGTGTATATTTTTTTCCCCCTCTGTGAACTAGAGATTGGTTTGAGGTGTCAATGTTTGCCCATCAGGAAGGATGATGGATGAGGAGGCGGCTGGGGAAATAGCAGAAATAAATAATAAAGGAATAATTGCCCTGTGCTTAATAACCAGTCAGGGAAGGACCTGGCTGGGGCTGCAAAGCTGAGTTTGCAGAAGGTTTTTTGGAGCTTGGCTCTTTCCGGACCCGCTTTGGTGGGTGCTGGTGGAAGCCCCAAAGCGCAGCCAGCTCTGCAGTGCTCTGGGTTTCATCGCACGATGCTTTGACTGCTTGTAGCAGGGGGGACACTGCCAGCGTGGGGGTCCCCAGCCCTTCACCGCCAGTGTGCCGGGCGAGCCGGGACAGCCCCAGGGCTGGACCAGCCCCAGCCACAGGCTCCAAACCCCGCTGCCACCGGCAAGCCCGGGCAGGTCTGGGGCTGCCGGGTCCTGACGTCCCTCCTGGCACGGAGCTTGGCCCCGAGCACACCCGGGCTTTGCGTGGGCAGGACCGCGGTGTCCCGCCTGCCCCCGCGCCCATGGGAAGCGATGGCACCACCCAGAGCACCCCCCACTCCTACACCCCCTGGCTGCTGCTTAAAAAACACGCCCCCTCCCTCCGCAAACCGTCTCATTGAAAGAAAAGAAATTTCACGTCCAAGTTGGTTCGGTTGCTTTCAGATGCCGAACAAAACGAGGTTGTTTCAGGCCTCGCCTGGTGCCTCCTTTATATTCACCCTTTCTCACTTTAAACCCCTCGACTGGCTCCGGCAGGCTGGAATAGTTTTTCCTGGCAAGGTTGTGTTTTTCAGTCCCATGGCAGGGTGGGGATGCTGGAGGCTCTTCTTTTCCAGGGGGTTTAGAAACAGAAATTACATGTTTGTGCCCGACAAAACAAAATAAAGAAGTGGACCAAGGGACAAGGGGGGGTTGCCAGCTTTTTGCAGCCCTGAAGTGCCACCAGCACCCGGGGGAAGCAGACAGCAGCTCTCCTGGTGCTACCAACGGGGAGTTGAGAGGAGGAGAAGCCAGGACAGGAAATTCCTTACTGCCTTTTGGTGTTCATGGTCCCCAGGCTCAAAGGAGAGACCCAGATCTGCCTCTAAAATTCCCCCCAGACACATCCAAGCTGTTCCCCACAGGGATAACCCTACCTTGTCCCAAGGGCAGCATCTCGCCTTCCCAGCACAAAGCACATCCAGTCCAAGGCCAGCCCCTGCAGTGAGCTCAGCCCTTATTTTGGGTTGAGATTGGCTGGATTGGGAGCAGCTGTGGCAGCTCTGGCTGCTGAAGTGCCTGGTGCTGAGGGGTTCCAGTAGATCACTGGGAAGGTGGGAGGGTGTTCCTGGTGTGCTGGGGAGACAGCAAGGGCAGTGACAAGCCCCAGGCAGGGTCTGGAGGGGGAATCTCTGTGCAGCTCCTCTCACTGCCCAGTGCCCACAAGAGCTCTGAAGCTATTTGGGCTCCCCAGAGCACCTACAGGGCCAGGCAGAGACATGGCACAAACAGAGGGATAGTCCCAGGTATTCAGCCCATGTCATCCCCAGGAGCTCCTGCAGTGGCAGGGAAGGCTATTCCCAGGGTTGGGAGCAGGTCCCAGGACTCAGGACACTGGGCACAGCCAGCCTTGTGTCACACATTTGGTGTGTAACCTTGTCTCACAGGGAATTCCTGTGCTGTCATGGAAGTAGGTGAGAGCTCCCCTGTCCTGGGGATGGATGTACAAGCTGGACTGGGGAGAGGAAAGGAGAAGGCAGAAGGGTTTTTTTTTTTCTTCTCTGTTTTTTTATTTTATTATTTTTGTTTTTAATTTGTAAATAATTTTGCATGAAAAAAGTTAAATTGCACAAGTAACTCTGCAGTTCTTCAACATCATCCCCAAAGCAGGAAAAATAGAAGAAAAACAACAAGGAAAAGGAAACTTTGTCAATACAAACAGCTACACCGAGCCCAAAGCCCCTCCTAAGTGCTTTTGTAACCAAAACAGAATCTATTTACAATCTTCCTTTTTCTTTTTTTTTTTTTTTTTTTAATTTTTTTTACCAAAACAAAATTTTTTTTAAAATTTTCCTTTTTTTTTTTTTTTTTTTTTTTGGCAAGTCTATGACACACCACTAAAATTCCAGCTTCTACTTGCTCCTACCTAATGGCTGCTCGACCTCTCACAGCCCACAGCAAAGGAGAGGAAAAAAAAAAAAAAAAATCTGTTTTTTGAGAGCTTTAAGTCAGGTTTCAGCAGAGTTTGGCTCCACTCCCAAAATATTTCCAAGCTACCTTGCACAGACCCTGCCACACTCTCCCTGCATACCGAGCCAAAGGGCCAAAGCTCCTGCTTGTGTCCATCCCAGTGTCTCTCCTGGCTCCTGAGCTGCTCCTGGCTGGATGGGACTTCATTTCCACCGCTGTCCCCAGAGCCTGTCGCACACACAAGTCTTTGGCCTGAGCTCCTGGATGGAGCCTGGATGTGGATTTCTTTCCTGCTCAGTCCCACCTGGGAGTTTTAGATGCGGAGTGACCCCACCACCAGCAGCTGAGGGCCAGGCCATGGGGTTTTCCTTACACTTGGAGCCTGATGGAAGAGCTGAAGAAGTGAAGAGCAGCAGACTCAGACCAAAAAAGCAGAGGGAGGCTACATCAGTGGGTGAACGAGAGGGTGTACGGTGATCCAGATCCTTTGGCAACTGCAGCAAGGATTTTGGGTACAAAAAAATACAAAAGCCAGTTTTGGGAGCATGCTGGTCCCTGCTGCTCCTCTCCTGCCAGGGCCAGTTCCTGGATTCTTCACGAATCCTGTTGCTGCCGGAGTCCTCCTTTGCATGGTCTTGTTTCACAGGACACTGAACACAAAACCTTTAAACTGTGAAAATAGAAAACAACTCCCAAACTGCATTTTCTGTCTACCCCCACCCCCCTTAAGAAATTCTAGTGCTAAAAAATATAGATTTCTTTGAATATATAATAGATTATATAAAAAACATCTAAAGAGGCACACTTGCTGAATTTATAAACCTTTTCTTCTTCCCTAGGCACAAGTCAGCTGGGATGTTGAACTTGGAGAATCCAGAAGGGACCTGTATTTGCTTACCAGCTAATTATCACACTGCATCTACCAACTGCACTGAGACAGAAAAAGGAAAGACAGAGAGAAACAGAGAGACAAAGACATGAGGAAATTGCACTTAAGTCTATCAAGTCCTAAACCACCAGGAATCTCCTGCCTTGGATGGGATTTAGCAGGTACTTTTAGCCCTGATGGGAAAAAACCCCAACATCATAATTCACATTTCTTTTTTAGAAGTAAAATGTAAAAAAATAAGTAGTGTTATCTTCCTTCTTTTGAGAAAACTAGAGACTTCTGAGGTGTCCTTTAAAGACACAGCAGGTAGTTCCTGGGGTGGTGGGTTTTTTTCCCCCTGGTCTTTCTGGTAGTAACCTTACAATGAAGCTGGTAAAAGTCACCCATCTCTAGAAAATCTTGTCCCTTGTAAGTCCAAGCTTGGGGAGAGCATCCTAAAGTCTTATAAGAGGCGTGCCAGGCTGCTCAGGTTGATCACATCTGCCAGCAAAGAGGCATCGATGTCTTCAAACACCTGGTCAATGTTGACGCAGTTGGAGAGGTAATCGCTTGTCCCTTCATCCCAGGGATGCTCCAGGTAAGTAGTGGCCACGAGGGTTTCGTTAAAGTCCAGGTTGTACTGGTTGGATTCGGTGAGGACTTGCTCCTGCCCCGGGGGACAGTCCACGGGCTGCCCTTGTCCCGTCCAGTCCAGGTCACACGTTACGGGGTTGATGGAAGGTGGGAGCTCCATATCCACAAGAGTGGAGAAGTCTCCATTGAGGTTGGTGTTAAAGACAGTTTCCCAGTCAAAGACACCTTTCAGCGATCCCACCTCAGTCTGCTCTTCCTGGGTCATCAAGGCAGAGCTGGGAAGCCGGGATGCCTTGGCCGCTGGCATGGGCGAGGGCTGCTTGCGCTTCTGCCCAGCTTTGTTACCCGCTGCATTCCAATTCTGGTTGCTGGTGGTTTCCTCAAACTCTTTGAGCAGCTGCTGTGATGCCATGCTGGCCTCCAGGGAGCTGTTGGAGCTGCAGGCTGAAGTGGCCGGGCTGCCGACATGCTGTGCTTCCTTCTGGGCTCTTCCGGAGAAGGCCGGGGGGACCTGCACTGGGGACATCCGCCGCTTCTTGTAAGTCCCATACTTGAGCCTGTTGGCATAGTAGGGGTCAAGCTTCCAAAATCCACCTTTCCCTGGCTCGTCTTTCTCCCGGGGCACCTTGATGAAGGACTTGTTCAAGGAGAGGTTGTGCCGGATGGAGTTCTAGATCCAAAAGAGAAAGAAACCAAGGCTGAATGCTTGTCTGCTGCCACAGGACCTACCTGTGTGGGGAGGCTGGTGGACAGTATTTTCAGCAAGGACCTTTAGGAAAACAAAGCAGAACTGGCAATGTCAGGAGATCCCAGGCTACGTGCCCAGCAGAAAGTCCCCCAAACCCCTGAGTCTCCAGCAGAGTTTTCCTGCCTCCTGTCTCATCCAGCCAGAAGTGCCAGGAGCTAATGGGTTCAAGCAAGGACCTGCCAACCAGTGGGAGGCTTTTGGGCAACTCTCCTTGGCTGGAAATTGGGGCCTTGGGTCATGCAGAGCACTGGGAGAAAACATGACTTCATCTAGGCATGGACCTAAGCCTGGAGCAGGTTGGGTCGTCCCTCACGTCTGAGGAGGAAGAGGTGGGTCCCTACACCGATGTGGCCACGACCCCATTACAGGGGGTAACACATGACAGCACCACGGGGACGGCATTATAGGGCCCCTCCTTGCATCCCCCAGTTCATCTGCTCCCATTGCTAGTGCTGAGGGGAAAATATTTGCCCAAAAATATTTGGTCACCATGCCTTCCCACAGCCCGGCTGGCACAAATCAGACGGGAGAACACGGAGAGACACACGTGGGCTGTTCCACCGTGGCCCTGTGTGTGTCCCCAGAGGTGCCTCCTGGCCTGGGGAAGCTCGGTGTGAAATCACTGCATCTTCATCAGCCCTCAAATAAGCTGGGGGTGGGGGGGAAGAAGAGGTGGAGTTTCTGCTCCCGTCGAGCTGTTCTGAAACCCTGAATGTGCTTGGAGTGATGTGAATAATCAGAAAGGAAACTCGGTTATTGGGTAAATAACCCGGCGTTGGACTCCACAAAGCCAGGACTGTACTAAGAGATTGGATATGGTAGAGGTGCCTTTTTTTTTTTTTTTTTAAATGTTGCCTGGATATCTTTATGCTTATTCATCCATAATCCGTAGTGCCGAATAGGAAAAACAAGGCTCGATTGCTTAGAGCTGTTGAAAAACATGCGCACACACACACACACACAAGCACACACATACAACAAAACCCTCCTCTGGGCTGAAGCTCCTTGGGTTTGTTGGCTCCTCTCCAAAGCATTCAGCTCCCACAGGAATATATCCATCTCCCCCCCGGACTATGGGTGGCATGACCTTTCCAGGCTGTCTTCGCGTACGGGAATCGGGATAGGGGATGAGAACACAGCTTGAGAAAGAAAGGAAAAAAAAAAAAAAAGAACAGAGAGGAAGAAAAAAAAAATAAATAGAAAAAAAAGAGAAAAAAGGAAAGGAGAAAAAGAAAAAGCAAAAAACTAAATTAAAAAAAAAAAAAAAAAGGAAAAGAGAAGAAAGAAGAAGCAGGAACACAGACATCCCTCCACACAATCCAAGCTGTGGTAACTTCAATTTTACAGTTTAATGAAATTTTACAAGGACCAGAGACTTGAAAGCTGAATTCTCTGCTCCCCATCTCTCTTCCCCATCCCAAACTTCACTCAGCCCGGGCTGAGTTATTACCCAGCCGGTTAACATATTTATCATTCCTGCCTGCCCCAGTCCAGTGTACCCCCTGGATCTCTGCAGAGAGGGATTGAAAAACTTCTTTCTTTTTTTAATAAACACATTTAATTAAAAATGTTGTGAATACCCAGCCATGAGTACGCAGGAGAAAGGCAACACTCTGGCACCCAGCTCCTCCTTCCAAATCGCTCCCGGAGGTCCCCTGAGCAAGGAGGAGGCTGGAAGACCACGGTGACCCTGGAGGGGAACTGGGAGGGGGGGTTCCCTTCCCCGTGTTGGGGTTCAAGAGCTGCTGGAGGACCACCTTGCTGGAGAGAAGGTGGGCAGGGCCTTCGCAGTGGGGTTCCCCAGCCCTGCCTGGGTGGGCACCACCATCAGGGTTAGCGACATGCTGCGGATCTGGGCTGGGAATGATGGAAGGATGAGCCACCCAGGTCCCTCCTGCCCTGCCACATCCTAGAAAGTCTCACGTGCCGGAGGTCCCCTCATGTGACAGAGGAGGGCAGTGAGCCAAAGTGGCTGGGAAAAGCCCCTGGGCTTCAGGCTGTCCCCAAAGCTGGTGAGGCTGGGGGCTGTCCCCAAACTCCCAAGGACATGCTCGTGCTTGCTGGGGACAGCAGCACTATTTGACCTCTCTCGGGCTTCCCTCTGCAGGTCTGAGAAGCTCATCCCAGCAATGGAGACTCCTTGACCTGTCTGAGGGGCCAGGAGCTCAGCCCTCTGCCCTGCTTGGAAAGCATCAGCATTTCTGCTCAGAACCTCTCCAGCGAGTGGCTTGTCCAACAAGTGGCAGCTCCATCCCTCTCCTGTGGCTGGTCCTCAGCACCCAGGGACACTTGACCTGGTGACTCCATGTGTGCTCTGCCCTGAGGGACTCAGGACCCCATGAGAGCTGCAAAAGGGTAGGGATCAAAAGGCCTTTGCCCTGGAGCCAAGAGGAGCCTCAGGTGCCAGGAGCCCAACAGGTACCTCCCTGTCCCCGGGCTCTCCTCCAGAATGGCTCCTTCCCTCTGCCACCTTTGCAGCTGTGGCATTTGTGCCCAGCCAAGTTCCTTGCTGTTCCAGCCCTTCCCCACTGGCTGCCAGCGCCACCCTTCTCCCAGTGGGATCCAGCATCCCTGCAGACCTTGTCCTTGCAGGGTGGAGGCTGTGGAAAGCCCTGCCCAGCCCTGCAGGGAGAGGGGCTAAGGCAAGAGGGCTCCAGATCTCCTACCTGCCAGGTGGGATCGGCGTGCCGGAAGTAGCAGAAGTTGTCTGTAATCCACTTGTAGATGGCAGAGAGGGTGATTTTGGGTTTGTTGCTGGCTTCCATCGCCATGCAGATCAGGGTGGCGTAGGAATAGGGTGGCTTGACGTGTGGGTTGGTCTTGTAGTCGATGTCCCCTGCGAGATGGGGGGGCACAGCCACGTCGTGGTGCGTCGTCGACGAGGTGGAGGAGGAGACGGGTGTGCAGGGGGTGTGACGGGTGCCCTTGCACGCCGGGTCGGCGGCCAGGGGCGAGCAGGGGGACTCGAAGTCGACCAGACTGAACAGACTCTCACTCATGGTGTAACAGTCCTGGGGCTCCGAGCCGGGGTATAACTGGGGCAGGCCCGTCTGGGCGACCGTGAAGTCGCTCAGCCACCTGAGGTCTGGCAGGCTGTCATCCAGGTCTTCCTCCACGCAATTCAGTTTGCCCCTTGCTTTCAGAGCTTGGCTCGACCACGCCATGCCTCAGGGCTGCACCGGGTGCTCGGGGAGGGGAGGGAAGGGACAGATCCTGCAAGAGCAACAGGGAGAAGGTTGATGTTCTCCGAGGTGCAGTCACTCTCTGGTAGCCAGGCAGGGCCAGGCCTGGGTGCTTCTGGCGCTGCTGAGTGAGACCTGTCCCTGGGGTGTTGTGCAAGGGAGCTGCAACACCTGCCCTGGGGGGGAGGGGGCTTTAGCAGCCCTGAGCCTTGGGGAAATTCCCTCAAAATCTACACTCCAGTGTCACCCAAACCCCACTGGGCTGGCGCTGCCCAGCAAGCTTTTGGCTGAATAAAGAATTAAAAAAAAACCAACAAAACAAAAAAATAACAACACTCCCCCCCACAACCAAACCAAAATTCCTGCCATCCCACAAAGTGAGGTTGTTTCTTGGGGACACAGCTCTGGGTATCTGCTGCTAGCAGGACTAACTCTCTGGATCCAACACTTTGACAAAATACCTTAAAGTTTCCCCCCCCTCACAGCCAACTTCTCTCGGTTTGAGGCTCTTTCTCCTTCTACCTTTCCCTGGTACCCAGAAACAACTCGGGGAGTTTAGGGGGGTTGGTGGAGTCCCACCCCAGGCACACCCGCAGAAACAACCCGGAGGGCTTGGGGAGGGGTTGGCAGGGTCCCACCCCAAGCACACCCTCAGTCAGAGCGAGCCGGCAGCTTCAGGCTTTGGGGAGCCCCGGGTAGGGAATGCGGCGCCTGGCTCCGCTGCCAGTCTGCAAACCCAGAATATCGTGGGTTTGGGCAAAGGAGAGAGCGCCCTGGAGGACGCATAACAAGAGCCGCTCCCCCCGCGCAAACCCACCGCCCCTACCAGTGGCTTCGCCCGCGCTGCCCGCCCCATCCCACCNACAGCTTTGCTGCCGTTGAAGGAAAAAAAAAATAAAAGGAAAAATAAAAAAGAAAAGAAAAAAAAAGGGTGAGGGGGGAAAAAAAAGAAAGGGGAAGGAGAAGCCCTGAGGCTGCCGGGGTGCCCGTGCCGGCTCTGCGCGGTGTGCCCGGGCCGGGCCGTGCCCGCCGAGCCGCCGTGAGCCGCGGCCGCCCCGGCGCGGGGG
>VXAY01007101.1:4079-16812 GCA_013399855.1 Oxyruncus cristatus | reverse complement strand
CCAGAGATGCCAGCCCCCCTCCCAGAGATGCCAGCCCCTTCCCAGAGATGCCAGCTCCCTCCCAGAGATGCCAGCCCCCTCCCAGAGATGCCAGCCCCCCCAGCCAAGGCAGCAGCCCCCGGCCCTTACGCAGCCTGCAGATGGGGCAGTTGTTGGCCTGGTAGCGCAGGGTGTCGGCGCAGGTGTTGCAGAGGCAGAGGTGCCGGCAGGGCAGGATGAGGGTGTCGCGCACGTCCGACAGGCAGACGACGCACTCGGCGCTGTTATCGCTCACCTCGTCCTCGGCCACCTGCCCCCAGGGAAGGATGGGAACTGCTCAGGGCCCTCAGGGTCCCCAGCCCGCATGGCGTGAGGGTGGGGTGCTCTGAAACGCTGCCTGGGTGCTCGGAGCGCGCGCTCTGAGGTCCTGCCTGTGTCCATGGGCTGCCTGCTCTTGAAATACACGCCTGGACCTTATTCCTCCCCTGCTGGAGGCTGGGAGATGGGGCCAGAGGTAAGAGGAACCCCACAAGGGGGATACAACCTTCACCCCAACTTTTACACCTATAGAGCAGAGCGTGAGGCACATCCCATGCCTTGAGCCCCACAATCCCTGTCTAAGCCAGCAAGATCCGGCCATCACCTTCCCACACCACAAAGTCTGGGGGGAAAAGATCAATCCTTCAGCTTTCTGCCTCCAGCAGCTTCGATGCCAAAGTAAACTGTCCCCAAACACCAACAGCTCTGTGCTGTGCTGCCAACTCTTGCCCTGAGCATGTTTTAGGGACTGGACCCGTGCTAAAGGAAGGGAAGAGGAGATGAAGGAAGACCCACAGGATGCAGGGACATACCTTGGAATCCTGTGTGTTGTACTTGTTCTCGATGCCGTAGATCTCCTGCAGGAGGTAGCTCACACCATCCACCTGCAATCCCACAGGGAAGGGTGAGGAGCAGAGACATGCATTGATCCTCTTTGCATTGACACACTCAAAATTGCATCCAAACAGCTCCACGGGAGGCAGGGGCAGGGCAGGGGCAGGCTGCTGCCCACCCCAGGGTTTAGGGCTCCCCAAAAGCCCCTCAATTCCTCTTGTGCAGGGCACCTGCCACCACCCTGGGGACATCTGGACACTCACCACTTGCTTCTGCTTGAGGGGCTTCACACAGAAGGTGCCATCACTGTGCTGGAAGGAAGAGAGAACACATGGGTGGGCACCCGTGGGCTGCTGTGCTGGAGCACCCACATACCCCATGGCTGACACTGCTCCCTCCTCACTCCCAACCAGTCCATTTGGCAGGAATTCCAGCTTTTCCTGACACCCCAGCACCAGGCAGCTGTGGGATGTCACAGGCATTGCAAAGCTGGAGACTTGATGGATGAAGGAGGATGGAGTTGAGCCCAAATGCCACTAAAGTGGGTGCTCAAAATGAGGGGATAGTCCCAGAATTTGAGGAACAGCCCCAAATCAGTCCCAGCCCAGCAGCACCATCCCGAGCCCCTCAGGGATTCTCCAGGCTCTCACACCTGGTGGCTGAGGAGGTAGGAGGGGAAAGATGGCTCCAGCTTGGCACTTACCTTCTCAAAGGTGGCCAGCAGCACATGGCAGTGCCCGATGTGCTCTGCAAGACACAATGGGACACTCGGGGCTCAGGGGACAGGCAGGGGGACAAAGAGCCCCAGTGCCAGCGAGGAAAAGCAGGAGGCTCTGCCCAGTTGCTATCACAATGCCAGCAACTGGGAAAGCCCATCCCAACAAGGAACCCCCTCCTCACCCTCTCCTTCATCCACCACCGCCTGCACCACCATGGGATACACCTCCCGGTCCAGGTCGAAGCCCAGCTGGAGAGAGACAGGAGAAGAGGATTGGTGAGATGGAAGTGGGATGAAGCCTCTGTCACTGCTACATCACCGTACTCAGCCCCACAGTGGATGCTGGGGCTGGGGGGACCCACCTCCTCCTCGCTCCACTCAGAGGGGTCGATGGTATGGGAGGGCACACAGAACTGCTGGCACACCCCCCGCTTGTAGTGCACTGTCTCCGACTGCAGGCTGTTGTCCCTGGGGATGTAGCTGTCCCATGGAGAGAGGACAGAGTCAGGGCTCCACAGGTGTCCCCATACTCCCCCTGGTCCCCCCAGATCACGGAGACATCAGGAAGATGGGAGTAGGGGGGAGGTCACTCCTCCCCTCCCCTCCCAGATGCTTCTTGGAGCTGAGGTAAGAAGTCCTAAAAAGGGCTAAAATAATCCACAGGACTAAAATAAACACAGGGCAGCCAACACAGCACAGGAGGGGATTCAAGCTGGAGAGGACTGGGGGGGGACAGTGATTTCTCTTGGTTTCCGTTCTGACCTGAAGGTAAAGAGAGGGAGCAGGATGGGATGTGGAAGAAGGTGGCAGGGGCTGGCAGGGACCTAGTGGTGGCACCTGGGGAAGAGACAAGGAGCCCCTCTCCATCCTCAGCACTGCCAGCAGCTGCCTCATGCCCTGAAGAGGAGAGATGCTCCAGGAGGGAGAGGCTCCAGATCCATCAGCCAGGGGCACACACTGGGCTTGTGGGGGGCACAGGCCAGGCTAGAGGGGAACATGGGCCAGGTTGGAGGCTCCTCACCTGGCCACCCCGTTGTGAAACTCCTCGGTTGCCTGGTAGTAGATGGTGATGGCCACGCGGGTGTCCGTGTCGAAGGTGAACTCCACGTTGTAGTGCACCTTGGCCTTGCTGACTTCCTCCCCGGGGGTCTTCACCTCCTCCGAGCACCTGGGGAGCACAGGGAATCCAGGGGATGGGCACCCCTCAGGAACGGCTCGGGGTGCTCCAGGGCTGACCCCCTCGGCACTGACGGCCCCGAAAAGGGGCTGCTGCCCTCCCTCAGGGGAAACCGAGGCACGCCAGGAGGGCCCGGCACGCCCAGGGTCAAACCCACAGGCTGGGAAGTGCCGCAGACAGATTTCAGCCTAATCCCGAACCTCACAGCCCTGCCGCAATCCCCAGCCTCCCTCCAGCAAAGCCTTTGGAAGGTGGGGGAGGAAGAAGAAGCAAAGCACTTCAAAGGCAGCGCTAAGCTCCTTTAATCCTGCGGCAGTGCCTGTGCTGGCATGCGGGAACCGGGAGGGGAAGGGCACGTTTGGAGAGACAGCCTCATCCCTTCTATCTGCCCGTGCTGAAATGAGAGCAGCCCCGCGCACACCATCCCGCGGGAGCACCCAACCACACCCTTCCCTCCCCGCGGGGTGCCCGGACTCACTTGACGAGGCGCAGGGTGTCCTTGCGGATATTGATTAAGCTCCTGAGGGTCTTCACGGGTTCCTGAGGAGGTGGAGCAGCGTAAGGGAACTAGGATGAGAGAGACACCGGTGAAGGCAGACGCCCACGGGGGGTTAGGGTGGCTGCGGACCCACCAGCGACCCAGAGCCAGCACTCCGTGGAGGGGATTGGGGTGGGCAGGGGTGCTCCCTCTGGCACAGGCAGCACGGTGACAAACGAGCCCAAAACCCCCCGGCACGGACAGTTTCACCGGAGAGGGGTCATGCAGAGAGCAGGGGCTGTTCCTTGTCCCTTCGGCTGGAGGGTGAGGAGGATTTAGGGCAAGGGCAGGCGGCTGCTGATGGATTTTTAGGCTGCTGGATGAGGCTGGGCAGGAGGAGGCTGAAGCTCCCTCCCTGCCCACCAGACAAGGAACAGGCACAAATATCTCTGTTTCCTCGCTGGGACGGATGGGATTTGGGTACCGGGATCCCTTCCAGCCCCATGCCCAGAGCAGGGAGCCAGAGGGGTGGCTGGGCAGGACCAGGCAGGCAGCAGCATCTGTCCTCCAAGGTGACATTGTCCTCCCCAGTCTTTCCTGTCCACCTGCACAGGGGCTACAGGGAGGAGGGGAGACAGTGGCACCCAGGGGACACCTTCTCCTTGGCACTACAGACACCCAAAGGAGACCCAGGGCACTGGGGAAGGGATGCAGGACCCACCTGCACCCTCTCCATCTCCATGGGAGGTTGAGGTCCAGGAGGGATCAGCCCTAATTAAGGCCCAGCTTGTTGCCCAGCTGTCATTGTGTGCCAGGGGACAGCCAAAGCCAGGAGTGTGTCAGGTGCCATCGGGATGGGCAGATGCTCAAAGAGCCTCAACTGCTGCCCTAGGAGAGGGAATAGTGTCCCACTGGACCCCCACACCACCCCCATCCTGAGAGGAGGGACAGCAAGGCACCCACTGCACCCCAATACTGAGGGGACAAGACTGAATTGCAGGTGGCACTTGGGGGCAGCAATCCAGGTGCCTCTTCCCCATCTCTCTGGTACCCTCACATGGGAAATCCATAGTCACCTAACCTGTCCCCAAAGCTATCATCTCCTCCCCTGCCCCCAAAGCCCTGCAGAACAGGATGGATGGGGCTGAGGGAGCCGTGCTGGGCTCAGAGGGACAGGATGGGACAGGCAGCTGGCAGAACCCAGCAGTGCAGGCACAGCTCTGCCCCATCCCTCCTCCACCATCCCAGCATTACAACATCCAACCATCCCACGGCTCCGATCCCACCGGGGCCATCCAAAGGCAGATTAAAGCCTAGGCTGGAGGCAGCGTGGCTGATGGCACCAGAGGCTTTGGAAATGAATCCCCAGCACCGTGGAACCACGTCCCACTCCTCTAGTCCCCTCCAGGAGGGCAAAAGGGCAGCAGAGTCATTAGCCTGGTGCTAACGAACTTTATAATGAATCGCTAAACGTGCACCTGCAGAATTGTGCACCTGCAGAGTCACCCATGGCAGCTGGAAAGGAGAAAGTGAGAAAAGGCCTCCGGGCTGGAGCTGAGCCACGCCACGCCACGCTGTGCCATGCTGCGATACATCCCCTGCTATTCAAATTAACGAACTAATTAAACCTTGCTCGTCTGCGCCTCTGCCCAGCCGAGCCGTACCCAAACCAGCCCTGGCGGGGAAAGCACCCATGGGTGCAATCCTGCTGCAGCACCCAGGGGTGGGTGGCAGAGGAGGGAGGGGGCAGCTGGGCCCCCTGGGTGCCCCTCGCAGGGGCCCTTGGGCTGGGCAGGATGGGGAAGTGCCACAGGCAAATTCTGTGCTGCAGAAACTGCTCTGGGCCCTTTCACACCCACGTGTGAGCAGCTCATTTTTGGGGGTGGATCTGGATTTTGGTTTTAATCCCCCCCGCCCCGAGTTAAATTTTGCAAGCCCGATTTGCACATCGGGAAGGGGCCGTTCAGAGGACGTTTTGCACCTCGTCGCTTTAAATCGAGCTGAAGCACAACAGAAAAAAAAGTGGGTAACGGTTGTGGTGAAGAACATCATCCACGTGTCTGTAGCAACATTTGTTCCGGGCCAGCTTCTGTCGAAGTGAAAGAACCACCCTCAAAAAAAAAATCTTTCTTGGGGTTTTTCTACAAGCAGACCCTGGCAGGTTTGCGTGGGCAGGGAAACCCAGCGTCACGTTTCAACAGTCCCCGGCTTCCCCTGTGCTCTCTGGGTGCCACCAGCAGCTTCCCTGCTCCTCAGCCCCTGCGTGGTGGCAGCTACTTAAACCTGCAACGCCCTTCCCAGCCCCTTTGGAACCTGTTCACAGCTGGAAAATCCAGATTATCATGCATCCATGGAAGGGAGAAGCTGCCCAGCCTCCAGGTGCTCTGCACACCCCTGTGGCAGCACTACTGTTCGTAGCTCAGACAAAGTGCTCTGCTCAGAGAGGACCCGGGACACAATTTTTCCAAGACCTCCTGGCCCTTGATCCTCAAGGAACCCAAAGTAAATCCCCCACCAAAAAAAAAGCAGTGGCCACCTCCAACGTTTACAGCACAACCAGGGCTCTCACAGGAGTACAGAACACGAAAGCATCGCAGCCAAGAAGCACCAGGAGAGGATGCCCAAGCGTTGCCTGGAGACAGGCTTGGACCAGAACCAACATGGATCCTCCCTAACCCCTCCCTGAGCCCCCAAAACTGGCTGGCCCAAAAGCCCAGCCCCAAAGCTCCCCCTGCTCCCCAGGGAGAGGGATCCTGGTCCCAGCTCGGCAGCCCAGGGCCATTGGTAATTAAGCCAGAGCAGTGAAATTTAGCTGGTGACGCCGTATTAATTCTCTCTGCTGTTTCCAAGCTGTTCCTTTACCTTCCCTGCTGCTCTGCTGTGAGGGCCACTGACTCAGGAACTGCTCACTGGGCAGTTTAGAGGCTTTTACCGTAATCAAGAGGATTTCTCAGCAGTCACTGCTGGAGAGAGACCCCGAGTGCTGACTTCTCATTTTCCAGGAAAGCAAAGAGGATGGAGAGAAAGGCTCTGCCTTTGCCCACCTGATGCTCACAGGATTTGGGGGTGCTCCTGCCCTTGGCTCTGCCAGGATCCACACTCTGGCACAGCCCAGCACTGGACACTTCCCCGCTGAAGGACTGCACAATGATGCCAAAACGCTGCCAAAGCCAATCCCAAAGAGGATTGGGAACCTGGCTGGCAGCAGCCTCACCAGCCCAACATGGAACAGGTAACACTTGAGAGCTGAGCCAAAGCACCAGGTGAGTTTATCTCGATGCAACAGAAAAGCTTTAGAGCCTTTTAATTCCCCACCTCGAATTTTTTTTAATACTTCAGTCCCCCCAACTGCTACAGCTGATGCTGGTGAGCAGCCCTGCTGAGATGGAGCCGGGGACATCACTGCCATGGCTGAACCCTGCTCTCATTTCCTGCCTTTCCAAAGGCAGCAAGCTCAAAAAACATCTCCAGGAGTGTGGGTTGCAGGTTCCCCCATGTCCTGAGACCAGCTGGAACTGGCAGCACCCAGCACTGTGAAACCCATCAGCGCTGCCCACAGCCCTCACCAAACCCTCTTCTTCCCCTTTTTTGCTAGAGCTTGGGAAATACTTCCACCTTTTCCTGTCTAAGATACTCTACCCTGCACCATGACAGCACTGCTCCAGCGTGCTCCCCCCCCCCGTGCCCTCTGAACTGGGATATGGCTCCTGGCTGAGATGGGAAAAGCAAAAGGAAAAGCAGATCTCAGAGAGGGAGTGAGAAATAAGGAGCTGGATTAAATCAGCCCCATTCTCCCTTACCACTGGGGGTTAGTGCCCAGCAGAGGACAGGCTGCAGCCAGTACCCAACCCTTACATTACACGTCAGAGAATCCACTCAGGCCACTGCCCTTGGAGGGGGACATTCAGCAGCCTTATACCACGCTCCCCATGACACACACAGCCACTGCCATCTTGGGAAGGGGTGTGCCTGTGCTCCAGATCCCCCCCCAAGCCCCGTGTCCCCTCCGGTACCCACCACCACGGGCCGGTTCCCCAGGAAGTTGAGGTCGCTGTTCTCCCCGAAGAGATACCCCTCGGGGTGCGTGGAGTCGAACTTCTCGCCTCCCATGATGAAGTGGTTGGCAAAGTAGCTCCCTGGAAATGAAAACACAGCGAGTGCCTCAGCAGAGGGGGAGGAGGGGGCTTCAGCCGGGCGATGCAGCGGCACAAAGCCACCGGATCGATGGCTCCGAGGTGACTTTGTCCCCAGGGTCACCTTGCTGGGAGCCTTTCGGGTTGAGCTCACATGCTGACAGCCCCCAGGCAGGCAGAGGCGAAGGGGGAGCTGCCCAAGACTGGTCTGCATCCCCTCTTCTCCCTGCTCACATCAGCCACCATGGCCAAAATCTGGGCAGACAGAGCCAGGATGGGGAGAGGCTGGCGCAGGGGTCCGTTCCCATGGCAGCACAGGACCCGGGGGCTTCTCCACCCTGTGGGATTTAACAGGAGCAATTCACACCCCAGAGCTTCGGCAGCTGCAACACCTGCTCCCCTTTCCCTGCCCAAGAAATCCCTGTGAGCCCCAGAGGGGCCCGAGCCACCCAAGGTCATCCCGACCTTCAGCCATCCCTGCACAGATCCTGGTCTGTGAGGAGAAGGAGGAGACAGCTCCCGGGCTGGCAGAGCAGGAGAGCAGCTCCTTGCTAATCCTTGGCATAAACACCAGCTCATGCCCCGAGGAGGCAGGAGAGGCAGCAGCACAGCCTGACCTGCCAGAGAACCCAGAACCGCGCAAGTCCCAGGGGAGCCAGGCCAGCTCCCACATCCCCAGGGATGCTGCCTGGAAGGGGCAGCATGGACCAGGCACGCAGCCCTCAAAACAGGCAGGGTTGATCCTGCCCGGAGCCTGGTGACATGGACCTCGTGTGCCACCCAAGGTAACATGTCCACAGCCAGACACAGGCACAGATTCGCTGCAGCTGCCACCAGGAAGGTGAGCAAAGCACAACTGAACCGAGTTCTGTCAGTTCTCAGCTTGCAGCTTTCCCTAGGAAGGGCTCACCTGCAGGAGGGAGGATTTTGGGGGGGGGCTGCAGACCCTCCAGGAGCTCAGCAATGCCCTTGCAAAGTGCTCCACGTTGCCCTGATGAACACTGGGCAATGACCAGTGTCCCTTCTTCCCTTGCAGGGTAAACCCTAAGCTGGGAGCAGCCCCCAGGTCAGGCACTTCTCCACTGGAAGAGATTTTCCTCCCAGCCCAGACAGGAGCTGACTGGTGCCTGCTCCTTGTCTGTGAGATCTGAGCTGCATGGGGAAAGCATGTTGTGGCACAGGATTCAGCTGGGTAAAAGGGTCAGGAATTGAGGTGGGAAAAGAAGGGAAAGAGGGAGGTGGACAGGGATGGGGCAGCAGCAAGGGGTGAGCACAGGAGTCAGGAGAGGCAGTGGATGTAGGATGGACAGGGTGTCCTGCATCCCGATGGCCACGGGGACAGAGTCTGGCTTGTAAAAACCTCAAACCCAAAGGCAGAGATCCATCCATAGCCCCCCTGGGGACACCCCAAAACTAAACCATTGGGGTCCACAGACAAAGGAGCTCAAGCCTGGGCTGCAGCTCTGCTTGTGGGGACTGCAGTCAGAGGCTTCCAGCAGATGCAGGGACTGTCCAGGGCTGGATCAGGCTTTAATACTGCATTTAAAAACCAAAGCCAAGCCCGAAGCCCAAGGGGAGGAGGAGCAGGGATCTAACACAGGGGCAGGAGGGATGTGTGGGGATACAGAGCTTCGCCCCAAAGGCCCCGTGGCACTGGGATGCCCGGATGCAGCGTGCCCGTTAGCAAACGTCGACCATCAATTATTGATGCCTGCTGCTTTCAGGTCCCATTTTCCATGTACATAATTTATAGGCAGCTCGCCTGGAAGGACTCGGCCACGTGGAAAAAAAAACAACCCCAAGAGCAAAGTGCCTTCGGAGCTGCCTGAAACGGCACGGCCGGGGGAGGATGGGGCCAGCAGGAGCTTTTCCTGGCACTGATTTGGAGCAAGAGCAGGAGATGGCAAAAAAAAAATAATATATAATATTTAAACCTGAAGAAAAGCTGCCCCAGCACCAGGAAAAAGCTTGAAAATGGAGCACAGGCTCTCTGTGATGGCCCCAGCCATAGTTTGGTGGGTGCTGGGGGCTCCTGTAGGATGGGCAGAGTGGGCAAGGACCACGCTGCTGTCACCCAGTCTCCCTGTCAGGGACTGGGAGCATCCCTGCAGGTTTCCAGCACAGCCCCAAGAGGCTTCAGCTCCCCCTTTCACAACACACAGCACCAGCCCAGTGCTCTCTCCCAGGGAAGGTTCTCCAAACCCCTTGTCATTAAACAAAAGCCTTGAGTTGTGCCAGGCTGTTCCAGGGAAGCGCCAGCACGGGAAAGCCCAGGGCACTGGCACAGGAGCATGTCGGTGACTCCATGGGCACTGGCAGGAGGCAGAGGAGGGAAGCACCTTCCCAGGCACAGCCACCTTATTATCAGCTAATTGTAAATCCTTACCCAACGCCTACTCCCGGGGAAGGAGGGCCCGTCAAGGACACTCACATCTCAGGAAGGGCTGCTGGAAGGGAGGAATAAACCCAAACTGCCTGAGGTTCCTGGCAAAAAAAAAAAGTGTCCTGCACATCTGCCAGCACCAGCACACAGAGGACACATCTGGCATCAGCTGTCAAGACCTTTTCCCCACGATTGCCAGGGATGCCACCCTGCCCAGGTGCACAGAGAAGGGCAAGGACCCCACAGGCACAGCCCCTGGTGTGTGCTGTGGCTGTGCCTGTGGCTCTGGCACACAGTGGCACGTGTCCTGCACCGTCCCTTGAGCCACCACTGCCCTGATGGGGTCTTGTTCTGTCCTGGTACTGCAATCTCTGGCTCTCACACTTTACAGCCTCACTCTCCAAAGCAGCTAAAATAGAACAGCTCAGTCCCAGCCCATCCACAGGCTCCCAGGGAGGGAAGCACTGGGTTTGCACAGCCTGTGGTCAGCCCAGCCGGGTGGCCATGGCACAGTGCTGGCACAGGGATACCCTGCGGCAGCGGGTGCCAGCACAGGGTGCTGTGATGGTTAAAAGGCTCTGGGTGCCCCTGGGCAGCCCATTATTTAATTCAGTGCTCTAAAGTAGGCAAACAGGACCAGCAGCAGCTGGAGGTGATGCCAAACCCTGTCTGCAGCACTGCTGCGTCAGCCCTTGCCTGCCCTGGCAGTGCCACCACCGAGTGCCCCAGGACAGGGGGTGTCACTTGCAGGTTAATCCCTGTGCTCCTGTGCTCAGCCAGTGCTCTGCTCATGGTTCCACATGCCCCAGGGGAGCTCGGTGCCAACCTCAGCCAGTGACAGGAGCTGCAAGCTGGGGACTTGCCCCACAGCCATCCCAGTAGCCAGGCAGTGGGCTCCATAAACAGCCCTCACTGGCTCTCCCTCCTACTGCCTTTGCCAGCCACTGAAGCAAACCCGAGCCTTTGCTTCAAAATTCTGGTTTAATTAATCCCATTTACACCTTGCCCGGAGGGGATGGGACCCCCAGGATGGGGAGATGTTTAACTGGGACAAGACACAGCTGCCCTATTCCCACGGGCTGCATTGACCATCCCAAACTAGCCTGCAGCCCGACGGACAAAGCCACATTCACAGAGGGAGGGAAATGCCCCAGGGTCCCATGAGATCCCACTCCAGGGCCACGGCTTCCAAAGCCAGCGGCTGTTTCCAGCCGGCATTCGAGGCGTGAGAAGCGCTGCCGCCACGGAGGAATCGGCTCCGCCGCCCGGCACGTCCTCCCTCTTCAGGCTGCCGACAGCGCTGAAAGCAAATCCCACTCGGATTAAAGGCAAACCAGCCATAATCTCCCACTGCCACCAGCCTGCCCCTGTCCCAGTGCAGATGGCCATGTCACCCGGGCACCTCCTGCCCCTCTCCCCAGGCAGCACCAGGACATCTCCTCATCTCTACCCAGGCCCCACTAGTGGGACCAGCCCAGCTGAGCACACCCAGGAGCCCCAGTTTCTCCCTGGAAGACGGAGCTAAGCATCATCCTGGTTACCTCTGCCAGCTGAGATGAGTTTGGAAGTGCTCAGCTGGGTGCACTTGCTCCCTCGGAACAAGGCACAGGAATTGCACCCTCCACCCTTTCGTACCCAGACGTTTCAAGAGCCCCTAAATAAGACGGGGTCACAAGGAATAAACCCTTAATTAACGGAGCCACAGCCCCTGCAAAGAGCAAGCCCGTGGATGGGGTGGTCCAGCTTCACCTGGCATCAGGGTGACAGAGGCCTTGAAACCACGTAAAAGAGGGAGCTGGGGAAGCCCCCCAGGAGGCCAGGCTGCCAAGGACCGGCCATCTCCAGCCAGCTGTGCAAGCTATTTTAGGTTAAAACGAAAAAAGAAAAAAAAAAAAAAAAGACAAGCGCAGCTTTCCAGGACGAGCGCAGGGTTTGTGTCGGCTGTAATTCTTCCTGAGGAGGTCTTTAGTCGTAATTAGCAAGCAATTTGTCACAGCGCTAACGATCCAAGCATTTACCTTATCCTATTAACTACCAAAATAGTTGCCTATTAATGATATTCAGTGCCGCAAGGATCCTGTGGCAATCCACACACACACAGGGAGCTCCGGGGCATCATTCCCTGATGCCGGTGTTTTTGTGGCTCTGAAGCGCTGCCGGACCCCATGGCCCGCCCCCCCTGCCCTCCATGGCCAACCTGGACACCCGCGCAGCCCGGCCCTTGCAGGGAAAAGTGAGGCATGGAGGGGAGGGACGGATTTTCCAAGGTCACGCACAAGGTTTGAGACAGGGCCAGATTCGGGAGCAGGAGATGCATCATCACCGAGCCTCCCGGCAGGGAGAGGAGCCGGGAAGGCAGAGGCTGGGGTGCTGCTGTGGGGCAGAGCTCTGGGAAGGAGGGATCCCCTCCAATCCCTCCCACCCCAGCCTCCCTCATCCTCCCGGGAATTTAAACCCAGGATTTTCCCGAGCAGCCAGCAACGGATCGACAGGCTATAAATATAAAAAGCGCCCTCGGAGCCCGGTGCCGCAGACCACGGGTACAGAAGTAATTACAATAATAATGTCATTAAAGTCGCGTCAACTCAGCCAAGTTTGGGAACCGGGCTGGGCTGGCAAAGGGGCGCCCGGAGTGGGGTGACCCCATCCCTGCTCGCACCCAGGGTGTCCCGCACCAGACCCAGATTTTTAGGGTGCCCCCCCCGCGCGTCAGGGTTTGCTTTGGGGTGCGCAGGGACACCCCGGCCCGGAGCAAGGTCGCGCCCGGTGTCCCCCCGGCTCGCTCCCCTCTCCCCCTCCCGACCAGCCGCACCGGGACGCGGGGACCCCCGGGGGGGCTCACCGGATTTCGGGGGGTATCTGTAGACGGAATTCGCGGGGATATCCACTTCCTCCACCCCTGCGTTCTGCCGGCTGGTCAGAGCCCCCATGGCCGGGCCGGCGCTCAGCGGGCGGGGGGCGGCGGGGTGTCCTCCCGCCCGGGACCGGGACG